>JAODJX010000027.1:6548913-6558981 GCA_026776945.1 Isichthys henryi
CCAACCCCCCCCCCCCCCCCCCCCCCCCCCCCCCCCCCCCCCCCCCCCCCCCCCCCCCGGGGGGGGCGCGCCCCCCGGGGCCATACCCATGAAAGTTGCTACATATTCAATGAAAGGAGCCATAAGTAGTGACATGAGTTAGGTTTTTCTTTCTTACCCAACTGAATGTTGTATGTACACCATTTTGTCATCTTCATGTAGCCAAGAATTTGGTGATCAGATATCTGGGATCAAAACAAACTGCCACCATTGCATACTATGTACTTTTATGATGTTTCTGCAAGTGTTTCAAATTGCATTTTGCAATGTCTATACTTTGATGTCAAATTACAAACTTCTCATTAATTTGACACATCTACAAAGTACACTAAGATTAAGATGAGTTTAATGCGAAAACAAATATATAAGAAATAACTTAATTCATGGCAAATAATTTTTTGATAATGAATGAAATGTGTGACCATGCCCCAGTCAGTGAATGCGTGTTCCCTACCCCTAGACCCCAGAGGGTTAACTACCATTTTTATGCCGTTCATGAGTTCTTTGAATGGTTTCCCTTATTATATTATCAGCTTTACATATATGTGGTTCCACTGATGGAAAAAACAGCAGGCTCACATACTGCAAATCAGTCCTTTGCTTTTCATCCCAACTAGCCTAAAATATTAGTTTATGAAAGACTTCTAAATAGTGACCTTGGGATAGTCCCCTATTGAATGATAAATGTGTAATGTGTATAGGAAAATTCCCATTTGCATTTTTGGACGATACAATCAATCCTCCCTGCTGTAAGGTATGCGTGTTTAAGCACCATGGAACCCTAATTACAGTCTGTTACACTCATGTTATTCTACATCTGACAGACAGCCAGTATAACCAATGATAACTTGCTCTAAGCTTGCTTTTTACACATCTCTCTCCCTGATCAGAGGCTTGCATTAAACTTTCATTGTTGTTATTGGGTATTGTCATGCTTAAATAACTCAAACTCTGTCCTTCAAGCTCTTGGTCTTCAACTGGACTCCACCGATGTGGTGTCATCCCTGTTATAAGCTTATGTAATCATAAGATTACAAATTTGAAACATGACAGTTTGGAAAGCCAAAGACTACAATCCATTTACTGTTGTTTGACAACTGAGGAAAGTGTCATTTTAAATTAAATGCACAAATATTTTGATATTGTTTTTTGGTCTCATCTTGGTAAGATAGAGATTGCGTCCATCCATCTGTCCACCTTCCAGTTGCTTATCTTGGTCAGGGTCTTGCCTGGGCAGCATACGGTCTAGCACAGGCACACAGCCGAGGGGGTATCGTCCTCACATTTTGAGCTTGGAACAATATTCATTTCTAGATGTTCTGTTTTAATTATTGGCTTACTTAGATCTTCCTATACTAAGCAGTTTTCTAGCTTAACTGTCACTTTCCCTGCTATATGATAGGATTAATTTCTTGAACCAGTAAGCATTCCTTATGTGAAGCAGGAAATGACTCTCAAAGATTGGCATACGCCTTATCTAAAAAATGCAACTTATTGCAGTTCTTCCTGCAACTTTTTTGTACCAGTTCACTTTTTCAAAATTCACTTTAAGTTACTACAGAATTTCAATTCAATGATGAGCACTGTAACCTCCAGAGTTAGGGATTCAAATGTCACCACCACAATGTGAATGTTGCATGGATTTCCTCTGGCTACTCCAGTGGTGTGCTTTTGTATAAGTTTTTATGGGTGGATGGAGGAATTTCTGACTGTGTGTGTGTGTGTGTGAGAGAATTTCTATGCACTGATGATCCATTTTAATTTATGTAGAAATTTGAATCTGTGGGCTTCACTGTGTTTAAGAGCCCTTACTGAGGGGACAGGGTTGTGCTTGAAGGAAGATCACTTGCAGCTGACATTGTAGTGGGGAATGTTTGCTAGGAAACACGTGATTTAAGGCAGGATGTGAGGCTTCCTGAGTGTTTCTGTTTTCTTTCTCTGAAAGTCAAGGAATGTGAGGTATGAAGTGGTGGACTTGGGTTTCCGAAATTTCCAAAGATAAGGGTCTTGGAATATATCTAGAAATGATGAATGAGTTTGTCTGATTATGTGGTTTGCCAGTTTTTTGTAATGAGTGCCTTTAACAGCTATATGTAATGGCAACCCCCTGAAATGAATGCTGCATGGTTACATTTTTCATTTTCTCTTGTCCCTAGAAAGTCATTCTCAGTTTGCAGTGCAAATGTAGATGGTAATGCATAACTGTACTCCATAGTCAGGTTATACCTGAAACTAAAACCAATCCACATTAGAGTTAACTGTATTCACATATTGCATGAAACTTATCCTACAGTATATCAGTGTCCTTCAGATTTCTGTTGCCTTTCAGTGGACATTCCTCAGGAAGTTGTTAGTGTAATTAGGAGCCCTTCCTACATCTTTCCTGTTGAGATTCTGCAAGGATTATTGAAATAAACCAGCTTATTCTGCTGTACATGTATGCCTATTTACCGGAAAATAAACCTGGGTACAGAAGATTTGCTGTCTGAAAATGGATTACAGCATGCTGGTATTCAGAATAATCGGAAATCTTATTTTGGTTTGGCTACATGTGGTAACATCCAAAAACAAAAAACAAGCAATATTTAAGGGTATATTGAAAGTGGAGCTTTTGATAAAAATGCTTAACTACCATTTTGGCCTGAATATTAGAGGGCCCTGATTATTAAGAGGACCTTGCCCCTCCACTCCACACACTATTTTTTGGGAAAAAAAGTTTTTAGAATACCAAATCTTATCCTTATAATTTTATTCCCCTGCCTTCCAGGAACACAAATGGTTTTAGCAGACACTTTGGTATATGAGTCAATAACTCAAAAACAATCTGACGCATCCTGTTACAACTTTGCAGAGACATTGTAGGGGGGCTAGAAAGGAATAGAAAGGGGAGAAAGTTTTGAAACTGAAGCAGCACCAGATTGTGATTAGTAAAAAAAGCACTTTATCCCATTAGCAGGTTAGGTAGGGTTGGGGAGCATGCATACATTGGTGTTGCTGTGCCCATGCATACCACAAAACGCCCCCCTGCACACAAGGCCATCTATCTGCCGCAGCCAGGTGTTTCAAGGGCGTCCCCTTGGCCTGGTCCAGTCACTCGGGAAATTATTTGGCCAATGTTTTCTTAACTTTGAAGGCAAATTTGAGGAAATGGTACTCTGTGGTAGCAAAGAGAAGGGTGAGATGATTAGAGGCTTATTTTTGTGAGCTGGATCAGTCTGTCATTGACTCTTTACCCTATTTGATTTTTGATGGATTTTATTACCACTTCACAAAAACATATGGATGAAAATCTACGTCTAAATATACACTTTCAGATCCAAAAATAAGAACTGCGTAATTAGTCCTGCTGACCTGTCTTATAGCGTCAAATTATGTCAGCCAGTCGAGGACAGTGGGTGGGATCAGAGCAAAAAGTTACCTCAGGCACCCTACACATTGCTGTTCTGAAACTACAAACTTGTGATGTTGCTGTGTGACTGCCGAGAGGGTACAATGTGCTGTAAACTTCAGCAGGGTTATATCCGTTATTTCCAGCATTTGATGTTTTATTTGACTTTAATGTTTGCTGAAAACATGCAGAAATGAAAGTAGAGCTGGAGAAAGCAGGCTACATTCATAATACGGAGCAAATTAATAAATTTTGACAACCAAAAAAAAGCTACTGAAACAACAAAATAGAACTCACAAAGTTCAAAAGTGGCCCACTGTTGTATTGTTGGTAGCCAGCCTCGAATGTAAGAACCACAATTTTTGTAGGCGTATTTCAGAGAAATAAAACACCATCAGGTCAGAATGCTAGTTCATATTCATAAATTTGTCGGTTACACTAAATTGAATGTCTGCTGTATTTTTCAATACTTAGCTGTGAACCTCATTCAAGTTTAATCCTTGTCATCTTAATACTACCTTAATTGAAAATAGGTGAAGTTTAGCAACTCAATTTTTTAAATAGACTACATGCTGAAACAGTGCTCTTAAAGCAATGTTGAACTGATCATTTTTGGGTTGAACACTGAATTGTGAATGTCTAACTTTTTTTTTAGCACAAATTCCAAACATCCTCACCACAGCTATAGTTTTAGTGTGCATTAATAGAAATGGTCTATAATCACATTCAATATCTGTGCCGTAAATGCCAGAGAAAAAAACGGCATTCATTGCATGATAAACAAAAGCATTAATTTGCCAGGCATCAAGTCTGACCAGTGTAGCCTTACTGATATTTGGTATTGAATCACCCTCTAACAAGCAGTATTTTTAGCTGCTAGAACCTATTTACCCATGAGATTAAATTACCAACCCGTCCTGAAACATGACGGTCCTGATAGATGGTTTGTGGACCAATGTTCTTAAGCATATCAGTGTGTCATAGACTTTTGGGGGAAGGAAACTTGAAGGTACAGCGGTGAGGAACTACTGTGGAAGAAGCTTTTTCCCTTATAATGAAAAAACCAGTAAACTCCTCCTTTGTGTTGTACAGGAAATTGGGAGACTTTTTGGTAAGAAACATATTGATCACTGTAATAGTGTGCATATTGCCAGGTTCATCTCCCTTGAGCCACAGATAACCCATAAGCAGGTCTGCTTTTAGTTTTTGAAACAATTTTCCATCCTTTGCATAACCAAGTGAAATTGATCACTAAATAGATGATCATTATGTAATAATTATTTAATTCTTTCTTAACTTTACTAGGGCTGAACGATCTATCGATTTTAAATCACAAACAAGACTGCGATTTAGGACGTACATTATACAGCAGGGTTTAAAACTTGAATAGTTTTCCAAATTCATGCCGTGCTTCCTTTGTGTCAGCCATACTCATCAATCAGAAGTGGCTTCAGACAACGGAGTATACGCCCACAAACAACAAACATGTGGAACGCGATGAAAATGCTGCATTTTCTTCTTGCCTAGATTGTTTCAGAAAGGTCCTATCATCAGTAAAATCGGCGGCGACCTTTTAACCACCAGCAGAAACATACTTCAGCATATCATACCTTATGTTTTTGTCAGTAATCCTCACAGCAGTCTGTGACTCCCAGAAAAGCCGTAAAAACCCATAATACAGTCGTGTTTGTCATATGTTTTTGTGCTCATTGATTTAAGTATTGATTTCCATAAATTCATCTTGTGAAATTAATCTTAATCCCACAACAGTAATAAAATAAAAGCTTAGCTTTAACTTAAGTCCTAAAAGAACAGATTGCTTTAATCGCTATTACAGTTCGGTATGGGCACGTACGGTCTAATTTAGAAAAGACAATAAAAGGTGATGCATATAATGTTTTCTCATTTGTTTTGTATTTGTCAGTCAAACTGCATTTTACTTCTCATTTCAAATAAAATGCAGGGTTTTGCCAACTTTGGTCAGGTGCCTGAGCGATATTCTACGAAGCAGGTTTAAGGGAAAGTCTGACTTTCTTTAGTTACTTTCATGGAATACCCCCCTGGAGTGAGGCTTTCTGTTTGAGACGAGTGCACATACATTTATGTGTATGTAAGAGTTTTATTACCATGTAAATAGTCTGTAGGGTTTGCAAACTGCCCTAACATTTTTGATGCAGCTAATTCTAAGTTCATAATGGAATAATTTTAAATTTGCCACAGGATATCTTGTGGGAGAGTCTGAATGCGTGTTACCCAAACTCTTGGGAGTTTGCACCTCTGAACACATTTTTTTGTTTTCTCTGAATTGATTTGTATTAAAAAAATAACCTTATATGGTTGTTAAAAAGCGGAAACTTCGACCAACATGAAATCACCAATAAACTGTCTATTTATTCGACATTTTATGAAATGCATACTACGTTCTAAATTTTTCCTGCTTTTAGATTTTAGAACAGCCACTCTTATGAACATTGCGGTTTTTGGTTGAGAGTGTTAGATTTGCAGGTGTTAACACTAGTAACACATTGGCGCAAACAAAAGGGCTGCATACACCGAAGTAGTGTTTGCTTGTTTATTGGCGTGGGAAAAGGTGGTTCTAATGTTATTAGGGGCCAAGCTGTTTGCTGCAAGATCGCTATTGTTTTTCTTTTTGCTGCATTTATATTCATTATTACTGTAACTTAACACATCACATCTTTAAATTCTCATCCTTGCGTTAGAATATAGACCCGTTCATATTTGGATGGTATCTCAAGTGGTAATGCTGCTGCGTCATGTTTTATTTAGATATTTTCCCCAAATTGTTCAGCCCTAAACTTTACTTTGATATCCCTTCTCTGCCTTGTGGTAACCTGTCAGCATCTGACTAGCTAGGCTAATGCTGCGTGCACAGAAAACATGACCGGAAAGAGTCATTTTCTCTCAATGACAAATAGTCTTAAACTGCCAAAAATTAGCTAAGATGCAGTAGTGAAACTACAAGAAGCTATATTATGTACAGTACTGTACTACAGAATATTTGAATTATACACAGTTAAGTAATTTAATCTGTCCAATACTGTAATCTGAAAGGCATTTGAAACAGCTGCACTGTATTTTTAGAGTCAAAATTCAGTAAGTAGTGACGCTGTCCATTTTATTACCTTCTTATGCTTGTAATAAATATACAAATTTCAGTTGATGGTAATCTGCCTGAGACAGAAAAAAATCTATTATAATGATCATCTGCTTATAGTGATAAATTTCACCCAGATGGACGTGATCACTATAAGTGTTTTCCACTGTATTATATTCTTAAGAAAGAAATACACGGCACCCAATACGTGACTCAACACCGCTTCTTTCTGTTTGAACTTGATCACTTTTAGCAGCATTGTTTAATCAGGTTTGTGGCTTTAAAGTTTCCAACTGCTACCACCCCATTGTTGATTGATTAATCATTTTCTCAATTTCTTTTGTTCACCGCACCAGAAGGTTCACATATAGTCCTCTTTAGGGCTTGACGATATGGACCGAAACTCATATCGGTTCTTCAAGCATGAGAAAAGCGGCTTGATTTCATTGTACGCATGTGCAGTACCCAAAGGTAGGACGTTTCCATAGGTTAGGATGAAATGTTAGAACAGGGCTAAATGAACTAAATTATCGTCCACTTAAATGTAGCTCAGACTACCTTAAATCTGACAAATTATGCGTATAAACAAGAAATCCTGCTTGGTGAAATACACCCAAGCTCCTCTTCCCTAGCTTGCCTCGTGTCTGTGCCTGTCTCCATGTTGTCTCTGCATGCAGGACGAGTGAGTGAGTGGTGGCGTGGGGCAGGACGCAGTTTTGTAAGAGACAGACTGGGTAAGGAGAAATAGGGGAAGTGGTGGCGCTATGAATATAATTTTAATGCAACTATATCGATATAAACGATATTGTCTCATCATATATCATGTATGAAAATATATCGATATATCGTAAAAACCCGATATATCGCCCAGCCCTAGTCCTCTTTAAAGGAACCAAACTCAGACCTCTAGAAGTGGTCCCGAAAGTGGACCAACAGAAAGGGAACTGAAGGGAATGCGAGTTCATTTGATAGGGGACTCAGTTCTCATTCTGGTTTACTTCAGCTCAAATGGGGCCTCAGTCTTTTTTCTGTTCATACTTTAAGTTCTTATGGAGCTCTCAGACCTTTACTGCTTTGGATTCTGGGTAGTTTTCACTTCAAAGAAGATGGCTGCTGCAATACTTATCTGTTGGGTCTTGAAAATAGCCCACAGACATAGAGAAAACCAAAATAGAACAATTACTTCTGAACACAAAAACAACTCAGGAGACTGAAAAGGAGACAAGCATGAAGTCTCCTCCTCTGACCAAACTATTCCGCGTCCCACACTTGCAGCCATTATTTTTGCTTGTTTCCCGGGACTGTACCACGTGATCTGCCTACAGCAAAGGTAAAGAGTAAAAACTGTCAAAGCCAGAACCACTTTGTGTTCATAATGCACAAGTTAAACGAACCGTGATGCAAACTAAAAGCGAACTGGACTGAGACTACCCCCCGATGTGGTCTCAGTTCAGATTGTTTTAAAGGGGTCTGAGTTCATTTGGCTTGTTCACATATACACAAAAAATGCTGACTAATCGATCTGATTTCGCTTTAAAGGATGAAACGGAAGTGTGAAAACACCCTCAGACAGAAACTGACAATAAATCTATCCATCAAAAGATAAAATCTCTTGATTTAACAGAGATGAAATATAGTAATCTTAAATTTTGCACAGTCGAAGTGAATTCCAACTTATCTTAGACATTGTTTGACTGTAAGAAGGTGGACAGACATTGGGAAACCTCTCAGTTTTAGATAATATTTGATATGCTTTCTTAAACTTAAACTAGTAGGCGGTTTGAACTTTGTTTTCAGAATGAAAATATCACTCCAAATTCTGTATTTAGCAGTAGCTGTCCACTGCAAGAACATGGCAGCTTACATTAGGTCTCACTTTCAGAACTTCTGTCAATTGCATTCATTGCCCTAAAAAATCTAATGTAGCAATTTATTCATTGATAAGTGCTGCATTAGTTGAACTAAATACTTAAAATATATTTCTTAGTCCCAGTTTCCTTAACGATTTCCCTTATTGATTTTTATTAAGCTAATTTATTAACTAAAATGGGTTTATGCAAGTATAGATTACACATTTTTCAAATGATTTGTATTCCCTGGACAGGCTATACAGTTGCATCTCAAAAAATTTGAATATTGCGAATAAGTGCAATATATTCCATCAACCATTTAAGAAGGTTAAAATTTTATGTAGTTTTTGTTGCGTTTTAATTTTATGTATAAAGTATGACCAACAGCTCAAACGGTGTAAATAATACCATCTCATTTTGAGTTTGAGTAAATTGTTTAAAACAGTATAAATACCGTTTATCTCTTGGTCTAGTTCAGTACATGTAACCAAAATATTGGAGAACACTGCTGATTTGACAGTTGTCCTGAAGACTATCATCAACACCCTTCACAATGAAATGATGTTAGAAGTATTATGCCTGGGCTAAGGAGAACTGGACTGTTGCTCAGTGGTCCAAAGTCGTCTTTTCTGATGAAACTACATTTTGCATTTCATTGGTCATCAAGGTCCTAGGTTCTGGAGCAAGAGTGGAGAATCCAAGGTTTTTGTCTGAAGTTTCTGCAGTCCGTGATGATTTGGGGTGCTGTGTCATCTGCTGGTGTTGGTCTACTGTTTTAAGTCCAAAGTTATTACATCCATTTACCAGGAGAGTTTAGCTTCCATCTGTTTGAAAACTTTATGGAGATGCCAGTTTTCTTTTCTAGCAGGACTTGGCACCCGTCCACAGTGCCAAACCTACTACAAAATGGTTTGTGGACCATGATGTTACTGTGCTTGATTGGCCAGCCAACTCACCTGACCTGATCCCCTTAGAGAATCAATGGTGTATTGTCAAGAAGAAGATGAGACCCATCCGACCCAAAAATACAGCTGAAGGCTGCTATTAAAACAGCCTGAGCTTCAGTAACACGTCTGCAGTTCGACAACCGACATCTTCCATGCCACGCAGCATTGGTTAAGTAATTCATGGTAAATGAGCCCCATCCAAGTATTGATTGTATAAATGAACATACTTTTTAGAAGTTAGACATTTCTGTATTGCAAATCCTTTTTTGATTGAATGTCGGTAATATTCTAATTTGAGATACTTGAGTTCTGATTCTCATGAGCTTTCAGCCATAATCATCAACATTAAACATTAGGCTTGATATACTTCACCATACGTACAATGCATTTAACACATATGAAGGTTTTTGAATTAAACCCTGAAATAGAAATTATCCTATTTTTTATGATATTTTGATATTTTTTGAGATGCCCCTGTATATCTAGTTTTGGGACAGGTCTCCCACCACAGAAACCTTCTCGTTAATAACTCAAAAGGTATCTGACTGACCTTTTCAAACTTGAGACTTTGTATGGATGAGAAACTGGAAATTATTAAATTCTGCTCCCGGGCGGCATGGTGGTGCAGTGGTTAGCACTGTTGCCTCACACTTCTGGGACCCAGGTTCAAGTCTCTGCCTGGGTCACATGTGTGCGGAGTTTGCATGTTCTCCCCATGTCGTCGTGGGG
>JAODJX010000027.1:6567271-6578771 GCA_026776945.1 Isichthys henryi
TTAATCTATTTTGTTGTACAGCGACCTTGAGTGTTTTGAAAGGCGCTTATAAATAAAATGTAGTAGTAGTAGTAGTAAGTATTGGGACATGTCTCTTAATCATTGAATTCATGTTTCATTCAAACCCACAGGTGTATAAAATCAAGCACATGGCCATGCTGTTAGGTTTATAAACATTTGTGAAAGAATAGGTCATTCTGAAGAGCTCAGTGAGTTCAAGCATGGTACTACCACAAAGTGGCAGACCATGTAAAGCAACAGAGTGAGGTCACCAAGTGCTGAAGCACACAGTGCATAAAAGTCACCAAAGCTCTGTTGACTGAACTGCAGTTCCTAACTTCCTCTGGCATTAACCCCAGCACAAAAACAGTGTACCGGGAGGGACATGGAAATGGGTTTCCATGGCTGAGCAGCTTCATGCAAGCCTCACATCACCATGGGCATTACTAAGCATACTAATCAGATGGAGTGGTATTAAGCATGTTGCCACTGGATTCTAGACCAGTGGAATTGTGTTCTGTGGAGTGAGGAATTGCGCCTCTATCTGGCAGTGTGATAGGCCAGTCTGGGTTTGGTGGGTGCCAGAAGAATTTTACCTGCCTGACTGCATTGTGCCACCAGTAAAGTTTGTTGGAGGAGGGGTAATGGCATGGGGCTGTTTTTCAGGGGTTGAGCTAGGTCCCTTAGTTCCAGTGAAGGGTTAATGCTTCAGTGTACAAGACATTTTGGACCATACAGGACATATCCAACTTTTATGGAAGGCCATTTTCTATTCCAGTATGACCGTGTCCCAGTGCACAAAGCAAAGTCCATGGTTGTGTGAGTTTGGTGTCCAAGAACTTGACTGATCTGCACAGAGTACTGACCTGAACGCTATCGAACAGATTTGGGTTGAATTAGAATGGAGATCCACGTCACGCATAATAATTAATAATATTAGGGAAATTAGATCATCTGGCTCAACTTTACTTATGAATACTGAGTCTCTCTTTGAAAGTGTTATATCAATATCAAGCTTAGTTTTTCACCGTTTATGCTCATCTTTCCTGCCTTGGTAGATACCATAGCAGGGCTCTTTATTTTTTTTAGGAGTACCTGTGCTCCCAAGTTAAACCTTTTAGGGGCACAGTTAAAAAATTTAGGAGCACAGGCAAAATATTTTTAATGACTACTTAGGACTTGGCGAAATGGTCCATTCAGAACCAATGCTGGCCAAGACAGAAAGTTGCAGCACTAATTACTGGTGTCCGTGAATGTAAGAGCATACATTTTCTATGTTGTTCTGAATAGCAATGCTTTGAGTGGTCCAATAAATTCATAGAATTTTCAGTTTTAATTAGCACCAATCTGTTGCATGTCATTGGCTTTTTTTAAATTGCCAAAGTACTACCATACCGCCGATGTCTTTTTACCTGGTTTATCCGCTATAAATCTCTTTAAAACATGTTATGGTTGCTGTGCTTTCTTTACCGACACCGAAGTTTACTCTGAGGGAGCGCTTTTCTCTCCCATGCTTCATGAGTATTACTAGAATAGCAGTAAGTGGAGTGCTAACTCAACTAGGGCTGGGATGATTATTTGACGTAATCGACGGTGTCGATTTATAAAAATGCGTCAACATGGAATTTGTGTCGCCACATTGTGTAAAACTACGTGAATGTTTTGGAACTGCAATGCGCTAAGTGATAAGCTAAACGTAAGGGAAATATCAATAAATCTATCAGATCAATTGAAAAGTTAGTTGTTAGATTAGTCGAGTAATCGGAAAAAGAAAAAAATCGCTAGATTAATCGTTTAAAGAATAATTGTTTGGGACAGCACTAAACTAAACAAACCTTGATGTACGTTTGTTGTACATAGGTGAATGGCGACAGATCAGGTTATTTTAGTCGGTGCCAAAAACAATGCTGCTAGCATTCTCTAGGATTTCTCTCGCAGACTGAATTTTACTGTGTACTTAAGTTTTGTATTTCGCTGGATTTCCCTTATTGGATTGGGTTGCTTGGACTTGAGTGAGTTGCGCTTTTGTTTTGATTGTGATGTTTTTCTTCCTTCCTGCCTGCATCCTCTCTCTTGTTGAATGAGTCTCATTTTTATGTGTTTATGGCTGGGTCTGTGCTTGTGCTCCATTGTTGGTCCAGACAAGCAGTCATAGAAGAAGTGGAGTAATATCATCATGACGCAATGCTTGTCACCAGGTCTCAAATCATACTGAACATTTGCCACATTGATATAGAGGGGAAACCATATTCTGATAATAATCGTTATCGTTTTATCATCCAGCCCTATGACGGCTGTTGCTGCATCAAAGTTCTACATTTAAACATGCACACAAGGGAAAAACAAAATACATCAAAATTACAACAGAAATAAGATGCACTACAGACAGAATGGACACTAGACACTAACATTCAGTTTAAAGTTTTCAAATAATTTTAAACATCCAAAAACCATATTAATTTAATATGAGATGTCTAATGGCTCAGGCCTTAAATGTGTTTCTCTTGAACATTTTAAACAAGACAAAACCTTGCAATTTCTGGTTGTCATGCATGGCATATTTCAGTCGGCCAAGCTTTGCAGTTTGGTTGCCTTGACCATTTGCATAAACACAGCTAGTTCTCAGCACATTTGCTATCGTCAAAGCTTTCCAAAGAAGGCCACTCTTGTGCTAATCCGAATATGATCCTCCAGTGTACACACGCAGGCTGCTACTGTTGGAATTCTTGATACAATTCTGTGCAGAGAACTCTCACTCACATTGTGCTGCCGAGATGGGCAGAATCAGTATCATTTGTTAAAAAAAAAAAAAAAAGTGAAGTATGCTCTGCAAAACAGTAACTTTACTTATTTAAAAGTCAATTGTAGGCAACAAATGTAAAGCAATGTAAAAATAGACGTTTTTACTTTAGTCAAGCTTGTATGACTTTTTGGTGGACAGTGTGTGTCACGAGCTACTGTTGCACTTATTCTGGAAAGTTCGACTTCAGACTTTGCCACTCCTTCTGACCTTCCTCTGTGTGGCATCCACATCTACAGTATTTGGTTAACTACAGTCACATCGAGAAAAAGCTAATTCCTAGGGGAGTAGTAGTTGGTATGTATCGTGGTATTGGGGCCATGGTAACAGTAAGGTTTCTGTATCCTTGTATTTAAGGAAAAAAAACATCACCCTTTAACTAAACAATGAACTCCTTTATTTTTCCAGATAACCGTATATTTAGCTTAGTAGCAACATGCATGCTTAACCGGTAGGTAGGAATGAAATGGTTACCAGTTTCATGGTAAACCACGGTAAATTTTCCAATGGTTGGTGTTAGTTTTGAATTTTAATAACTGTTAACACCGTGGTTGATTATAGTACTTTTAAAAACTTATTGTAATGTGGGGCAAACTGAGGCTGCACAGCAACGTTAAGAAAAGAGAAGACTTGTTTTTAAAGGAAAACAATACCCTTTTATTAAGCCCTTAAAAAAAAGCCGTCAACCAACCACTGAACACACAATGGGAAAACACGGGAAGGTCTGATGCCAGACTGTAAGGCGCACGCACGGTGTGTAATTTACATAAAAACTACACATGCAAGGACTGGACAGGGTTCATGCAAGACACAGGCAAAAGCACATACCTCAATCAGGAACACAACAAGCATTAACAATAATACAAACGGGCTATTTATAATTTTATCAGCATGCTCCTTAGCTGTTTCTGGACTCCGCTATGTGGAGCCATCTTGCCGGCGCTACATCATGTTAAATACTATGTGTATTTGCTAAATTATTATTTTTTTAATGATTATAATGTAGAGTGCTGCTAATTTTATTTGTGGTTTTCAATGTAAAACTTAGGGAAATGATTTTAGTTTCTGTATCAGTGAACATTTTAAGGTCATTTTAACACCACCACGATAATACTGATTATCGTGACCAAAATTATCACAATTATTGCGATGATAAATCTTCATGGCGTTTCATCTCTACCAGTAGGGGTGTAATAGTATATGGTATATTATTGAATCATTTAGTATGACATCACAATATTGCAATATGCCTGTCCATTTTCCTGTATCCTGGCGTGAATATAAGATGGTTTTGCCATGAGTCTGATATGGACCTGCAAACTTGAAGCAACGTCTGAATTTTGTAGCATTTCAAAGTCTTTCGTCATCGGTGAGAAGATCAGCATGGATGCATTCAGCTTGTTGAAAGGTCTGATGAAGGCATCCCAGATGATCATGTTTGCTGTGCATGTAATATGTATTGAATTTGAGGACAAAGATTGCAGTACAGCTATATATGTTTTTTACATGTTTTCTGTGTCAAACACAATTACATGCTCATTCGCTATGCAGTATTCTTGCAGGCACTTGACCAGAAATAGTGATAATAGAATTGTTGCACTCCTGTAGGAAGATAGTGTCTGCAAGGTAGGCCAGGATACTTTGATATTCATTGTTTTCCGGGGGCGCATTGAGGATGTTGAGTATACATATCCCCTCTGCATCTGAAATCTCATGAAATATGACTGCAAGAGACTGTTGAGCAAGATGTTTGGAGTGCCTCCTTTTCTTTCTGTGGCCAAGTATTTTTCTTGAAGCTGGTGAAATCCAGGAATGTCTCCTCTGTTGATTGAGGAATCTTTGCATTGCATGGTGGTTACTTTGAGAGAGGAGAAAGGTGACTTCAGTCCAAGTAGAAACCCAATATTCATAAATATTAACCAGTTTCATTGTATTTGATCTATGCTAAATAATGCTTTTTTTTTTTTTTGCTTTTTCATTAGGTTACCTACACCACTGTTACAATGTTATTAGTGTGAGTACTGTATGAGCTTATTTGTTATGCTCATCTGAATCACTGCATCAGTGACTTCTGATGCACCTGCCCTCACACATACAACTTTAAAACATTGAACAAAGTACGCACAGTACATTTAATCTGTTCATTGAATATTTTATTCGTAAACAAATGTATCATACACATACATGCATACGCCATTTGAGACGCCTCTAACTTTCTAATTATGCTTCTCTAGCATTTTCCATAAACGTGCATTTTAATCTTGCTCACCTCGTTTCTTTCAGCACTTACAGCCAGTCTCAATGCAACGGCCCCTGTCAGTCACTTGTCATGTTTGTAGTCCTCACTTTTCAGCCATTTCTCCAAGCATGTTTTGCTGTATAAAAGTGCCTGTCAAGCGATCACTTTCATCTGTGTTTCATCACGGTATTGCACACTGTGCAAAATAGTTTACCGACTTTTCAATTTTTGTGTAATACATCAGGAAATTAACTTACACTGACTTCAGAAGTATTATTTGGTGGCAGATGTGACCTTTTTGTGTCATACATGTCGTCTTCTTGCAGCCTTGGCTTTGAGGAAGTGAATCCGGGGATGGGGGCTAAGGCGATTGGTCAAATTCTTTGAGAAGATACAGCAATTGGACAAAATTGCAAGGCCGCACGAAAGTCATGAGGATTGGTTGAATTTGCAATAATAGTTGTGACCACAATATCACAACTTCCTGGAGGGAATAACAAAAATAGCATTCTGGTTTCTGGAATTTGTCCAGTGAACCAGGTACGAATAGAGTAACAAGTCCTTAAAAGCATTTACTCACCAGAAATAACAAGGAAGGAGGTCGACATTAATTATTGTTCTTATTGCTTATTGTAAAACTGATATTCAGGCTACTTTTTTAAAATAAACACTAACCTGTGTTTCATGCAGTGAATGGGAATCTGAGGCTCTCCCACATCCCATTTCAGAAGAGCAATCACCCCACCATAGATCCTCATTTTCAAAGGGCGTTTTTCTATTGCACCATGTACAGTACTTTTGGTATGGTACTTTCGCTTTTCCATTGACTTCCAGTTGAGTTACCAGTACTAGAAGTTCCAGTACCGAAAGTACCAAACCAGCTGGGGTACTTCTTTGGTACATCAGTATTTTGGGGGGTACGTGAAACGTCTTTGTCGATTTGGTTATGCGTATAGCCTGCCCATGAAACACAATGCAAATGCCGCCTTGAAAAGTTGTAACTCGTAAAATAATGATAAACGAAATTTAAAAAAAAAATGTGATCTGAATGGCATGACAAGAAATCAAAAAGTATTTTATTGAATATACTAATACTCAATAATATACTAATGTGAATTTATGAATATAGTGATGTGATTTTGTTGTAATAAATATTGGGGTATTTATAAAAAAATGAATTAATAAATTTCTCACAAAGCCATCTTCGAGTGATTAAAATTGCGAAGATGAAAATGATTATAATGGTCTCAGAGAACGTATGCAGGTTCCCATGCAAAAGCAGCAGAGGAAAACCTTTAATTTTTAGACATAAGAATCTTTTAAAGGAATAATAATTAAAATTGCAAAGCTTCCTAAGTTTTTCTTTTCCTATGACAGACAGAGTAAAAATATTTTAGCGGAACTTTAACCCCCACTCTATCATGTCAATACAGAACTGAAAATACAAAAGCCATTTTTTGAATTCAGTACAGAATACCCCGTCTCGTGCTGTGATGTCATTCGGTGTTGGTACCCGTTTTTATGTTTTATAGTATGCTTTCTCGAAGTAACAAAAGTGCGGTACCTGGTGCAGTGGAAAAACGCCCATACTGTAGATGCACTGTCTGCTCCAATTGCTATACACTTTGCTGTCCAATCACTTTCACTAAGGGCAGTGAGCGCAGCTTCTGTTCCCACTAGGATTGCTTCAGTGACACATTTTGATTTTAATTACATGTTTTTAAAAAACTTTATTAAAAAATCTTAAGTTTTTAATAATACTATTATTAAATGTTATTATTGATAACTTAATAATAATGTTTTTAAACTTAATTTAGAAACTGACAAGTTCATAAAAGTTATAAGAATCATCCATCCCTCCACTTTTTGCTGCTTAATCGCGGTTGGGTCGCAGGGGCATCAGTAAGCAGGGATGCCGAGACCTCCCTCTCAACAGCCACCTCCTTCAGCTCCATAGGGGGAATACCAAAGTGTTCCAGCATGTCCTAGGTCTGCTAAAGGACTTTCCTTCTGGATGGACATTCTCAAAAAGCCTCCCAGGGGCCCATCCAGGAAGCATCCTAGATGGATGCCCGAACCACCTCAACTGATTTCTTTCGATGCAGAGGAGCAGCGGCTCTACTTTGAGCCCCCCTCAAATGTCTGAGCTTCTCATTTTTAAGACTGAGCCCAGCCATCCTGTGGAGGAAACGGTTGCTTGTATCTGCAATGTCATTATTTCAGTCATTACCCAGAGCTCATGACCATAGGTAGGAACATAGATCAACCAGTAAATGGAGAACCTTGCCTTCCAGTTTACCACAATAGAACAGTACAGCGTCCATATTATTGCCGATGCCGCACTGATTCATCTGTTGATCTCCCACTCCCCTTTTCTCTCACTAATGAAAAAGACCCAAAGATTCTTAAACTCCTCCACTTGAGACAGCAGTACATCCCTCACCTGGAGGGGGCCATCCACCCTTTTCCAGCCAAAAACTATAGCCTCAGACTTAGAGGTGCTGATCATCATCCTGGCCATCTCGCATTCAGCTGCAAACCGCCCCAGTGCAAGCTGCAGATCACAGCCCGACAAAGCCAACAGGACCATGTCATCTGCAAAAAGCAAAGATGGGATCCTAAGGCCCCCAAACCAGATCCACTCCACCCCTTGGCTATGAGTAGAAATTCTGTCCAAAAAAGTTATGAACAGAATTGGTGACAAAGGGCATCCCTGGCGGAGTCTGACTTACTGCTGTCAATGCAAACCATACTCTCGCTTTGTTTGTAGAGGGACCTGATGGCCCGCAACAGCCGACCTTGTACCCCATATTCCTGAAGTACCCCCACAGGACCCCCCCAAGGGACATGGTCATATGCCTTTTCCAAGTACACACAACACATGTAGACTGGTTGGGCAAACTCCCATGAACCCTTGTGAGGGTGAAAAGATGAACCTACGTTATATAAATAATTCCTGCAAGTTAACACAGGCTTAGCATCAGTCAGACTTACCCTCTGTGGGAACGTGTTCAAGCCCGCCAGGCGTATTGTTTGCCATTTTCCATAAAGTGCACATGAACAACTTCACATCCGCATATCTTAATCCTCCTGAGACAGCACCTGTCCTCATACAGCACATGTGTCCATGGACTTCCTGCGTCATATTGAGATTCTCCCATGGCTAGCCAGGTCCCCTGATCTTTCCCCAGTCAAACGTGTGGGATCAGCTCTGACGTCAACTCAGATCCAGTCTGCAGGATTTCGAGGGCCAGGCTCAACAGCTGTGGGCTGACATGCCGCAGGAGAGGGTACAACGGCTGTGCAACACCCTTCTGCACCATATCACCACATTTATCCAAACCTGAGGGGGTGCCAGACCCTACTGACATTGGACCAGCAGTATGCCCATACCGCCAACTCTGTTGTCACGTGACCTTTCACCACATGCAGATTTACTTCATTTCCACCACAGCATCTGGTTGTTTGACTTTTTTTGTCTGTGTGTGGTGAGGGCTGAGGTCACTGAAGTAGTCAAACTCTTTGATGGTATGATTCCAGGGGTGGATGAAATTCGCCATGAGTTCTTGAAAGCTCTTGATGTTATTGGTCTATCTTGGCTGACGCATCTCTTCAACATTGCACGGATGTTGGGAACAGTGACTTTGGATTGGCAGATGGGGTGGTGGTCCCAGTTTTTAAGAAAGAGGACCGAAGGATGTGTCCCAGCTTCAAGGAGATCACACTCCTTAGCCTGCCTGGTAAGGTCTGTGTCTGTGGGGTACTGGAGAGGAGGTTATGCACGTTGGTCATACCTTGAATCCAGGAAGAACAATGTGGATTCCACCTTGATCGTGGAACATTGGACCATCTCTTCACCCTCACAAGGATACTGGAGGGTTCATGGGAGTTTACCCAACCACTCTACATGTGTTTTGTGGACTTGGAAAAGGCATGCAATGGTGTCCTTCAATGGGTCCTGTGAGGGTGCTTCAAGAGTACGGGTTACAACCTCCGTTGTTGCGGGCCATGAGGTCCCTATACAAATGGATCATGAGTTTGGCTTGCATTGCCAGCAGTAAGTCAGACTCGTTCCTGGTGGGTGTTCAGCTTCGCCAGGACTGCCCTTTTTTCACTGATTCTGTTCAGAACTTTTAGGGACAGAATTTCTAGGCATAGCCAAGGGGCAGAGGGGGTCTGAATCGGGGGCCTCAGAATTATGTCTTTGCTTTTTGTAGATGACATGGTCCTGTAAGCGTTGTTAGCCGGTGACCTACAGAATGCACCGGGGTGGTTTGCAGCCAAGTGTGAGGTGGCTGAGAAGCACCTCCAATTCTGAGGCTATGGTTCTTGACTGGGAAAAAAAGTGAATTGCTGTCCCAAGCAGAGAAGTTGAAGTATGTTGGGGTCTTGTTCACAAGTGAGGGAAGCAGGGGGTGGGAGATAGAAAGATTCGTGCAGCAGTGGCAGTAATGTGGACGCTGTACAGTTCCGTCTTGGCAAAGAGGGAGCTGAGCTGGAAGGTGAAGCTTTTTACTTACCAGTTGATCTACCTTCCTACCTTCACTTATAGTCATGCTCTCTGGGTAGTGAACAAAATAATGAGATTGTGGATACAAGTAGCAGAAATGAGTTTCTTCCACAAGTTGTCTGGGCTCAGCCTTAGAGAGAGGGTGAGGAGCTTGGACCTACGATAAGGGCTCAAAGTAAAATTGTTGCTCCTCTGCATCGAAAGGAGCCAGTTGAGGTAGTTTGGGCATCTATCTAGGATGCCTCTTGAACACCTCCCTGGAGAGGTGTATCAGGCATGTCAAACTGGGAGGCGGCCCTGGGGCGACTATGGATTAGGTGGTCAGACCAAATGGCAGGGCTATTTAGACAATAGAATGCTGTCATTTTTGACCGCACCAAAAAGCCTTTTTATGACACTTTTTTTTTTTTTTTTTTTTTTATTTGTAATCAACTTAAAAGAAACTTGCATCTTAAAGCTGCCCCCCCCTTTTCCCCATATTTAATCTCTCATGCCTTATGGAGACTTGGGTGGTGGTTGAAATTGTTCCTCACCCTAATGAAATTATAATATGTTATCTTATAAGTCTGCTAAGACTAGTTAGAACCATTGTAGTAGGAAAGGGTTTTGTTACATCCTGGTAACATCCTACAAAAAGATCTTGAATTTATTAGCAAAATAGCTTTAGGTGAACAAAAAAAAACACCACTAACTCGAGAGTTTCTTAACTAAATGTGGTGAGCTAATACACAAAAATTCTTGAACTCCCTAGCTAGTCATAAACAGAGCGTTACACTCCCTGCTACCCAGCTACTCACAATATATGCACTCACATGACAAATATGCACAGTTTACAGGAGAAGTCTAGGCATAATTTAGCACAGAATAGTCTGTGTTGATCACAAAGGACTTTTGAAAAGGTTTACAGTCACGATGAAATCTCATTTTATCATTCAGGTTACTATCATAGTTCTAGGATAGTAGGCTTCTGGAAGCAAACTTCCTTTCTGTAGCACGACATGCCTCTGCTGTGCACTGTAATGCTTTGTGAGGTTTGGCTTGCATGGCTGTATAAGGGCAAGGGAGTCTGCTGCAGTTCAGAGGGAGGGATACCATCTGATAGTCTTTAAATCTCTGGAATGCTTTTGCTTTAGTAACACAAACGAAACACGCAGCTCTTGCCAAACCAAGCTTCTCTCGCTCTTACTCCAACATTTCTCTTGTAGAAAAATGTAGACCAGTGGTTGATTCTGAATGTAGAATTTTGGTGTTAAGCATGACATAAAGTTGGGGTGTGACATTCTAAAAGGAAATAGAGGAAATTGACCAAACTTTAATGGCATGGTTTAGAATATGTTTCTAAGCTTCTTGTTTGACCACTGACAGATTCAAGAGATTGAATTTAGCCTTCAGAACGTATGAGAGTCTATATAAATTTGTTCTCTCTTTATAGTCTGGAATAAGGTAGTGATAGATGAGATACAACTTCAAAACTGGAATATCAGAAATACTCTTATGGCCTGGTTTAACCTAAAGGGAATGAAATTAATGCAATCGCCGGGTTGGTTTAAAATTTATGATTTGGCACTTGCAGGGTTTGGCTGCATTAATATCCTATTTTTTCAGTACTTTTTGGGGGATAATGGATTTGCTTACCTTGCTTGGAGGTAACTAACTGGATTGATCCATTAACCTATTTTTAAGCGTCCAAAGCACGTAGTGCAATGGACCCTTATTGTATTTCATAGGAATTTTCTCTTATTTTTCTGCCCTAAAACTGAATGTACTGCCTGAACCGTAAGACCGATGCTGACTAAATTTGGCAGAAATTTGTCAATTCCTACCCACAACTTAGACTGTCCAACCTAAGTCTGTCAGCCCGCTGCGGGGCGGGCCCCCCCCCCCCCCCCCCCCCGCGGGCGACGTGAGGTGCTCTGAGGGGGGGGGAGCAGTGTGGTTTTGTTGTGTGTGT
>JAODJX010000027.1:6578871-6589372 GCA_026776945.1 Isichthys henryi
CCTTTTGTCAATATTTTTGGTATAATTTTTTAAATTAAAACCCACAATTTAGACTCTCAAACCTCCGTCTGTCCCCCAGTTGCCCCCCCCCCCCCCCCCCAACACATTTCGATCGATATCTCCTGTCCTGTTAGTTCTACAATCTAAATGTTTTTTCTGCAGATAGACAGCCATGCCCTACCAACTTGCTGATTGGACTATAAGCTCCGCCTACTTAGATTTTTTTGCTAATTTGCATAATTTTCAAAACATTCTTCTGCGATAAAGTCCTACCCTGTCCCACCAAATCAGACAAATGAGGTGTGAAACTGATCAGTCCTCTGAGCTGATCAAGAGTTAGTGAAAAAACATATTTCTATCGTATGGCCACTAGCCATGCCCAAATTCTGCCAAAATTTGGCCTGTTTGTCTGACAGCTATAACTTGCCTCTGCCTTAGCCTACCTTAACCAAATTGGAAATCCTACCTCCCTGCGCCATTCTGGGGACGATACAAGGCAGACCACATTTTGTCAATGAGGGGTGCTACAACTAAAAACTGCTAATATCTCCTAACTGCCTTGACCAATCCAGCTGAAAATTGACAGATACATAGACCAAGCCTGAGGTCAAACCCTTACTATGGCAGTCATATCTCATGAGATGGTAGCCATAATTAGCCAATGAAAATCAAGCATCCATTTGACAGGCATAGCAATCTGAACTAAATCTGGGTGATCCATGTGTCTACAGACCCTGACCTCACCCTTATAAGGGCACCCCAGTCTGCTAGAAGGGGGGTGCTACAGCGAATTTTGCTTTTCTGTCCATTTCTCCACAACTGTCAAGCCTACAGTTGAAATTTCTTGCCAGGCCAATTCAGTACGATATGCCAAATCAAACAACATGTAGAACTTGGTTCTCCATGTTTCCATTTTTGCATGATTTATATAGATGTGATAACAGGACTTTTTGCACTCGTCCTAGGATTTTCACCCAACCTATGTAAATCTGATATCATTCGAATCAGTCCTTATGAATAAGTATTTAAAAAATCCGAAAGTTCCTGTAAGGTCCAGCCACACCCAGACCATACTGGTGCCACGCCCATTTCAGAGAGCTGTATTTCAGGCCTGCCTCAACCAATCATCACCAAATTTGTATATATCCCTTAGGATGGTAATGCGGAAGGGCCCTCCAGATGTGGTGCCAATCAGTCAAATGAGGGTGCTACAGCAATGTAACATCTGTATAAACCTGGAAATCCAGTGCAACTGTTTGAGTGACATATTACTAGTCAAAATCCTTTGTACTCTAAGTTATGTGAGTCATGCCAAATCAAGATACATGTACTGTCCAATGACAGTGATTTGCATTCACTCGTGGTGTTTAAAAACAGAATAAATGACATATTCCTATAACTCCTACAATATACACCCCACCTAGGTCATTCTGGTAGCAGGTCAATCAGGGCACTGGATAATTTATAAAAAAAAAACTTGACCTACCTGTACAGTATAGCCACACCCAACCTGCACCATTTCCGTGCTCATTTCAATCAAGCAACATAATCTCAGCCACGCTTCAGGCAATCCGCACCAAATTTGACCCATTAATGTACCACTGGACCTTAGACAGACCCTCCAACTTTGGTGCTGATCAGTCAAACGGGCACTACAGCAACTGTCCATATATGTCTAAGATCCATCTTATCAAATTAAGCTGAAATGTCCTTATTTTTTTATAAAACCTTCAAAGAATTGTTACCTTTCCCTTCATCTGACTCCAGATTTTTAATTGCCTGTCATTTTCCTGACATTTCAGTCATAGAAGATTATCAGACTTCAGTGATACCTTGATAGCCTGTGGGGACAAGAACAACTGCAACAGACGGTTCTACAATCTGTCCTACGTCTGCTGACCTGTTAGACCGAGACTCTACAATCTCCATCCTGATTTCTACCTACTATTGAGACCATCAGACCCAAACAATAAATTCAGTCAGGCTCAGTTGTTAGTTATAGGAAGGATCGATCACAATCAAAACTGGGCAAGCCTTTTATTTATATGACCCATGATGTGTTTTTATAATTCACTGTTAAATGTGATCAATCTTTTGTTTCTCATAGGTTAAAATCTGATGTAACATCATTCTACTTATAAGCGCTGGCAAGCTTCACCTCCAGCACTGGAAATATTAGACAAAATTGTATTGGTTATCAATTGAATTTTCTGATGCAGAAATGCATAGATGCACGCAGAATGGTATTTAATAGTGCATTGAATGTAATGGAGTTACAAAAATAATTTCATCTTCTCAATTTTTATTTCATTACTTCCATTTCTTTTTCCCACACTTCCACATAACTTCCAAGTGTTGGTGCTTGTGGTCAACCAGGCAGCAGGTTCATCACTATAAGCCCCAAAAAAAAGGGGGGGGGGGGGGTTTAGAAACTACAACTGAATCAAATTCTAGATAACGGAAAAAGTTCCTGTGGTGGGAATGCGCCTATAAAAATTGTACATGTTCCCTGTACTGGATAAAAGTGTCAGTTAAATATTATTGAGTTACAGGTAAATAATAAACACTGCCCATGGCTTTCCCAGAACTTTATGTTCTTTTTATTTTATGAATTTTAAGCTGTGTGGTTTTCCGTGTGTGTGTGTGTGTTTGTTTATGTTTTTCTTCCTGCACTCAAAAATGCATGATTTGTTATCCCTAACTTGGCCTTGAATTGTGCTTGTGCCAGGTACCCCATCTTGTGCCCTGTTATTCCTGGGATAGGTTCTAGGCTCACTGTGAACCTGTTACTGAATAACCAGTTTTGGAAAATGGGTTTGCGTTTGACTTGTGCTTGGTACATATCGACCATGGTAAATTCATTATCCATTTGTCAAATGATATGGATACATACAAGCTTATTCTTCATATATTTGTGTATCTATCTAGACTAGTCCTGTACCCCTAAAGTTGTTTTTTTTTCTTTGTATTTGTCTAGTTAGATCATTTTCTGTGTATCTCTTTAAAACTCATTTTTTTTCCTTCTCAGATATTCGTCATCCAGAAGAGCTCTCTCTCTTGCGTAAACCACGTGACCCCAAGAAGAAGAAGAAGAAACTTGAGGAAACGGAAGAAGAGCCATTGGAACTGGAAGGACCACTGGTTACACCTGGATCAGGTATTACTGTACTGCAAGTGGTTTCCTGTAACCAGCCACCATCTTGAAACTCCTCCGCTTTTCTGGACTTAACCTTTTCTGGGGTCTGAACCTTAAGAGAGAGAAAATCATTGAATTTTAGAAAGTTTATATTTAGAACATCTCAATTTCACAGTTTTTCAGATACAATGCAAACTATTTGATTTATGAATAAATAATTTAATTCAATTAACTGGTTAGTACTGCCATCTTAAACCGCATGTCCTATTGAAATAGTCAGTGATGAAGTAAACAGATTTTAAGCATTCCATATTTGATACCATTGCTGCATTTTCTAGTCTTTCATGAATAGTGCTTACTGTCTCGCAGCTGCTCCCACCCACTTTCCAGAGCAGGCGTTCACATAAACTATGTATGCAGCTCTATGAAGGCATGTGGACTTCTCTGCAGAATAAGTCCAGCCTTTGTTCACTCTTTATTCTCAGTAAATTTGAGATTATCATGATAGATTTAGGGTATAGAGCAACACTGCAACAGTGCACCTACAACAGTGTCTCCTTAATGTCTTTCCTGTAAAATTTCCAGTGATGCATGTATTCGGCATGGTGACAGTGTCGTGTCACACAGCTTTTACTTGCTGTCCCTCTCACTCCTATCTCTGAATTCCTTTAATCTGTCCCCTTGTTTTCCTTTTCCTCGTTTCCTTTTCGCCCTACTATTCTAGGCTCTGAGATTATTTACATTGGACCTGTTAAAGGTAAGGTGTCTGCTTCATCTGCCTTTCCCACACTTTCTTTTCTTCATGCTTTCTCTGGCTTATGTTAAATGAATTGCATTGCACTTCTTAAATGGTTTGCATCATTTGAAACCTCTCTCCACAGTATTTCCCTATATATGTTGGTTTACCGATTGGACCACTTCATCATATTTTGCCCCCCCCCCCCCCCAATGTAGCTCAGGTTATCGGCTTGGCGATCTCTTTTTGATACCTATATGCAGAAATCTCCATGGTTCGTTCAAATTTATTAATTGTTATATTTATTATAAAAATCTCTTCTATCTCTGGATTGCAATTAATCAATAGATATGATTAGCCACTTTGTGGAGGCCTAACACAATGGCTAGTTAAATGCAAAATTAAGCTTTGGAATTATCACTTGCAGTTCGGCTAATAGAAGATTGGATTGCATTTTTTGTTATGGTTTTGTCCTTAGAGCAGGGTTGTTCAAATCACGGTCCTCAAGGTCTGAGCACTCTTGATTTCCCAGCCTTCCTTTACCAGTGAGCCAGGTGTGAAGCTTCTGTGCCCTGTCATAAGCAGAAATGATAAAACTAACTACCTGGGACTTCTGAAAATAAGACCTGTATTTGGAATCGATGTCCAGATTTGAAAAGCCCTGCCCTAGAAGTCTAGAAATGGTCATTCTCAGATAGGTAATACAAATGGTTTTGGCACCAGTCCACTGCTGCTGCTGTAGACACTTTCTGTTTAAGATAATTGCTTAAACTATTTGACAGACTTTTTTCAAACTTTGCAGAAGCAGTGTGTGGGCAACTACTTAACTTAACTACTTAAATTTGGAAATACATTGCCTTGAAACTGAAGCAGCAGTATAGTAAAAAGGCAGTTTCAGACATTTGATCTTAACTACAAAAGTATTGGAAGTATCTTTTTCAAATGTGGTAGACACATTATATGGGTGGGGAACTGGAAATGATCAAATTATAAAACGGGTCACCCCAAAATTGAAGTACCACTGCTTAATGGCATCAAAGGGCATTATATAAAAACATTTGACTTTGTGAATGTCAAAAGTCAATACGTGTTCGCTTGCCTTTAGTTTTCACAAGTTTAGGCTCCATTGTATTATACAAATTATGTAATTAAGTACAAATTATGAACAAATCATGAACAAATGTAGTTGCTGCTTGAGAGAAATTCAGTTCAGTTGATTTTTATATAGTGCCTTTCACAACTGTGTTGCCCCAAGGTACTTTACATGGGAGTGTTGGGATGCATTACAGCATCATTGATGGAATAATACGAAAACAGAGAAGAGGAAAGACAAAGAAATGAAAGAAAGAAAGCCAGGTGACAATGGAGTAGAAGAACCAAAAACTCCAAAGTAGGAACAACAAACAAAGCTCTGGGGATCCAAGGTCAACTGGCTGCCCATCCCCATTGGGCATGCTAACATCATTGAAAAAGAAATTGTGGGCTTGCATACTAAAAGCAAAGTGTAAACAGTAATCAAGATAAAAGGCAAAGTCCACCAATGAGTCAGTTTTCCACGCCGGCCTACATAGGGTGGCTGACTGAACTTTGCGGTTACAGTTCATAGGTTACATCCATGATGTCACCTTTCCATTCAGTACGACTCCAGCTGTGACGGTACCCACCCCTGGTAACACCTGGACATGTGGGAAGGAAGGTAGAGAGTATAGGTGGTCAGAACATACATGTCCACATTAATGGACAAGCATACTAGTTAAAAATGGCGTGTAGAGCAGCATCAGCAGCCATAGTTACGGTGTGTTATGTGTTAAGTTGTGCGTAAGCTGAACTGGAGTAATAGGTCTTCAGTTGAGACTGAGACTGATTCAGCATCCCAAACATAGGCTGTCACACCATTCCACAATATAGGTCCCCGTAAGCAGAATGCTTTACTGCCAACTGTCAGTTTGTTTATATGTAGAACGACAAGGAAACCGGTGTTCTGTGATCTAAGTGGAGGATGGTGCTTGTAAACTTGAAGCAATTCTGTTAGCTAGGCAGGTTCTAGACCTTTAAGTGACTTGTAGACTGGAATGTAAGTAGGAGTCTTTGAAGTCAGTCCTGAACCTAACATACTAACAACTAAACCAGTGCAGGGGGTGTTATGTTCAATCTTCCTGCTTCTGGTGACAATTTCAGGTATTGAATTTTGATTACGCTGCAAGGTGTTTAATGGGCAGTATGTGCTCCCAGATAAGAGTATTATCGCAGTCTAACCTGCTGTATACAAAGGCATGTAGCAATTTCTGTGTCTTGAATATTAACCCTCTCGAGTCGACGGCATCGTCGGCGATGCCGCATATCTTTCTCATGTAATTAAATTCATAACTTGCTGAAATCGTATTGAAGAAAAATACTGACTAAATCCGTAATCTGTCTTCTTTTCAAAACAGCAATTGTCGGAAAGTTTTTAAAATTACATAGGTTAAATACGCAAAAAAGTAAACCATGTCACCTTTGTTTTACCTACATCGGGGGCCTGTAGTACCACCCTTACATGAAGATCGCTATTCACATTCTAAATAGCAGCATTTCCGCGTATTCAGATTGCGTTCGCATGGTAATTTGATGAGCAACGTATTGGTGAAACGCGATCCAGATACATCCCCATCAGCGCCATGAAAAGGGGGGGGGGATGTGCCCAGGTGTGAATGGCTCATGCATATGCATGAAAGTTGTTACATATTCAATGAAAGGAGCCCAGAAATAGTGACATGAGTTAGGTTGTTCTTATATATCCAACCGAATGTTGCAAATACACCATTTAGTTAAGACTTTGGTGATCAGATATCTGGGATCAAAACAAACGTCCACCATTGCTTACTATTATAATGTTTCTGCAAGTGTTCCAAACTGCATTTTGCAGTGTCTATAATTTGATATCAAATTACAACCTTCACAGACATGTGACATATTTACAAAGTACACTAAGATTAAGATGAGTTTAATACCAAATCAAATATATAAGAAATAATTTATCTGCCATGAATTCTGTTTATGATATTGAAAAATGTTTGACCATGTCAGTGAAAGTGTGTTGGACTATGTTACGCAGCTGTAGGAAGCACACCTTCGGCACTGCATCCACATGCAATTTGAATGAGAGGTTTAGATTTAAGATGGCACCTAGGTTATGGGCTGAGCTGCTGAGGGAAAAGTTCAGCCCCTTGGAGTAGTGTGTGGAGATTATAGCATTACTATCCTTGGTCTTGCCTCCAAACAGAACCTCAGTTTTCTGAGCATTTAGTGATTTTCAGTTTTCAGTCATCCAGGTCTTTTCTTCGTTAAAGCAATTAGCTAAAGTGGCAATAGATGTGGTGTCATTAAGCATAACTGAAATGTATATCTGGGTGTTGGCGGCATAGGAGTGATAACATTATGCTTTCTCTAAGTTAATTATCTATTGGCAGCAAATAGAGAGAAAACAATAAAGGACCAAGAACTGTGGTACTCCATATTTGACAATTGACATAGAAGACGGAGTACAATTATTAGATGCGTGAACATATTGATAATGAATAGTCAAAACGGATTTAAACCACTTCAGCACCATTCCATACAACCCAACATTAAATTCAATTTTATATAATAAAGTAAAATGGTTACCCGTGTCAAAGGCTGTGCTGAGATCCAAAAGCATTAGCACAGTTGCATTGTCAGCATCAGTTGCCATTGTAATGTCATTTATGACTTTAGTTAAGGCAGTTTCAATGCTGTGTCCTGGACAGAAACCCAACTAGAATCAATCCAGTATGTTGTTCCTCCAAGTTTAGCAACAACTATCTTCTCCAGACAAGTGGTACATTAGACACAGATCTGTAATTGCTGAGCTCCTGTAGAACCAAACTTGGTACCTTCAGTAGTGGTCTAATTACTGCTACTTTAAGTTGGTTAGGACATCTCCTGAGGACAGGGCTGCATTCATTATAGCAGTTGTAGTTCTTGCCAGAACTCCCAGGGATTCTTCAAGAAGTTGAGTGGGGATTGGGTACAGTGCACAAATGTTTGGTTTGGCTTTAGTTATTGTTTTTAACTCCTGTTCATTTATTAAGTCAAACATTAAGAGAGTGTGTGTGTGTGTGTACGTACATTGTGTTGGCATCATAGTTATTTGTGTTGTTTAGAATGCCCTTTGATGCCATTTCAGCATCTTTGTAGCCTAATATTTGTAGTTTTATCATTAATGCAATCCATAAAATGTTCGCTACCAATATTTCTTGGCAGCAGAGGTTCAACCTTAATTGTTAGATGAGCTATTGTCTTAAGGTAGCAAAGATTATTTCTATTACGATCAATAAAAATAGAGTAACAGGCTGAACATGCCCTATATAAGGCTTGCTTATATTTTTGTAGGCTGTTGGACCATACCAACTTGAACACCTCCAAACATGCAATGAACCAATTGGTTCGTCACCTCACCTTTAAAAGGCAGCAGTTAATGATTTACTTTGGATTGCTATTAAATGGCACATTTGCCCAACAAACAAAACAAAACATTTTGGCCAAGGAAACAGACGTGCCGGTGCACGAGGTGAAAAGCCCTGAGCCCATCTATCGGTGCAGCACTGTTCCACATAAGGCTTTTGGTGTGAAGCAGGTGTGGGATGAGGTAGCAGCGAGTGTGTCCTCATTTTCTAGCATCACCAGCTCATTGGCACAGTGCCGAAAGCGGTATAATGATGTCAGAAGACAGAAAACAGAAGCTGGCTGCTGAACGAGAGCAGCGGCTGGGAACGGGGACTTAATTATGCTTGTATACAGTGGTGTGAAAAAGTGTTTATTTTTTGTATGTTTGTCACACGTAAATGTTTCAGATCATCAAACAAATTTTAAATATTAGACAAAGATGACACAAGTAAACACAAAATGCAGTTTTTAAATGAAGGTGTTCATTATTAAGCGGAAAAAAATCCAAACCTACATGGCCCTGTGTGAAAAAGTGATTGCTCCTCTGTTAAAACATAAACGAACTGTAATGTATCATATCTTTGAAAAGCCAAGTTCAGTTTCTCTTGACAACAGCAATGACTCATCCAAGAGGTCACAAAAGACCCCAGAACAACATCCAAAGACCTGTAGGCCTCACTTGCCTCAGTTAAGGTCAGTGTTCATAATTTCACCATAAGAATGAGACTAGACAAAAATGGCCTGCATAGCAGAATTCCAAGACGAAAACCACTGCTGAGCAAAACGAACATAAAGGCTCGCCTCATGATCATCCCCGAGACTTTTGGGAAAATACTCTGTGAACTGATGAGACAACAGTTGAACTTTTTGGAAGGTGTGTGTCCCATTATCTGGCGTAAAAGTGGCACAGCATTTCAGAAAAGGAACATTAAAATATGGTGGTGGTAGTGTGATGGTCTGGGGCTGTTTTGCTGCCTCAAGACCTGGAAGACTTGCTGTGGTAAATGGGACCATCAATTCTGCTGTCTACTAAAACATCCTGAAGGAGAATATCTGGCCATCTGTTCGTACCCTCAAGCTGAAGCGCACTTGGGTTCTGCAGCAGAACAATGATCCAAAATACACCAAGTCCACCTCTGAATGGCTTAAGAAAAACAAAATGAAGACTTTGGAGTGGCCTAATCAAAGTCCTGACCTGAATCCAATTGAGATGCTGTGGCATTACATTAAAAAGGCAGTTCATACTCGAAAACCTTCCATTGAGGCTGAATTACAACAGTTCTGCAAAGATGAGTGGGCCAAAATTCCTCCACAGCGCTGGAAAAAAGTCATTGCCAGTTATCACAAAGGCTTAATTGCTGCTAAGGGTGGCCCAACCAGTTGTTAGGTTTAGGGGGCAATCACTTTTTCACACAGGACCATGTAGGTTTGGATTTTTTTTCCCCCCTTAATAGTTCATATAGAGTCTCATTTTAAAACGTTATCATATGTGTACTGTAAGATGATGATATAAATTCCTCGTGGTTAAAAAAATATTGTGCATTTATTGTTAAGGTAAATGTTTTTTACAATATTGTGGTTATTGTTCATCGCCTAGTCCTAGATGCATGTGTTTAATATTTTTATTTGCTTTTTTTGCTTTTAGGGAGTATCTACTCCAGTCCTGGGCTTTACAGCAAGACCATGACTCCTACATACGATTCCCGTGATGGAAGCCCGTTGTCTCCTACTTCCGCCTGGTTTGGAGACAGCCCTCTGTCTGAGGGGAATCCCAGCATCCTGGCTGTTAGCCAGCCCATATCTTCACCTGACATCTTAGTCAAACTCTATAAGCCTCAGACTTTCTTGGACAAAGCAAAGATTAATCAAGGGTAAATTCATTTAATTGAGTTTCCTGCATGTGCCAGCATTTTTGAAAACTATCATATACAAATTAACATTTATTTGTTCTTTGCCTAAAGGTGGCTGGACTCCTCGAGATCTTTGATGGAACAGGATGTGAAGGAGAATGAAGTGCTTCTGTTGCGGTTTAAATATCACAGTTTTTTTGATCTGAATCCCAAGGTTTGTTGATTTATTTATTTTTTTTTGTTTTTGTTGTACGTGTACAATGGAACCTCGTTACTACGTACCCCGGATACAACGTTTTCACCTTTTCAACGTACAGGTTTCTAATTCCCGTT
>JAODJX010000027.1:6589472-6605609 GCA_026776945.1 Isichthys henryi
TTCGTGAGTTCTTTCATCCATCTTGCACTAAGTGGTTACAACGTTCTATGCTTATAACGTACATGTTTTTGATATCCAGTCTTGTACGTAGTAACGAGGTTTGACTGTATCTCCATTTGTGGTCAAGTGCCTGCAAGAATACTGCATAGCGAATGAGAATGTAATTGTCTAGTGCATTATCTGTATGTGATTTGTCATGTATCTCTTATCATTCCCCTTTTATATTTTGCTAATAATTTTTCTCAGAATTTGAGTGTGGTAATATTTAAGTATACTGTTTGTATTGTACTTTTCATATACTCTTGCTTTTTAGTTTTAGTCACACAGGGCTTAAAATTTATACTGGTCTAATTAGGGTGAATTTTGCAATTTGAATTTGCATCAGCAAAGTATTTACTGGCTATATACTCTGATTTACATCTGTTAGTCTCTCTCTATACCCAGCCTAGACTTTCAGTTCATGCTAGTAATATATTAATAGTTCCACCATGTTTATTAATGTGGATCACAAAAAATAGCTTCAGTCTCATCAGATATTATGCTACATGACTTTCATTATACAGTATGATGCCATCCGGATAAACCAGCTATACGAGCAGGCCAAGTGGGCCATTCTTCTGGAAGACATCGAGTGCACTGAGGAGGAGATGATGATGTTTGCTGCCCTGCAGGTAAGAGAGATGGACCATACTGCACAATAATTCTGGCAAGAATTTTGTCGCTTTTTATCTGCGTTTTCATATATGTCAAAACAGGTTTTATACTTTGTAGCTTTAAGTTTCCACTCACATTTATACTGGAAATACAGTAATAAATGGCCTTTCCAGGGCCATTTAACATGTTTTCCAAATGTTTGTGTTTTATTCTCAATAACACTTAAACTATTGGCTTCTTCCAAAATCAAACTTTCTTCAGTAACATTTCCAGCAAGACTTGTAAAATCCTGCACTAGCCAAAAAAAAACAATGAAAACATATATAAAAATGTCTGCTGAAAAATTTCAAATCTTAGTATTTGAATGAGTGATTCAGAGAAATCAAAGATTTGTTCTCTACAAACAGTACCACATCAACAAGCTGTCTATCATGTCATCGGACAATCACATGAATAACAGTGAAAAGGATGTGGATGAGGTAGATGCAGCCTTGTCAGACCTGGAGATCACACTAGAGGGGGGCAAGACCTCAAATACACTGGTAGGAATATCTTTTGGTCACCCATGGATAAACAAGTCTGACTTTCTCCTGACTTTTTTCTTGTCTTATTTTTTTTCTTCCTTTTACATTAGTTTGAGATATTTGGTTATTAATATGCATTACGTGTTGCTTGCAAGTTTATATCAGTGGGGGCCATGGAAATCAGATTGCCACTTATCAGAATGTCAGGAAAAAGTATTGTTTTTAATAGGAGCTAAACACGTACAGCAGAGTACTTAACCTATAAAATAATGGTACCCTTCCTGTGACCAACAATTGTCCTGTTATTCCTACAGGGTGATATAACATCCATACCTGAACTTGCGGACTATGTCAAAGTGTTCAAGTAGGTTGACCAAAAATACAAGTCCGAGTGTTGTTAGTGCAAAGATTCCATCTATATTTACTTTTTAAAATTTTTTAGTTGCAAGCATTTGTGTTTGCAATGTTTAATAATAAGTATTGCAGTTGATGATAATGGTACCTATTCTCAGCAAGAAATGGTTACAAACCTAGCTCAGTCATGAATGGGTGCAAAACAACCCTTTAAATTATGGTTCCAGGAAATAAGAAAAACACAAATGACTCTTAATACTAAGTGCATTGTGGAAATTTTTTTGGGAGTGGCATAATGGAATTCTGATACATTTTCAGGCCAAAGAAACTAACACTTAAGGGCTATAAGCAATATTGGTGCACATTCAAGGATATAACAATTTCCTGCTTCAAGAGCAGAGAAGAAGCTCATGGCACACCAGCTCACCAAATGAACCTAAGAGGTAAGGCATGGTGTCAGTGTAAGAATTTGGAATTTCACATGGAATTTCATGTTCAGATTATTACAATATATAGCATGCTAGTCTACATTAAAATGCCCTGAAGAAATTGTACAGTATATGGTTTATCTTTTATAAATTAATTATCACATTATAGGTTACTTAATTTAGCTGAATGTAAAATTGTAACTTTTTTTTTTTTTTTTGCATGTTCCCCACCTCGACATTTAAACAGATATGCTTTTTTGGCAATATAAGCCTTTTGCCAATGCTGATTTATCATAGAAACATAATTTTATGTGTGATTACATTAAAACACAGAGATTATCCCAAAGTTTGACCTTTCAATGCAAGACTTTCACTCAGCTGTAAGTGGGACTCTCAGTCCACCTTATCAACCCAGACAGGCATGTGTTCATAAGTAGTTTGACCAGTTTAAGTTCCCACAGTACAAATTAAAATCTGTGAAGTCCCCTAGGAGCTTTCTCACAAGCATATTTACCACACATTTCCCAAGTTCGTTATTGAAGACCAACTGCAATTTCTTAGAATGCTATTCAGTTAACATCCACAAGATGGCACAATAACATTTATTTTGTTTTACCTTTGTGACTTGCTTTTGAAGGAAAATACCACGTTATTGGGTGGATAGCCCTGTTGCTTCACCCCTCCCAGGCTGCACTGTGCATGTGTTTGTTTGTTGTGTTGTTTTTTTCCCCCCCACAGTCCACTTAGGCACTTAGGCTGATTGGCATCTGTAATTTTCAAACAGTGTGTGATTGTTTGTGTGTTGCCTGTTACGGCTGACATTATAACTGAGGTGCACCATGTGTCTGTGCAGCTTTGTGTCTTACTTCCTGGTATAGGCTGTAGGCCTCCCCACAATCCTGACAAAAATAAACATTTGAAAGTTCATTCTTCCAAATGATCTTGGCTCTCCAGTTTCTGCAGTGATGAGGAATATTTTTATGAAAATATTATGCATGCCTTGCTCAAAGATGACCAAACTGATAAATTATGGAAATGTCATTACATATTGATGATGCCAATTCTCTGATTTGACAGTAATTGAAAAATATTGAACGTATATGAACATGAAGCATTTTTTTTTTAGTTATGTTGCATTATTGTAGGGTTCAGAAAGCTGAACATGTAGCACAACTTACAATTATTATAGTCGGCCCTCGTTTATCGCGGTTAATCAGTTCCAGACGCTATTGCGATAAGTGAATTTCTTTATAAATCGAATATTTTTGTAATTAGAGCATAAAAAACCTGTTTATGACCTTCTGAATATGGTTTTTAACATTATTAGACATGAAATAATACCTTTTAGTCACCATTACTGTTATTATTGCTGGACACGGAAGCAGGAACAGGGAGACGAGGAATCAGGATCGACGGGTTTATTTGGAATCACTCCAAATGCAGGATACTGGAACATGTAACATCAAAACATCAATGTCAGACCTGGGGTTACAGACTCTGACGTGGACTTAAATACACCGGACGAATCAAACTGGCAGAAAACAGTTGCCAGCTAAGAGCTTACTTCCATCTTTACAACATCGCCTGGCTTAGGCACTTCCTTTGGGTCCAACTCCTGGACTGCCGAGTCCGTTATTTATGCCTTTACCTCTAGATTACTGAAACTCATTATTCACTGGTATTACTGGTAATTCAATCCATAAACTCCAAATACATAGTTCAGAAATCTGCCTGCCTCCTCTCCCACATTCACTCCTACCAACACATCACTCCCATACTTCAGAGCTTTCACTGGCTTCCTATAGAAGAATATACCCACTTTAAAATTCTTCTCCTGACGTTCAAAGCACTCAACAACCGAGCCCCATCTTATCTTTCTGAACTGCTTCTCCCCTACTAGGATCCCAACAGTCTTAGATCCAACTCTTCTGGCCCTCTCCTCATCCCCTCATCCAAACACAATGGTTATGGTGACTTTGCATTTTCTTGTTTAGCTCCCCGGTTTTGGAACTCCCTCCCCAGTGACATTTATCTGTCAGTCTCTATCCTAGATTTCAAACACAAGTTAAAAACCTTTTTGTTTGCTCAAGCCTATGAATAATTCATATAATTGTATAAGAATCTCACAATAGTATATAGAAATATATTACTATGTACAAATATATTACCATTAGGCTAAATTCAGATGACATCTGCTTTGTCAGCTTGCCTAGATTGTCTTTTAAAATAAGCATTAAAAAGATTCAAAGGAGACTACATGTCCTCACAATCCAATGAATATTTTTCTGCTGCTGTGAGTGTGGGACTGACTCAGAAACGTGCAAAGACAACCAAGAATTTTCCTCCCTCTCCTTCATGCACTTCAAATGACGGACACTGAATGCATTGCATGTTTCCAGGTGGATCATGAAAAGCTAGTCTTTCTGCACCTACGGAGTTTTGAAACAGGATGGGACACGATTTCTCCCATATTCAAGTCAATTCATTTCAATTTAAAAAAACTTGAATTTTTGAAGACGCTTGCCTTATTGATAACAGTTCTTCATTTAATGTGGAACGTGTCGATTTTTAGTAGCAGTGAGTTAGTAGCAATTGTTTCAGTACAATTTATATGTACGTAGAGCCTTTCACAACAGAATCGCCGTAAGGTGCTTTATATGGGCGTGGTTTGATACATTGCAGCATCATTAAGACAGAATAATACAAATATAGGGAAAAGGACAAAAATGAAAGAAAGTAAGTCAGATGACATTGGAGGATTGGAACCAAAAACTCCCAAGTAGGGAAAAATGCAGGGGCATAGGATCAACTGCCTACTCAACCAACTAACTGGAATTTTTGCCATTAAGCTTTAAAAATTACTACACGGTGGTACAATAGTTAAAGTTCTGCAATCTCTAAAAAATTGGTAGTGTTTCTACAATTTTGGTCACTATTGTGAACTAAATATATGCTGCCTCATATAAACTTGTTTGGATTATGTAGTTGATGGCATTATTATTTTATCAGCAATGCATTCTGAACTTTCAGTCCATGCAATTACTAATACTGACATTATCATCATATCTGTTGGTGTGGCATATTTACTTGTTTGTAGAATTGTTTTGAATGAAAAGGAAAAGAAAGTCAAGTATATGGATTTGTTCTGAAACACAATATGGGTCATTCTCAGAAAGTCATGTTAAATGAGGGGAAACCCAAAAATTATGCATATCTGATTCAACTCCTTATGCTAATTACCACACAGCTCTTGAGCTGAATCATTTACAGTATGGTGGAACAGGGAAAGAACTAAGCTACACAGAGCTGCGTGTGTGTGTGTGTGTGTATGAACTTGTCCACAAAGTCAGTTTTACCTCTGAGGTTGTCAATCAGCTTTATTATATTTTTATTTGTAAAATAAGAATATTTCATCAAATCTAGGGGATGAGTTCCAGAGAAAAAAATAATGATGCTAACGAAGGACATAAATCAAAAATATAGAAAGTATACAAAATGATTTATTGCAAGCATTTAATTTAGTTTGGTGTTATTTCATATTAAAACTCCAATGGTAGTGAATTTTTTGGCTACCTATAGATGTTCATTAAATCAGAGCTTCAAATGATGACAGCTTTCATACAATTAAAAAGTCAAGGTAACGTTAAGGGTTTCAGCAGATTTCAATTAGGTTCACAGTGTAAAAGAAGTAGTCCATGTTTCACATTTTGCATGTTGCCAAAATCATTGTTTCAGGTTGAGTGGAGTAGGCATGGCTCATAAAACACTTAACTAATTTAAGGCACAACAGTTGCATTGTCAATGAATGCTAGGTTAGAAAAAACTATTTCAACAGAACTCCCAGTATAAACCACACCCACTTCTAGCCTTTTATCTAAATGCAAATAGACAGATAATTTTGTTGGTTTAACGGATACAGGTGATCGCTGTACACCTCTAGTACTAATTTGTCACAAAGCTCTTTAAGTTTTATTGGACATTAGAGTATAGTTTCTCTTAATTCTCAATACTTAAAGAATTTCTGTCTGTCAAGACTAAATTTGTGAAGCAGTTTAAACTAGAGGTATATAGTTCAGGTCCAGAAAGTAAAAATCCAGAAAAAAATATTTTGAATTGAGTGTAAACAGTCAGTCGCAGAGTACTCAACTGGATCTTGGTCTGGACTTATACTTTCTAGACCTGAACTAGCCACGTGAGGCTTTTAGGGCTGAGGTAGGGTTGAGAATAATGTGGGCTTCTACTAATTACAGAAGCTTAGTTTAATATAATTATATTTTGTTCAAATTTGTTGACAAAACCTATAAATATACCTAATATCTTTTGCCTCCTTTGTACAATTCGATTCCACAGGTTGTGAAGTGACACCAGATGTCAACATTTCTGGTCAGAAGTTCAACATAAAGTTGCTGATTCCTGTGGCTGATGGCATGAATGAGATCTGGCTGCGATGTGACACTGTAAGTGCAGTCCTTGAATGCCTAGATATACCTCTCTAAAGCTTGTGAAAGCAGGAAAATATGTGCAGCGTTACACATTGTCTGGGGGACAGGCTACATTCATTGCCTTCAGTTGTTTTGGCAAGTTCTGGCAGCTGAGCAGGTAAGGTCATACTAAAACCAGTGTGAAAAGTATGTAAAGGCATGAGAGTAAGTGTAGAATTGGGGATAATTTAAGACTGGGGTTATTTTTTAGAAGATTAACCCAGAAGATGCAGTATTGTAACTTCCAGGCCAGGTGTCAGCTGAATAGCAGACCATAACTGAATAGCGCAGCCTTGTATGCATAGGGTTATTTTTCCTTAGGTAAGATTCACAAATTGTATTCTAATATTTCTCATCTCATACCTTCACTAATTGCTCTGATTCCACTGGGAATCAGAGCAATTTGTTTCTGCTTTCTAAGTTTCTGCTTTCCAAGTAAGCTATGCCACCCCGCCCAATATTTCTTAGCAAAAAGTGTTTAATTGTAGTGTTTACGGGTATTGTAATACAAAATCTTGATGCTCACATATGGCACATTGTTTTAGACAAAACGATAAGGATATCATACAGTGGGACAGTGTTGAAACGCAGGTGGGCGGTTTCTTAAAAAAAACTCTTTGCCAGAGTACAAATTGTAAGACCCTTTTTGTTTTGGAGTAGGTTTACATGTGATACATCTGTCAATCTCTGTCTTTTCTATAGGAGAAGCAGTATGCCCACTGGATGGCTGCCTGCCGTTTGGCATCAAAAGGGAAGACCATGGCAGACAGCTCATATAACCTCGAGGTCCAAAATATCTTGTCCTTCCTAAAGATGCAGCACATGAATCCTGATCCCCAGATCATTGCTGAGCCAATCAATACTGACATCAATTCAGAATGCCTGGTGTCTCCTCGGTACCTTAAGAAGTATAAAAACAAACAGGTAAGGATGGGGCTAGGTCTTTAGTACTTGAAGATGCTAAGCTTGCTGTAGAGTAGTGGTCTGTGTTGAATGTATCTCTCAAAAGTTGGCATATTTCTTTCATGATTGAAACCTTGATTACTGGGGTAACCTTTTGGAGTAAGCTAAATAACTATATTATAATTTTTATGTTATGTTATATATTTAGCAGACTCTCTTGTCCAAAGTGATGTGAGACAAATAGCATATTGGCTTGCTTTTAATTGAGGTTTTTACACTGTATTTATGGAAAATTGAATAGTGACATTTCAGAAGAGTTAGAGGTATATCATGTCAGATGAAAATGAACTGACGTCTAGTTTAGGCTAGGCTATAGTCTGTGTGCCATAACTATTGACAAATAGAGCCAAGGATTTCCCTGTGTTTAGTTATTTTGTTTGTGATATCCTCGCAGATATTTGTTGATGCAAAATGTCATATCCATTAGTTTTGGTATCATCATTATTACAGGTTTTGAAAAATGTAAATAATATTGCATAATCTCTTCTATGCATTTTATGCTGGACCTTTGTATTTTTATGTTGGGCTTGAGCTGCATATTCAAAAGTCCATTGTATCTAGCTAGCGTTTCACCACTTCCTTCCAACTTTTACTTCATAATAGTTTAAATAGGGCTTCTTTCCAATGATTCACTGTGAAATTCTGGTATGTCTAAGCTCATTTCTAAACCTGAAAAAAACCCTAGATTTTGAATGTGTTCTCATATTTTGGACCCTACTAAATAAAATATATTCATATCTATAGATTAGTGCTGGGCGATATGCCGGTTCATACCGAAAACCGTTTATTATTGTTATGAATTACGAATGTTTGTTATGAATTTTTCTTATTCCAGCGCAGCTGGAAACTGTTTAAGGGGTTACCTTTTTGACTGCTGCACCGCTTAAAATGTACCGCGAAAGATCAGAAACAGAAGATATAGCCGACGCTAGAGTTGAAAATGACACTGGGGTTGTCAAAAATTGATTCTCAGATGCTAATCCATATTAAAAATTAGTGTCTGATTAGATAGATAGATTCGCCTCACAGCACACGTGCACACTCACGCAGCCCCTCCCAACGACAAAGTTGTGGCAAAGAAGTCAAGTAGCACGTCAAACCTGGCTAAGTATCTTAAAGACCAACATCTCGGTCTTTATGAGAAATTTCGCGAGGTCAGTAAAGCTTGTGTTCAAGCAACACTGAACTATTAAACACTTATCAAAAAATGTTTACTTGCCCGGCGCACAGCTTAGCCATTTATTTTATTTTATTTATCCTTTATTTTACCAGGAAGGTTCCATTGAGATACAATTTCTCTTCTTCCAGGAAGAAGATTGCAACAAATAAGAAAAATAAGAAAAGTTTCATATACATGCACACAGAGATTATTAATAACTAACACAAATTAAAACACATACAGATACTCAAACTCTTCAAAAATACGTAGAATAAAATGTATTTAGACTACATTTTTAAACACATTCAGAGAAGGCAAGGAGTCTAAATTCAATATATTTTGTAATCTACTCGTGGTGCATAAGAACAAATGGCGGATTTCCTCAGTTCTGTGTGTGTGGTGGGAGGCTGAAGGAGAAGTTTAACTGATGAACGGGTACTGTGTGTATTAGTGCGGAATGTAACCAAACTACATATGTAATGAGGTAATTTGTTCATTAAAGCCTTTGCAATAAAAACCAGGCAATGCATTTTCCTTCTAAGAAAAGGAAATCTGTAAGCAGTTAGCCAATAAACACATTAGCTGTCTATTATCATTAAGGTAGCGGATAGGCGCAATGGCTAATAAAATAATATAGTTAATGTGGGAACAATATAAAAACGTAAAACAAATGTATTCTGTAAAATCCTGTAAAATGTGGTAAATGCCCAGTCATACTTAAATAAAATAAAATACCGTTGTATACCATGAAACTGATATAACTTTGAAAAATACTGTGATATACATTTTTGGTCATACCGCCCAGCTTTAGTATATATCATATTTGAACCTAATTTGCTACCTTTGTGCGCCATGTCTAAAAATCTGTCTGTCCCAATAAAATGTTTAATATTAGATTATGAGAATCATCAGATTAAGTAAAATAAAATTCTTACCTACAGTAGTTTGTATATGTCATTTATATATTAACTCTCCAACCGCCCACACCTATTGCTCCAAAAGTAAATCTCTTGTGACTACCAGTCTTTGAACATGGTATATCACTAGTCATCTGGCTTTGATCAATATATCTATGAAAACTTACTGCAGGAAAGAAGAGTGCGAGAAACAAATCAATTTTCTCTGGGAATTTAGTTCATGAAGCTAGCTAGCGAAGTAAATTAAAAGTGAAAATTTTTAGCTCATGCCTTATGCTGTTCTGATCCCATAGTACAGGGGTACTCCTTTTTTTCTTCCCAGACATCCAAATTTCATCAGTCACACAAAGCCAAGGTTCACAGAGGGGTAGTTTCCCTTGGTAAATGTTGGCAATTTATGCTTGGACAAGTGCTATTATAAAACACTGGTGCAATACATTTTAAAACCCAGATGCAATAATAAATGTTTGTCAATTTTAGGTATATCTCTGTAATGTGTCAGTGTAACAGACTGTAGTCGATCCATATGGACCCTCTCCCCGGGTTGGCACACTTGTGAACCGCAGATTAATTGGAAAGTTTATCCATCATAGTATGATGATCTGTATAGTATGAGTCTTACTGTCCTTACTTTAAGTAATACTTCCCTGAATCGCAATGCTGTGGCAGTCCATAGAGGACATGCATTTAGGGTAGTGCTGTCACGAGAAAAAAAAAAATCATGATTTTGATACAACACCTGTCTGAAATATTTTGATACTGATACTGAAGCGATACCACAGAAAAAAAACTAAAACATTAGGAAAATTAATGGATAAAACCATGACTGAACTGAACTTCATTTTAAATAGGCCTAACATATTTTGTCAGTATCAGTCAAATGAAATATAGCCTATTTTGTCACGTTAGCTGACTGTGATGAGCTGTTATGTTTGTTAAAAACGCAAACTTGTAGCTTTGGTGCAGCATTGGGAGACGTAAACTATAGTTCAATAACAAATATTATTTTTCTCGCATGACTTATTGGTGATATTTAGCTAACTCCTTAGCACTATTTAGTTAGATCTATTTTATGCAAACAGGAAGTGAAACAATCATAAATCTTTTAGATGAACTGAGGCAAACGAACTGTGTCCCAAAAAAAAGGGGTCATTTTGCCCATCATTACTGTCCTGCTTGTGAAAACTGCAGGATGAGAGAAAAAAAAAAAGACTGAAAGCCCACTGTGCCTTTAGGGAGTGGTACATAGCATTTGTGTCAGCCACAATTCCCATTATGTTTGTAGTAAGGGCATAAGAATGAGAAGGTAATCTGTCGGGGCCAGACCTGGCTTTATTTTGGAAAACACCATGAAGTAAGTTCCTCAGCTACCAGAAACTCAAATTCATTTAGTTCATATACAGTGATGTCAGAAAGTCCCTTTTATTTTATTAAAGTAATACTGTGATCACTGTCCAAAAAACGAAAGATACCATGATGATAATTTTAGGTCATATCACCCACCCCTATATACACGTGTACTGAAAGATCTGATTTTGAGTGTGTTTCAGCCTTAATAGTAATAGGAAGGTGTAGTTTGAAGACTTGCATATAATGTTTGGGGAAAATCTCCTATTGCAGCCATTTTTACAGAGTATAAAATGCAGGTAATTGAAGGAAATTAATTGACAGATTAAAAAGTACATAAACAGGTTTCCACACAGGCATGGTTCCCAAGAGGTAAGCATTTAACATTCCATCATATTTATACTCGTGCATAAAAATGCTAGGGAGCCTAGTTACCCTTAAATCTGATCAATCTGATCTTCCAAAATGACACAACTGTTCACTTCACAGCATGAGTGGTGAGGATGGCCATACTACTTTTTTTTGGTGGCCAAACACTATTAAGCAGTGATATTGGAAGAAGTCTGACACTAGGGGGATTGAATTTCCTCCAGTGCTGTCTGGGAGCACAGTATATTGTAACATTGTAATGGGCACAATCGTTACATCGTGGGAGGATGCAATGTGAGAGAGATTTTAAAATAGTTTTATAATAAGAAAGATTTCATCATTTAAAATAAGACTAGCACTGTTTAGGGTACAGTTTCGCAATCAAACATAACCAAAACAAAAATTTCACCCATAAGAGAAAATAAGTTTGCTTTCATTAGGATGGACTGCACTCCTAGTTTGGCATGTTTCATCTTTGGCTCTGTCCAATTCATAATAAAAGATGAGGAACATGCTCTTAAATACAGTGGTGCCTTGGAACACAAACTTAATTCGTTCCAGAATACTGGTTGAGCTATGATTTGGTCAAGGTCCAAGTCCAATTTCCCCAGGAGAAATTATGTAAATGAATTTAGTCTGTTTCAGGCTCCCAAATGATTGCTTATCTACTTACATACCAAATGATGAAAGTATTAATAATCAATATAAAGCTAATACAGGTATACCACATTTAATATCCATTTGATCAACGTCCATTCACGTTAGTGACTATGGGCTAAAAAATTACAATAAAAAATAAAATTTGTGTTTTAATGCTGGACGTAAAGAGCAGGCGGGCTTTAGGTAGCACTGTCAGCCAACCAAAAAACTACTGTACAGCGCTGCCTGACATGTAATGTTACAGTACTGTAATGAACTGTAGTTAACCATATTGTACTTATTAATTGTTATGGATTTTCATATTAAACGATTTGGACTGATCGAATTAACGTTCTGTTTTACACAACATAATGTGGATATTAAGAGAGATACCTGAACACACGAAAAAGCACACATACAAAAGCAATAAACATGAAATGAATTACAACTGTAGTGTTCATAAACTGTATTGAGGTGAGCTGATGCCATGCTGGAAGTGGCAGGTGGAGAGGAGGAGGGATGGAGGGGTTGTTTTTTGGAAGGGGAGATGCGTCTCGATCCATACAAGTTTGAAGCAGGTCTGTTTTGTTGTGTTCAGAATTTTCAGTTGAGTTGTGGCTAGATTTCTCACCTGATCCGCTTGAGGTCCGAATTAGTCGAGTTAAAATTTAGTGATCAATTGTCATTGTTGACACACCACAGTGCACAACAACGAAATGTGTCCTCTGCATTTAACCCGTATGTGACACTGTGACATAGCAGGGGGCAGCTAATTCAGCACTCAGGGTACGTCAGTGCCCATTTCACATGTCTCGACCCATACAGGTTTTATGGTCTGGAGCCTATAATATAGGATATGTGAAAATCAAATAATTCCTGTTTACAATTAACCTTCCATCACCTCCCTAAACAAATAGATTTCTGCACGGATCTTGGAAGCTCACCAGAATGTAGCCCAGATGAGTCTCATTGAAGCCAAGATGCGCTTTATCCAAGCTTGGCAGTCACTGCCAGAGTTTGGAATTACACACTTCCTGGCCAAGTGAGTCTTGCATAAGACACATTTATATGTCACATTTTTGTTACTTGCATGGTAACAGAATAAAATGAAATGAATATTTGAAAATATTTCAAATGACTGATTACCACTGGAATTTGGAAACTTTTCAGTTATCAGTTTGATATAAATAACATACCTCTTCTACCTATTAATTATAGATTTCAAGGAGGAAAAAGGGAAGAGCTCATTGGAATTACCTATAATAGGCTGATCCGTATGGATGCAAGCACCGGTGATGCCATTAAAACATGGAGGTTTAGTAACATGAAGCAATGGAATGTTAACTGGGAAATTAAAATGGTATGTTGCTTCATATTGCAGTTCAGTATGTCAGTTTTCATATAGATGTATTGGTATATATGATGAAATGTTGCTGCTTGTATGCTGATACTTACAAACAATGATGCACTACTTAATCTGCAGGTCACAGTGGAATTTGCTGATGAGCCCAGCCTTGCTTTCATCTGTGCAGAAGTGGACTGCAAAGTGGTCCATGAGTTCATTGGAGGCTATATCTTCCTTTCTACACGTGCTAAGGACCAGAATGAGAGTCTGGATGAAGAGATGTTCTACAAGCTGACTAGCGGCTGGGTTTGAAATTCTCCAAACAGGTTGTGGTTGGTCTTAGGATTTTGGATGCATTCTATTAGTCATGGCTATGCTATTTAAACCTGAAGTTTCCTGCATTGATGCTAACTTATATTTGTATTAATGCTGGGATTTTGCTCAGTAATTTTCTCCACATGCCTTATGAAGTAGCAATCACACATGCGCCTTTGTGTCACAGAGCAGCCTACAGAAACCCCCCCACACACGCACACACAGGTCAGTTTTCATATCATAAAAATAATTTCAGCAGCTTCTCTGATGAGATATGCATAATGACTATTAAAAAAAACTTTTTTTTTTACTTGAGCCTTTCCTCATTGCCCATCTGTGCTAATTTTTTGTTAAGTAGGTGAAATTTTAGTAACAATTTTACACAGTTGTCAGTCTTCTCCTTTGCGAAACAAATCCTCCATTAATATTTGTGGAAAATGTAGTTTGCTGTGTTGCGCTGTGCCACCACATTCAAAAACAGCAGTAGGAGTTAATAGTGGAGGAAAATAGGTGTCCAGTTTCAGGATTTACAGGGGATATTTTTTCTCTTATCCATATGAAGTAAAGTTGTAGCACTTCTATATATTTTCATAGATTGTTTGAAGTCTCTTTGAAGAAAAACAGTATTGTTTTTGGACATGCTTGGTTTTAATCATAGTTTTGTTTAACACAAATTATTAATGTGCATTTTTTATTTGAAAGGCTTTGTGGACTTGCACAGGCAATATAATGGTAAGGCCAAAGAATGTGTTTGTAGAAAACGATCATGTTTATGTCTTAGTTTTGTGGTGTATCTAAAGTGTGCAGTGTCCTCAGTGCTATACCATGAATCGTGTTGTGAATAAGGACTGGTCCCTGATTGTCCACTTATTGACTGCCTTGCTTTTTCATATTCAAACACTATATAGTATTATTCAGTTCCGTGTTATTTTTATGCACTAGTAATAGGTCACAAAAACTTTAATATGCAAAGTCCATTACTCCTTGGTATGAAGGAATGCAAATGAAGTGTTTTGTAAGTAATGTTTAAAACACAAGTTTTATAAAATTGTACAGTTGTCATTACTGCCCTTTTTCTGTTTTCTCCAGGAAAAAGCCATCTGTCATTGTTACCATTATATACTTTTAAAGAATGTTTAACATGTATTAAAAATATTGTTTCAGACTCCAAGTAAGGGGAGAAAATCGAATTTTAACACTGATTTCGAGCTCTTGAGACTGCTGAAAAGAGCTTAATTTACTACTTTCTGCTTACCATTATTTTTCCTCAATTTAATTGTACTGTATGCATGTTTAAGCAGTCCAGTTTTGAAGTACACTTATATTACAATGAATTCTTACTCGAGTTCGTATGTATTCATACTAAACCTATATACAAAATGAAGGCTGTCATCACTAAGGTCTGGAGACAAGTTGCCAAGGTTTGCTTTTGAGTCTCCTCTTTGCCTCAGATGTCTGAAACAGCAGTGCATGACCTGCTGTTTTGACTGTAAAAAATGCATTTATTTTAAAAATAAAAGTTTTTATTTAAGCATTGTCATGACTGATGATATTTATTTACACTTATGCAGTCTTTATTTTTAATAATAGTATGGTTGTTTGTAGATAATGTTTTGTGTTGCATAAATTTACTTTTAATGGAAGGTAAGTATTGGCAAAATTGTTCGATGGCAAAACATTAACGCTTAAGCATGATTTACCCACCAAAGCTGCATATATGTGAGTGAAGGGATTAGAAGAATAACATCTACTCAAGCATTAAGGAAAAGCTGAAATTTCACTTCTACCAAATTACTGAAGCCCAACATGGGGCACGTGATCATACTTTTAAAATATTTCTTTTAAATAAGATTTTATACTGCACTGTGTACTCATCTGTGACAGTCTGAAGTATGATATAACACTACAACTCCTAAAGTGGTGGTAATGCAATGAAGTTATTCCCTGGGTGCTTGGAGTCACTTGAGAAAACATAAAAGTAAAGAGGCAGTATTAGACCCTAAAACCATTTTCCACAAACAAGAGACTAGCTCAGCCCACCAAGTAAATTGGCCCATTATTAACACAAAATCAGGGGTCCTCTACCACCGGGCAAAGACAGACGGATAACAGAGGCTGTTTTATTTTGAAAAACACTTCCATCTGTGGCTCATATTTGGCGATAAGACATCGCACTTGGTGATTACAGTAAAATCCCTTTATAGTGGACTAGCTTATGATGGAATATCGTCTATAACGGACGAGGTCCACTGGTCCCGGCCATGCAGCTTTAAGAACATGCAAAAAAAAAAAAACATGCAGAAGAAGCATTGGATACAGTATAGTGGACTCGCATATAACGGAATTTCACTTATAACATACAAACAATTTGGTCCCAGGGCCACTTTTAGCTATAGTTTTGTTTGGCTATAACGGACATGCAGACTCCGCCTACAAGGCGCGTGCCAGTGATATCCAACACAGATACGTAGTCGGGATTATTAATAGTCACGCATCTGTGGCCTGTACTACGAAGGGGGTTTAACCAAATCAGATTTAACCCCGAGGTAATTTGTGAATGCTCGCGTTGACAAAATCAGGTTGAATCAATCGGGGCTAATCAGTACTACGACGCCAGTTAAGAAGTTGATTTGTTCAATCGG
>JAODJX010000027.1:6616344-6634168 GCA_026776945.1 Isichthys henryi
TTTTCCACTTTCTGGCAATTTCGGCTTATCTGGTGCAACATGTTGTTCTGTATGTTCCTAGTTATTACGTCAACTCTTTATTCTATTATGTCTATTACGTCATCATTTGCCTAGCGACTGTCACCGCAGCCTGCGTCAATAGATTAACTTCGGTACGCACAGAGCCTCCCTATATGTCCTTGTTCCCCTGCAGATAACGCTCTCCACAGTAACAATACAAACGGAATGACAAGCCGTTTCAGATGAAAACAGTGCATTTAACTTTTTATTCCAAATAAAACGCGGGGTTTCCGACTTCGGCCAGATGGCTGGAGTGAAATTTTCAGTTTGAGATGTCTGCACAGACATGTAACATTTCTTACCTTATAAATAGTCTGCTTTTGTTTTTAACCATGCAAATACACTTTTCATGTAGCCAACTTTAGGTTTATAATGGTATAATATAGATTTGCCGTAAGATTTCCTGTGTGAGTCTGAAAGCATGAGTGTCATGCCAGATGCTTAAGATTTAGCAACCCTGAAAATGTACATTTTTTTGTTTCACATGAGTTGATTTATATTATAAATAAGATTACCTTATACCAGGGGTCACCAACATAGTGCCCACAGGCACCAGGATGCCCCCAAGCACCACATGAGTCGCCCGCGGACCTGTTCTAAAAATAGCACAACTCACCATTGAGCAGCGTCTAAAATTTTATGTTATCCTGTTGCTATTCTTCTTTAATCAGATTTGCATTTATATAGATTTGAACATGGCAATATCTAAAAAAACCATTTAAAACGTGTATTGTACATGATTTGGTTTTTTTCCTTAAACATATTTGAGAAATTTAGGTGAAACATTTAACAGCGAACAATAGCAAACAAAAATATTACAAGCAGGCCTGGTGGCATTATAGCCTATACACTTTTTCTTTGAAGAGATTTTATTTTTGCACTAATGGCACTACTGATTTTAAAGTACTCAGTTTCCGCGTAAATAAACATATGTTTGTGTTTCAAATAAGAGTGACATCTGTGTATTTGTGCACTTAACCTTGATACCGTTCCTTAACATTGGTTTCATTTCATCTTGGTGAACATAATGACTTTCAGAGACTGAAGAGAAACTTTAATCATCATACTTTGAACTTTTAATTTTAGTCGACTACGTCAATTATAGTTTTAGTCAACTGTAATCTTATGATATTTAGTTAACTAAAACTAGATTAAAACTAAACTAATTTGACGAAATTATGACTGAAACTAAATTACATTTTAGTCAAAAGACTATGACTAAAACTAAATAAAAATTTGCTGTCAAAATTAACACTGTATGGGACTCCACCAAGTAGAGTGGTAAGATGCCTCGATAATGCGGGGAGAGTACATGCCATAAATCCCCTTGAAGAGGAGGGGCCTGATAAGAACAACTCCAGGTGGCCCTAATTAGTCAAATTCTAGAGCCTGGGCCAGCAGCTTGGGAAAATCAGGTTGTTAGAGCACCAGTGGCCTTCTAGTAAGAAGGGAACCATGAGGGAGATGATTTCCCAAGCCTGATGATAGCTGTGCCTTCTCTCTATAGTGAGTCTGGGTATTTCATTTTGTCAATTCCTTCGGGGGGTTCTGAGACTTCTACATGGAATGGATCATTGAGGGCCATGCTAGGCTGACCAACTGTCTCTGGAGACCCTCACAGGTACCACACTTACAAAAGCCCCCAGACTTTGTGTACCCCCAGATGTGTATCTGATCACACATCATCAGAGAGACTGGTCCAATGGACTATACAGCGAAGGCCAGGACAACATTGTAATCCTCAGTCAGTGTCCAATTTAAGGGTGGGGCATGGACCATCAGGAGCTACCACAGAAAGGGATTTACATTTATTTAAAACATATCAGTGGCAGTTACACTATAGCCATTAGTAAAATGTCATGTCGCGTTGTAAACCATAATTTTTGCATCCCCCGTCAAACTATGCTAAATCCAGCCTAGCTCCTTTGTGTCCTTGGTTGTCAGATCAGCAACATAATGGCAGTTTAGGCGACTGTTTCTTTACATTTCTAGATGATCGTGGCTGTAAGGAGGAATGGACTTGAGGAAATCCCAAACACAACACTGGTCATTGTCATCTTGCCTGGCCTTGTGTTCTCAGCATCAAGTCATCCTGTAATCGGTAGGAATTTCAAGGCATCTCTCTCTTTTTTTGTAAAGGATATCTGTAGGAAGTCCTTTGTAGTATCTGCTGTGAATGCAACGGGATGCAGTCGGAATTTCACTGAAATGCTTAAAAGGTCTGGATTGAGGTTTTGGAGTAAGCAGATTTTCAAAGATGGACAACTCTCAGTTCAACTGTTTTGTCTTCTCTAATAACTTCATCGTGGGACAAGTAATATTTCAGTTCAATTTTATTTGAATAGTGCATTTTCACTACATCACATTATTTCAAAGCGCTTTACATTATTCCTGCCCAAGCCCCCAGTGACTAAATCAGAAGTGACAGTAGCAAGGAAAAACTCCCAAGGAAAACGTTCAAACAACTCATTTAATAAGGGTAAAAAAATTTCAAAATCAAAATCCAAAAGGGAAGTACACAGTAAAATTCAGTCCATGAGAAATCTGCAGAGAATTAAGAAAGGATAGGAAGAATTCTAGCGATATCAATGTGAAATTTTTTAGCGTGATAACATTTTTGTCCTATACATTTTGCACAAGATCAATATTCACCCTCTTAAAAAGTCCTATTTTTGACAAGCTGATCACCTGAGCGTAAGGCTGCATGATTTGGGGAAAAATATGAATCACATTTTTTTTCAGAATCGGTATTTCGATTTTATTTCACGATTCTTGAGCAATATATTTTTCTTTATTATTTTGCATTACAAACAGCGAGAGCCCCTTTCCAGACTGGTCACAAAACAATATGTATTATCCACAATTTAAATACATATTTTTCCAGAAATGATATCCCTTATGTACTAATTATAGGGCTTTCTAACCTTCTGATAACCACAGACAGACACATTGTGCAAATATTGCATGGAACTCATCAACTGGGAGACTTGATTGGCAGGACAGATTTATCCAACCCCTCCCCCAAACTCTGTTGTGCAGCACAAGAGAATACTGGCCACACTAGATTTATCCCAAGGAATTAATCAAGGTAATACCTTATATATCACTGAGGACTGCACTCTCAGTCTTACTCATTTCTGGAGTCTTAAAGTCTTACATAGGTGGACTCAAGGGCGTAGGTTTGGTATCAACATTGGTAGGGACCAAATTAGCTCTGAACCCCTTGCCCCCTAAAGATCCGTAAAATACTTTTAGGGTTACTGACTTCCGAAGACTAATTGTCTTTTACAGTTGTCTTTTCCTTCCTTTGCTGACACAGAATGCTGCTGCTGCATAATTGGGGAAATTTGTCTCTAAATGAAACAAGGTGTATGGCTCAACCAAATAATATTTTTGTGAAGCATTAATAAGATTTATATACTTTTGACTTACCAAAATCACAGTTAAATGTCTTCTGCTTTCACCCTTCCCTTTCATGCCACTATGTAGCCCTGCTTCAGTGTTGGGGCGATGCATCTCAATATTGAATCATATCCAGGTCGTGACCCATACAATGCCTCCACAAAGTTTGAAAAATTGTTTTAAGAAAGTGTCTGACAGTGGTGGACCAGTCCCAAATCTATATGTATTCCTCATCCGGAGAATAGTCATTTCTAGCCTTGACTTTTTTTTCATATGAGCCCTATAGAAATAATACAGGTTTGTGTTTGTACTTTATGCCATTAATCCATTCATTAACTCCCGCTTGATCCGAGGTCGGGTCGCGGGGGCAGCAGTCTTAACAGGGAAACCCAGACTTCCCTCTCCCCAGCCACTTCATCCAGCTCCTCCGGGGGAATCCCGAGGCGTTCCCAGGCTAGTCGAGAGACATAGTTCATCCAGCGTGTCCTGGGTCTTCCCCGGGGCCTCCTCCTAGTGGGACATGCCCGAAACACCTCACCAGGGAGAGGGCCCCGTGACCTGCGTCTGGGCAAGGGAAACCGTGGATCCAATATTCTTTTCTTTATTAGGGGTCTTGTAAGCCACACTTCGTATGGTTCCTCACCCAGGACCTGTTTGCCTTGGGTGACCCTACCAGGAGCATAAAGCCCGGGGCAAGTTAGCTCCTGGGATCATTGGAACACGCAAACCTCTCCACCACGATAAGATGTCGGCTCCAGGAGAGGTGTAATTTATGCATCCATTTTAATCTAGTGACACCTTTTAAGCTGTAGTCAAACATGAAATAGTATTACATATTGGCATTTTCAAAGCAGAACCAAGAAAATAGACTTCTATAGAAATTTCTATTTATATAAATTATTTAAAAGTTGTTAGGAAATAAATACAGCAGCGTGAAGTGGTTTATTGAAATGCCAGCCACTGATTAAAATTTCAAAGGTGCTATATTTCAAAATATAATAGCTGTAGTAAATACAAAAAAGACACATAAAAAATAATTTAAATAAAAATGTTGCTGAATTTTTATTTTGTGTAATATATCTGAAAAGTGCTGAAAACATCCTCTGGAGTAAATTGTGTAATAAAATAGATGCACAGCATCTATTGTCTTTTAATGTTATGCAATATTTCATTACCATCAAGTAGAAAACAGAACATAGCAGTTTATTGGTCACAAAATTACACTACCATTAACTGGATGAAAAATGTTGAACCTACTATAAAATAAAATATATGCAAATTACACTATTTAAACTAATATGTACACCAATGTGTTTATTAAAATTTTAAACTGCGTAATTTGCTAATAAAATCAATCTCCCATTTATCCATTGAGGTATGAAGATACTCCACATCTGATATTCACACATGGAATTGTGTTTGTGATTTTCATATTTACCAAAATTTCAGGGAAGGATCATGTTCCATTTACAAGCACCTAACAATCTGCATAAAGAGTCTTTCTCAGAAGTAAACCTGAAACAAATTCTTTGTTACAGATCAACTCACATTCACCTTCCAAACATCCACTGATGTTAATAAACATTGACATGACTGATATGCAAGTATGCATTCACCTTTGAAAGCGATACGTTAATGTAACAGGACGTATTTTATGTGCATTTGCACTAATATGATGAGATTACTGTGTATTTTAACTTCTATACCGCAAATGAAGTACAAATTAGCATATCATAATCCATATCGGCGCAGATGCACATAAAATACGCTGTTACAACAATCGATTGCTGCACGTGTCACTTTAAAAGGTGAATGCGTACTTGCATACCAGTTATGTCAATCCCTGTCAATAAACTGCTCTTCCATTTGTGATGGATGCAGTTCATCCAAATACAAAGTACTGACACTTCAGAAGCTACCTGCAGGCTTGCTCCTACTCTTGCCATTTTAGAGTCCATGTTCACACTTCAGTTTCATATGCGGTCTTCACTCTGACAGCGTTATACTAACTGCACCCATTTGATGGATTAACATCATGGGTCAGGGAGGTCTGAGGTGTCTACTGTGACCTTAATGAAAATGGTGTCCTCCTTGATGTATGTGCCATTCTCAAGAACGGTCTGGGCGACAAAGAGAGGGCATCCTGATGCAATATTCATCTCAGCTACTGGTCGCCGGAAACTGCTGCTGTTCGGGTCTGGCTTAAAGGCATCACCAAGGTGTTTTCGAGCTGGTCCTTGGTCCATTAACATAAGTGTCACTTTCTGTTTGAACGGCCAAGGAAGTAGGGCATCATATTCTCCACGCATCACGACAAAGAAAAGCGATAAGTGTGTGCCCTTGCCCATGCCATCACCATTGAGATATACCCTAGCGCACATTTTGTAACCAAAGTAGCCAGTATAAAATGGTTGGCTGTAGAGGGAGAGTGTCTTGGATGCTACAGCTTCCTGCTTCCGCCGCTTATAGTCCCTGATTTTCCATATAAGTGTACCATTGTAGCTGGCTGTTTCCAGCACCTGGAACCGTAAATCCATGTCAGCCAGGCGAATCTCATGTACACTGAGCAAGTCATCATGACGAGAGAGTTGATTTTCCAAAGAGCCTGGTGGAAAAAGGAATGGAAAAAACAAATTAAGAAATGTCAACTGCAACCATTATGAGTAGCAGAAACTAGAAAAAATGCTGTCAAAACAACAGAAATGTATTCCCCACTTCCCCAGTCAAAGTTATATTACTACCACCCCACAGCTTCTATAATTTCTAGAATTACTAGGCTAATCGATTGGAAATGTTTCTATATGAATGTTGTGACTCTTAGTTGTGACACATAACTGTGAATCTACATCTATTCATTTATTGAACAATTGCACTTATATGCCAGTTTGCACAATCGTTCCCCAACAAATTATATGGTTAACTCTTTTTCTTAGTGTATGTCTTGGTGTCCATATTTTCACATTACATTTATATAATTTATATCCTTTAAATGTCTAAATATTTAGATTCTTTTTATTTCTCATTTGTGACATAACCAACATTTTCCATGACAACCGTAACATATGCACCAATGCTAGTGGCCCAGAATCAAATCACATAAATAAAACCAATACAAACAAACACACAAAACTGTCTTTGCTAGCACTGCTTTGTAGGTATAACTAAGTAACTAACTCCTCGACAGGCACAGTGGAGTATACATAAAAGTGGTAAAATGAACCAGATCCCAAACTTGTGAAAACTAAACACTAGCAAACAAGTTGTTAAATTACCAAAAAGCTTTATTAAATTGAACAGTCCGAATATATGAGACCAATCGCATCCCATTTGGTTCAAAAAAGGATGCAGCATTTTAATTTTCAGTATAGAGTGATCACATAATATCTAAACAAAAAAAAGAACCTACAGCATATACACAGGATTAGCTACAATGAACAAGAACAGTAATAACAAATCAAACTATTTTTAACTCTCTGCTCTTACCAATCCCCTGTCCAAAAACCAACAAGGAATATTGCAGAACAAATGAGTTTGTCTTGCCTACTGTGTAAAGTCTGAAGGGCTAAACATGGTAAATCGCAGTCTTTTCAGACACATACAATTCCGTTATATGCAAGTCCGCTATATGCGATGAGATTTTCTGCATGTTCTTAAAGGTGCACGGCCGGGACCAGCGGACCTCATCCGTTATAGATGATAGTCCACAATAATGGGATTTAACTGTATATATATTAGGGGTGGGAGAAAAAATCGATTGTTACAGGCATCGTGATGTGGACGTGGATGATTACAATTCAAATGTCAAGAATCGATTTCTCAGAAGTGCAACGCCCAGTCAGTGCCCATGCACATAACAGAGACATAAGATGGCTGAGCGAGAAATCTGACTGGCACCCTCTGCATTAGTGTATGGAAGCATTTTTGGCTTCTATGAAGTTGAAGGGAAAATGGACCTGGAAAAGAACCACACTACATGCAAGTTGTCAAACTAAACTAAAATATTTTTGAAACACGACAAACATGAGAAATCATATTACACGTTTCCATCTGGAGGAGGAAGAAAAACACCCGGTTTTAGTTGCTGCCAACTTGAGGACCATCGTGCAAGTGATGTCAAAGCTTCCACCCAAATCGGAAAGGGTGAAACGAATTCCAAACCGTTGCAACTTTTACTGCCAAGCATTTGCATCTGTATTCAGTCACTGAGAACCACGGCTTTCACGCTTTGAGAACCAACACTTTGGAGCCGAGATACAACGTCCCATCTCAAAGATATTTGCCTGACACACTACAACGAGACCAAAACCGAAGTCATGGAATCACTGAATAAAGTGGGTAGGATAGCTGCAACATGTGGTGCATGGACATCCATTGCCACAGAATCATATGTCACCATAACTGCACACTTATCACCGATGAGTTGCTGAAGTCCCCTAATACTGAAGTCCACAAGCGTTATTTTTGTATAAGAGCAGCTGGTTCAGAATTCTATATTTTTGTATGAAAGCTGTTTGTGATTTTGGGTTTTTTTGATCTGAAGGATTATATTGCTCATTGCACATAACAGGAGGATGTTGGTTAGAAGTCTTATTTTTTGTATTTGTGATTCGGAATATACTGAAGTCCACATTATTTTTTGCATAAAAGTATTCCTTTACTACAAGTACAGCGCCCTTCACAATTATTGGAGATGTATATGCTGCTACAGGCACACTTCTCCTGCTGATTTTTTGCAATACTGGGATATATAGCCACTCTACACAGACCAACGTGGATAACGGACTCATTGATAGACTTTGTGATCCTTAATCACAGCTTATACCTAGCTTTTAGCAAGCAAGTCCACTCATTTCTGTTTTCAGTAATGTTAGTATGCCCAGGGAGGATGGGCAGCGAATTGACCTTGGGCTCCCAGAGGTTTTTTTCTCCATACTTGGGATTTTTTGGTTCCTCTCCTCCATTGTCATCTGGCTTTCTTCATTTAATTTCTTTCTTTCCTATTTCCCATTTTGTATTACACTCTCTAATGATGCTTAATGTATCACAAAACATCCATATAAAGCATCCTGGGATGACTTGTGAAAGGTGCTATATAAAAATTAATTAAATTGAATATATGCTGGCAAAATGGAAGTCAACCTTCCAGTTGACTTGCCACACCTCTTCCCTTTGTTTTTATCAATAAAAGATATTGCAAGTAAATTCATTATAGATCATTACTTTGAAAGTTCCAAGTAGTCACACAGTGAGGAAAAAAGAAATCATGGACAAAAAAAATAGATGAATCAAGATGCAAGATAATCATTTTATCATCGCATCACAGCCCTATGAATCATAACTGAATCAAATCATGAGGTGCTAGAGATTCCCACCCCTAATAAATATATGTATACCTACATTAAATTCCCCCATAGTAAATTTTCCCCATGATAAATTATTCTATTTATTTTAGAATATTCAAAAAATCATCTTGCACCCCTAAGTTTGAGAATCACTGACCTGTGCAATGTTCCTGGGAAATTTGCAAAAAGATCCACAGAATATGTTTAGATGACAGATTGATGTGTTCACAAGATGGTGGCTTCAAGCCTCCATTTTTGCCCACAGCTGCCCCCTATAGTCACAGTTTCTTAGGTGTCATTTTCATGCATATATTTTTGTGAAATCAAATAATTATCAAATAGGGTAAACAGTGTAATAATATCAAAGAGTTATCTTGTTCACAAGTGTCTTATCTAAGTTACCCGTTGCTTCCGTTTTGCTGCAATTTGTCTCAAAATTTGAAGAGGTTCAGATATTGACTCATAAAATGTGTCTGCAAAGCTTAAAAAGATGGGGATCATGCTGACAAGATCACGTATCTGACGCTACCCTTCTCTTTGCTACCACTTTGCAGCACCGCTTAAATTTTGGAGCGAGATGTATCTGGATCGCGTTTCGCCATTGCGTTGTTCATCAAATTACCATGTGAATGCGATTTGAATACACGGAAATGCACCTATTTAGAATGTGAATAGTGATCTTCAGGTGAGGGCAGCACTACATGTCCCCCATGCAGGTAAAATAAAGGTGACATGGTTTACTTTTTTGCCTATTTAACCTAATTTTAAAAACTTTAATACTTCTGACAATTGACGTTTTGAAAAGAAGACCTTGAAAAGGGTTTAGTAAGCGTTTTTTTAGTAAGCGTTTTTTGTTTTTATGTTTCTACAATAAGATTTCAGCGAGTTATGAAATGAATTACACGAGAAAGATATGTGGCATTGCCGATGATGCTGTCGACAGGCAGCAACGATCTTATAGTCACAGCTCTGCACAGCTGTCTCAGCAATGGAAGCATGCAACAGGGCCCACTTGGGCTAATTGTCTCCAACCTCCCTTAGAATGTAAGAGATGTTCTGCAGACAGGGACCTCTGCAAGATGCTTTCAGCTGACTCTTACTAGACATTTGGGTCAACAAGTTATCAAGTACCTGCATTCCATCATCTGTCTGCCCTTTGCATTAAGACTTAAATCTTATAGTTTGAACTGTGTAAATAAATATTTTGCCCTCTTGTTCATTTGAATTCCTCTGCTGGTAGAAGTCCGGAGGATGAGACTGAAACTAGAAACTGTAAACTGGATGGAGTTAAATAGCAAAACGGTTGCAGAATCATGGTATTTTTTTAAAAGCTCATTGTTGCAAGTGCAAGAGGACTTCAAAACTGTTTCCAGCGAAACTAAATCAAGGAAACTATGACCAAGGTGGTTTTTTCAGAAAATTAAGAATAAAGTCAGGAGGAAAAGGGCTCTCTTCCACAAATGGAAAATACCTAATGATTTCAAAATAAAGCAGGAGTATCTAAGTCTACAGGTCGAGTTAAAAAATTAGACACTCCAAGAGGAATATAGAAAGAAAGATTGCATTGGAGGCTAGGGATGACAATAAAAGTTTCTTCCAATATTTTAACTCCAAAAGAGCTCTACAAGCTGACATTACTTATTTGCAGGATAGTAAGGGCCTTATAACTGAAAATTAAATTGATATAGTAAATGAGTTTAATGATTATTTTACATGGGTGTTCACAGTAGAGAACGCAAGTAACTTAACACCATTTAGTATGAATACAGCGTCTATGACCAAAATATGTATAACTGAGGCTGATGTGGTACTAAGCCTAGCTAAGCTCAAAATAAATAAATCACAGGGGCCTGATGGCATCTTACCTATAGTTTTAAAAGAGATCAGGGATATTCTTAGCCAACCTTTAACTTTACTATTCCAGAAATTGTTATCTGCTGGTGTGGTTCCTTCTAATTGGAAGTATGCTAATATAACACCCATATTCAAAAAAGGGGATAGAAGTAATCCAGCAAACTATAGGCCATTCAGTTTAACTAGCATTACTGGAAAAATAATGGAAGCTATAATCCAAGAGAAAATGGTAGATTACCTGGATTCAAATAACATTCTGAGGGATAGCTAACATGGATTTAGGAGAGGTAGATCCTGTTTAACTAATTTGAGTTCTTTGAGGAAGCTACAAGAGAAATTGATCACAAAAAGGCCTACAATGTGATCCACTTAGATTTCCAGAAGGCCTTTGATGTTGTCACCCAAAAAAGAGCTCTTGCTTAAGCTCAAGGCTGCAGGGAATTTAGGAACTGTAGCATCTTGGATCGAAAACTGGTTAACAGACAGGAAGCAGCAAGTAGTTATTAGAGGCACAATGTCACAGGGGGCCTAGGTTCATAGTGGGGTACCGCAGGGTTTAATTTTAGGACCACTATTGTTCCTAATTTACATGAATGATATTGACACCAATATGTACAGTAAACTGGTTAAATTTGCAGACGACACCTAGGTGAGAGGTGTAGCAGATACTGATCTAGCAGCAGAGAGGCTACAATGGGATCTGGATTTAATTAGCGACTGGGTTAATATCTGGCAGGTGAATCCATGCAGGGAGCAGAAATATAAAGTACAGATATTTTATGGGTTCCATGGAAATAAAGGTAGCTGATTACGAGAAAGACCTCGGTGTATATGTTGATGCTTCCATGTCCCACTCTCACCAGTGTGAGGAAGCAATAAAAAAAGGATGTTGGGTTACATGTCTAGGTGTGTGGAGTTTAAGTCAAGGGAGGTGATGCTATAATTATATAATTCTTTGGTAAGACCCAACGTAGAATATTGTGTGCAGGTTTGGTCACCATACCTTAAGAAGGACATTGCTGCCTTGGAAAGGGTGCAACGTAGGGCGACGAGAATGATTCCTGGTCTTAGAGGAATGTCTTATGAGGAGAGGTTAGCTGAGCTGAATCTGTTTAGCCTCGAGCAAAGGAGACTAAGGGGGGACATGTATAAGATTCTAATAGGTCTGGATGCTGTTCAGCCAAATGGCTATTTCAATATTAGTTTAAATGCTATAACTCTTGGCCATAAGTGGAGATTAGCAGAACATTTTAAAATGCATTTGAGGAAGCACTTTTTTACACAGCGTGTAGTTGGAGTATGGAACAGTCTCCCTGCTAGTGTAGCGCAAGCTAAAACCCTGGGTTCCTTAAAATCGATAAGATTTTAACAACTCTGAGTTATTAGTTAAGTTCTCCCCAAACGAGCTCGATGGGCCGAATGGCCTCCTCTCGTTTCTTATGTTCTTATGATGGGCTGCTCCTTTGAGTCTGGTTCCTTCCAAGGTTTCTTCCTTCTAGGGAGTTTTTCCTTGGCATTGTCGCCTCTGGCTTGTTCACTGGGGCCTTTGGGCAGGGTTAATGTAAAGCACTTTGAGACAATGCAATGTTGTGAAAATGCCCTAAAAAAATAAAATTTAATTGAAATTGAAAAAATACCAGGTCTATCCATCATTTTCCGCCGCTATGTGATCCCACCCACCCGATGGTGATCAGTTAACAGCTCCTCACGAGTGTTAAAACATACAGCTGGTCTAATGATGTGCCGAATGAAGCAAACATCAGCTGCCATAATTCCACTGGACCTTCCGCATTTATACCTGGACTATGCACAATTTTACTTTATAAATGCGGACTCAAGAGGGTAACTCAAGAGTGCAATAGTCTAGCCCCTCTCCAGTAGTTTGATTCCAGGGCTTGTGCCGTACGTTGAGGTGACTCCAAATATATTTTGATGGTACCTCTCTACCTCCTTCACTAGCTCAGGCTCCTTTCTCACCAGAGAGGTTATATTGCTTATTCCTGAAGCCAGTTTCAGTAACCCGGGATTGGTCCAACAAGGCCCCTGTCTTTAACTGCCATCCAATCTATAATGACCCAAACCCCATAGCCCCCCCTGCAGGTTGTGGGCATATAGGAGGGCGGACTCATGTAACTCTTTCTGGCTTTGCCTGGTTGGACCCCATGGGTGGAGGCCTGATCATCAGGAGCTCTCCCCAGGCCAGGCTCCCTATTCCTCTCTATTCCTGGCCAGGTTACATGGGCCTTCTTTTTCTTCATAGGAATCTTCTGAAAATAGCATCCACACAATAATTTAAAAGTCTAAGAACAAGATGCACAAGAGGTCTCACCTAAAAGTTGTGTTCCAGTGCTGGGACCCCCTCGTCCCGTCTCCAAAGCATTTACACGCGAGCGAATGTTCTCCACAGTACTTCGCAGAGTCTCCACCTCGTCCTGAACTAACCGCAGTGAATTCAGGTCCAGCTCTATCTCCAGTACCTTCTCGGAATGTGAACTCATTACCTTCTGAATAGACAGAAATAGATAAATGTCACCTATCCTGGTCCATAAACTATGAAATTATTTCCTTTTGTTTATTCTATATATTTATGACATAAGATGCTCTGCTAAAAGAAATACTCCAGTGGACTGGGAAATATTGGACAAATTTTACAAAAAATTACTGACCTGCATGCCAGACAGTTTCTGCTCCACCTGTCTGATCTTCTCCCGCATGTCCTCATGAAGGGATTCCATTTCCAGCAGCCGTGAATTCATACTTGGTAGGACTTTATATCGTTCCTGGAGCTCTCCTTTTATGTCCTCTACCTAATCAAATAGGGATTAAGACAACAGAAGCAAACAAGTAACTATACGTTAGATTAAACTCCAGACATAAATATATTCCAAAAAATATCAGACCTGCATTTTTCTGTTTATTATTATTTACATGGAACAGCTCATCTTCATCATCAAGTATATATAAACAGTTCAAATTCAATAAGAATAAGAAAGAGTCAATAAGACTGAATGAACTACGGCAGCACAATAAAAAGACATAAGGTACATGATATGGGTAATGAAAAGGGAGAACTAAGACTACCATTTGCCGCAACTGGTATTTATATTCAGTGTTAGGGTGACAGCACTGATAGTTCTATATTCAGAGTCATGGTCTGCCCAGCATTTACAACTATAGAAGAACCTTCTGGCATGAATTATAAAAGGAAACATTGGCTCTTGGTGTTTCATAGGTATTCTTACATCTTTCATTAAGGACAGGGCCCAGGCAAGTGGAGAATTTAATGTGGTCCTTATTCACTAAATTCAACAACACCTGGATGAGATACCTTTAACGTATGCAATCAAAAACATTTTCTGTCATGTCAGACTTCCCTGCTCTGGTACTACTGCAGAAAACACAACAGCCTAATCTTATTAATTATCTATTTTAGGAAACAGTACTGTTAAGTATACCATATTTCTATACAAAATATGGTAAGAGGTTGCACACTTCATACAGTACAGTAAAAGAAGATTGAGTTTAAATTGTATATAGAGTAGTTAAAATGAGCAACGAGCCAAAAGAGTTTCATCAACGTGGCTAGACAATTTTATGACTTTCCAATTTTATTCTTGGATTAATCAAACACACTGTGTTACATGTGAAATGTTTCTTCTAGAAGGCTGGAATGATTACTTTTGCCTCAAGAGTTGCATTTCTGGTTGCCATCAGTAGGAGATGTTCTGATACAAAGCTGGAATCATGGTCTTTCATCTCCTGGTTGAGACCCTAAAGACCCAAAATAGTGATTAGTCTTTTGTTAATCATACAATTAGAATAAATTATCAAGAGCCTACGACCCAGAATAGGACAAGTGGTTCCAGAAAATGGATAGATATATATAATCAAGAGTTACAATATAGTTTTACATTATAATTATTACTGTTGTTGTTGTTGATAATATTATTGTTGTTGTTGATGATGATATAATAATAAGAATAATAAGAATAAGAGTAATAATAAAACAGCAAAGTGAAAAAAATCTTGCCTTAAATGTGCATCCAAAGCGATTAAAGGCACAAGAAACCTGTGCCTTTGGACATTCATGTTGGTGGCTGGAGAGCTGGAGGGAATTCAACTGTAGTAAACTTTTCTTTTTAATTCACGGTTATGTACTAAAATTGTATGTCAATTCAGTACTTTTTAAATATACAGTTTTGACTGGTGGTAATAAAATAATTCGTCAGTCCCAAAAGGAACAAATACAGACAATAAGAAGTAGATTAAACTCATAATTAACTGACAATACTTATTAATACTACTCCAGTGAGAACTGAAGTCTGGTGTCTCATATCAATATTTCCACCAAAAGAAGAGGTTAAATGATATTTCTGCCATAGATTTAATAAAATATTTGCTATGGTAATTTGCTGCTTTTACAATCATACAATGTTTCCTTTTAGGCAACTGTAACAACATAGAATAGAATAGAATAGAATAGATCTTTAATGTCCATCAAATTTACATCAGATGGAAATTCATCTTGACAGTGACGAATTCAACACACAATACAAGCAATACTATACACAATAAACATATGTCAATGCAACTAAATATAAGTGGAACATGTTATAAAATCAGTCCAGTTTACTCCAAATGAGAAATTTAACATAAATGAATGCATTTAAAACAAAATACATAAGTTACCAATAAAATAAAACTAGCTGCTAATTAAATTATCTAAGAAAAAAAAATTTATATATTTAAATGCATACCTCACTCCGTAGTATAGAAGAAGCACAATTATTGGGGCAATGTACTGGAAATGCAGGACAAACAGTTTCTTTGTGTTTCTAGAAAAAAAGGCAGTATTAATTTGGTAACAGGTATAAAAGATTTAGCAAAGGTATTTACACTTTGTAGCTCAACAGAAGAGAAGTGGGTAACTGTAAAGTTTGCAGTTGCATGTTTATTAATTTGTTGTTTAATTATTATTCAAACTTGTCTAGTGAAACATGGGATTTGGATTTTAAAAAATTACTTTGTATATATAGAATATTACAGTATTAGAATATTTGAGTATTAGAAGATTTTACTAATGGAACATCTTTCTTATTAATACATACTTGGATACTAACACATTTGAGATAGACCAATGTTTTAATTAGCTACCTCTATTTCTGTTAGAGCCATCTTGTGTTTGCAGAATTCACAGGTAGACTCTCTGTATTTGCACTTTCTGGCCAGGTGCTCAGGCATGTCCTTGCGCATCATTTGCTCTTTACATTTTCCCAAAGGACATGGAACCTCAAAATATGGACATACATTCAAATGATCCTGAAAAAGAGAAAACATTTTTTGTAAGCATTTGTTGGTTATTATTAATGATGCAGTCAAGACCACCTAAACCAAGATCAAGTCATTACCAAGACCAGAGTGTATCGAGACCAAGGCAAGACCAAGACCAAAGAAGGGTGAGACCAAGACAAGATCAAGACCAAGGCAGGGCGAGACCGAGACAAACCCAAGACCAAAGCAGGGCTAGACCGAGATAAGCCCAAGGCAGGGTGAGACCAAGTCAAAATCAGAAACAGACTAATGTTTCAGTCTACATAACACAACACACTATAAAATGTGGGGCATAGGCACCATTTTGGAGCTAGGCAGTATGGCCTAAAATTTGTGTCACAGTATAATTTGAACCATGGATGGATCTTAAAATTTCAATATAATTCTGTACAAATTTAATTTTTTTCAAATAAGACATACCTTATTGGTTGCATCTTAAGTTTGAAGCAGGACATTTTACACCAATCACAGTACTGTTAACCCTTTGAACCCTTTCCATTTTTGAGCATTTATCTGTCCCTTTGTTTTTAGGTTTATTATGTGGTAGGTACATGGGTTAGCCACATATGCTTTATGGTTTTGTTTTCAGGACATTCTGGGCTACTCAGATATGTCATAATTTGTGTTAATGCTGACAGTATTGATATCATCCTTATCAGGAAAAACTACTAGCACCTATTGAAATTTCTCAATTTTTAGCCTCCTCTACTATAAAAATTTGCAGGCACTACAAATATAATTGTATAAATGTTTAGATTATAGTCTCTATGATATGGGAATGCAGGGTTTTCACTGGGGACCATTCTATGGCTTAATATTGTGAAGGGATGGTAAGTGACACGTGGAAATGAGTATCTTTGATTTATCATCCGTTTGTTAACTTGTAGAAGCTGTCTGACAGACAGCAATGCATGGTTTTATATTTTTATATTTTTTATTTATTACTTAAAAACATCTGAAAGAAATTGAAATAGAAATGCATTATTTAGCATATGATCCACTGGATAACACAGACAGAACAGATGGTTTTAGAGTCTAATGCTGAATGCTTATTGCTATCATTTTTTTATATATACCTACATAAGGTATGATTGGTAAAGTGAAATTCGAGAAGGAAACTTTTAGTCGGCATTTTAGCCTCAAACAGTAAACCAAAGCTGTAGTACATCATTGTATTTACATGTAGGAAGTGTTCCAATTTCATGTTCTATTTCAACTGTTTTGATGGAGCTCGACATTAAACATACAAACTTTTGTGAATGAATATTACGAAAATGTCACATAATTGTCTTCCTAATAAATAGAATGCTGTGTTTCGTCGTTATTTCTAGTAGAACTCCAGCTCATTTTTGAGTCCTTTTCTCTCCCTTTATTTATAGGCTTATAATAAACAAATTGTAAAATAATTTATGTATTGTAAAATAATATATATTTTTTTTCCGGAAGGGTAGTGCATGAATCATTGCGGAGGCGAATATGTGCTTTGTTTTCTGTCTAATGTGAATAATATTGATGCTTTATGGATTATTTGGGGTGCTTTTTCATGGAAAATGTTTAAAATATATCCCTCATTGCACACATGATTATTCTGGAATATCTTGGTGCACAATGCTGCTACTTGGATGACTGGATCGAATAAGTTCACTCGATTGTCAAGATAAGTGATTCATGTGTGGTATATCTATCCATATAGGGTCCGAAAAGCAACACATTTTGCATTTTTTGTTCTCTAGGGGTTAACAAACAGATGAATTACTGGTTAACAGATAGGAAACAGCGAGTAGTTATAAGAGGCTCAATGTCACGGTGGGCCTGCGTCCGTAGTGGGGTACCGC
>JAODJX010000027.1:6642949-6655797 GCA_026776945.1 Isichthys henryi
CATGTGTGTGGAGTTTGCATGTTCTCCCCATGTCGTTGTGGGGTTTCCTCCGGGTACTCCGGTTTCCCCCCACAGTCTAAAGACATGCTGAGGCTGATTGGAGTTGCTAAATTGCCCGTAGGAGTGCATGTGTGAGTGACTGGTGTGTGAGTGTGCCGTGCGATGGGCTGGCCCCTCATCCTGGGTTGTTCCCTGCCTCGTGCCCATTGCTTCCGGGATAGGCTCTGGACCCCCCCGCAACCCAGTAGGATAAGCGGTTTGGAAAATGGATGGATATATATATGTGTGTGTGTGTGTGTGTGTGTGTGTGTATATATAAATAAATAATGCCTTAGCTTTTACATGAAGAGAAAACCTCATCACAGTCTTTCAAATGAACTAGTTTATGATCTTTTTTTAAACTGTTGAAGGTATTAAAAATATTTGGGAAAATAAAAGGCAGTGTTTTACAACTGTAAATGCAAACCGGTCCCTTCAACAAAAATAAGACAAAACAAATACTGCAAATCACAATATTTTTAACCTGTGAACTAAAATTAAATGAAAAGAGTACCAATTATTGTTCGCCTCCATTAACTACCCCATGAGACACTTACTGAACAATTTGATTTTATCTTTGAATTCTGGGAGTCTGTGCAACGTCACAACTGAAGCTCCTGCAGTATTTACAACTAGGAAGGAGTAGTATTGGTGTATCGATATGAATGGTATTATGTCATCCTATATCTCATTTTGAAAATATATAGATATACTGTGAAAATTCAATATACTGCCCAGCAGGCCCGGCGTGTGTCTTGCTCATATGGCCTGGGATAAGATGATCTGCAATCACTCCCCCCCCAAATTTGTCATATGAAAAAAATGACAAATAGTGACACACCTGTGGTTGATGGTGTTCTTCTTTATCTAGTCTTTTAGATAACTTACAAACCTCAAGTAATACCAGACATCAAGAGAAAATCAACAAAGCTGGTATACGTGATGTACACTCATTACCCAGTTAACTGGCTAGTTCATACCACATCTTGATATAGCACAAGCAGTTTAAAGCTTATAAAATTGTGGATGCATACAAGTATTTTCTAGCTGAAGTACAAGGGACTTCTGTATGGTAATTTCCCAGAAAATATCGCTTCCTAGTCATACTGAAAGTGAGGGAAAAAAATGAATTATTTACGGTATATTCATGGGATTTTTTTTTAGATATAGTGAAGTGAGTTCCTCAAAGTCTGGGGAATAGAATTACTGTAATGTTATACTGTCAGAAAGCACATCAAAGTGTCTAAATCAGTTCTGACCCACAACTTTTTAAATTTTCCCCACATATCTGGATGGTGCCTGGGGTGTATTATTCTCACTGCTCCATCATTGCATCTTGAATGCGGCCTACTGTCTGCACAGAAAACTGTCTCACTGTGGACTCTGACCGAAGTTTACACCATACATTAATAAATGTGTTACAGCTGGGTGACACTGACCAAAAATTCATATATTGGTATATGAGATCTCACAGAGGGTGGTCAAATCGAAATGTAAATGCATTTTACAAGTATCCAACTTCAACCATTCAGTACAGACACGTTCTTTATTCCAAACAAATCTAAATAATAGTCAAAACAAATTATGCTTATGTGTCGCATGGGCCCAATAATGCATTTAAGATAGGGCTATTCAAATAACGGACCTCAAGGGCAATGCACTGTTGGTTATGCAGCCTTCGTTTACCTGTGAACCAGATGTGAAGCCTCTATGGACAATCAGAATCAGTCATTATTAAACTAACTGCTTGGGAGCTGATAACAAGGCCTGGATTTGGAACTGAGGTCTAGATTTGAAAAGCCCTCATCTAAGACGTAGCAACATTTCACTCCACTAAGTCCTTGCTGTTTAAAGAAAAGGTGAATTCATGTTCATCTGTTATCTACAGACTTGTACAAAAATTTCCCTCTGGGATCGGATCAAATCAGATTGGATCCAATCTGAGCCCGGTTTCTCAAAACCTTCTTAACGCTATGTCGTTCACAAGTTCTATGTTAAAAGATCTGTTTAGGGACAAAAAATATGATCTAAAAGCTATTTGGAAAATTGCTCTAAAAACACAAGCATGCTACCCATTAGGCACTTTCACACTGCAGGAACTTTTTTCAGGAAAAGAACCTTTTTCTAGAACTAGGAACTTTGGCCATGTTCACACCGCAGGAACGCAGCCCGATTGTAGTTCCATGGAGGCTGTTGCAGAATGTCTTTTTAGTCCCTACTGCAGACGAGATACTTTTCATTTGAACACAAAGTATTGGGGAGGGGTTTAAAGCATTAAATTGAAGAATGGTTGACCACAAACACTGGTGCTTGTCATATTTTTGACAAGCCTGCAACACTACAAAAAAGTTGGGACTGGCAAGGTAAGACTGAAAAGGCATCAATTGTAAGCATTGATTTCTAAATTTGTTTATGTTTAACAAATAGCATTAAGTTTGTCTCTGAAAACACGGAAAACCATTTCTTTGTCCTTTGCCTGATAAATAAATGTTCAAGTGAAATACCAAATTACAGGTTTTAGTTATTGCCGTTTTAGAAAGTGTTCCAGCTTTTCAGGAAATGGGGTTTGTAAACTTACCTTGCCCTTCTCCTCCATCAACTTCACTGTGAAACCTATTTTGATTTTAGCTGTGAATTCTACGATTTGCTGTAACTTCACAACCAAAATTCTAGCACTATTTCAACAAGGAAGGAATAGTACAGGTCTCTATTAATCTTTGCTTAAAATATTTTAATGCACAATAAAAGTATATTTTAACAGAAGGGTAATGTTTCATCCCAAAATCCTGTTTGAAAATACATACCGCCGCCCCTCGAGCGGTACTTCTTCTGGCTAGTGCGGCTGGCCAACAAAGGGGCCAGCGCAGTAAGGGGCGCTACCCCGCGAATCCCCAGGACTCTTAAAGGGGCAATGCCCGTTTTTGCGACGCCTATTCTGCCTGTCCTGCCGGCACCTGTCCCGCCTGTGCATGACCTGCCTGTCCCACCTGCTGCATCCGCTACGCCCGAGGCGCTGCCTCCGCCTGCTGCAGCCACTACACCCGAGGCGCTGCCTCCACCTGCTGCAGCTGCTGCGCCCGAGGAGCTGCTGCCGCCACCTCCGCCTGCTGCAGCCACTCCACCTGAGGCCCCTCTGCCTCCGCCACCTGCTGCAGCCGCTACGCCCGAGGTCCCTCTGCCTCCGCCCGAGGCCCCTCAGCCTCCATCGCCTGCTGCAGCTACGCCCGAGGTCCCTCAGCCTCCGCCCGCAGCTCCACTCACGCTTGTGACTGCAACCCCTGTGACTCCAGCTCTAGTCTCTGACCCTACTCCAGTCCCCCCAGCTCCAGTCCCCGAGGAGGTCCCGGACAACCCAACCACGGAGCTGGTCACCTGCGGCCCCTCTGGCTGCTGCCCGTCGCCCGCTGGGGTTCCCTCGGGCTCCCCTTAGTCCTCCATCCTTTCCTCCTAGCTCTCCCGTCTCTGTCCCTCCTATGTCTATTCCTCGTCCCTTTGTTCCTCCTCTGTTTCCTCCTGTCTCTGCTCCTCGTCCCTTTGTTCCTCACATGTTCACTCCCGGCCCTTTTGTTCTGCCTGTTCCCTCAGTGTCTCCCTTCCTTGACTGTCTGTCCGTGTTCCCCGTCCTGTGTCAGCTCCTGTCCCGCTTCCTGTCCCTGTGTCTATTCTGTGTTTCCGTTCTGTTCCCAGTTCCCCGTTAATGGTCTGGTTCTTTTCTTTCAGGTCTCGTCTCGTCCGTCGCCTCCCCTGAGGTGTGCCCAGAATATGTGCCTTTGGGGGGGGGGTTCTGTCATGCCCGGCTCGTACGATCCTTGTGTGTGCCACGCCCCCCTGATTATCCACGTGTGCTCCCCTAACTATGCCCAGCTGTACCCTGTTGTTTTGCCCTGTCTTTGTTCTATATCAGTCCACGTCTTGCCCTGCCTTTTGTCGGTCATTGATGTTAGCTGATGTTAGTGCTGTTGTTCTGTCCTGCCCTGCCCGTAGCCGTCTTCCCCGTAATAAATGCCCGTTTTCCCCGACTTTCGGCTACCTGCTTCGTTCTTCCCTGCCTCCTGCCTGCCAGCCTGCCCGCTCGTACCCGCAAAACCTGACACATATACTGTCAAAATAATATTCTCTGTCAAAATTCGATGTCATATTTTTCAGTGCTAGGTGGAACAATTTGCTTTGCATTACAAAATGCTAGCATGGCCAGGGGGTAGGGCATTCAATCAACAATAGACTAAAAACTGGGTTCCTGCATGTTTTACATTTAAAACTGGTCCAATTTGAGCTTAAGAGATGTTAAGTCATTCCATATCTGATGAATATGGAAAGTTTATTTCTAACTTCTAATTTCTAACCTTTGGATCATAAGAACAGAAAGTCACTTTATAGATTTTCTTGTGCTTAACCTTTGGAATGTTTAACATATAAGCACTGGAAGATCATAAAACTCAATGTGGAACATTGAGTGTGTATGAAAATACTAAGTTTGAAGAATTCCACAACTTTTACAATATCATTTCTACAGTTACCATTTTTACCCACCTTAGCTCTTTGGAAATGCAGGTCTCACAAAAACGGTGTCCACACTCGGTTTGTCTTGGGTTACACAATACTAAGTGACATGCCTCACAGCAGTACTTTGGTTCTGGAGGGAAAACAAAGCGATCCCTGAAACCTCCCTGCAGAGGCTGAAATCCAGGCTCAGTCCAGGGTCTCGGGACAATGGAAGGAGCACGGGGTTGGGGAGGGATCTGCTCTGGCACATCCACATTCCGGCCTGCTGACATGACCTGAAACACAGTGGAGGGAAATGCTACATTGTGCATACAAACAACCTATGACTGAATGAGGTGGTATGCTTATTTATTTCAATATTTTCTATATTTTCACACAAAAAAGATGTTTGCTCCACACCCAATTTTTTCCCCTAGTCATTCACTGTGCTTCAGAACTTTAACAATATCTAACATTGATATATATGACAGAAATGTATAAAGCAGGTTAAGAATGGTTATACCTTTAAATATTCATCAATTTTCCAAACCACTTATCCTACTGGGTCGCAGGGGGTCCGGAGCCTATCCCGGAAGCAATTGGCATGAGGCAGGGAACAACCCAGGATGGGAAGCCAGCCCATCGCAGGGCACGCTCACACACCAGTCACTCACACACACACTCCAATGGACAATTTAGTAACTCCAATTAGCTTCAGCATGTTTTTGGACTGTGGGGGGAAACTGGAGTACCTGGAGGTAACCCCACGACGACATGGGGAGAACATGCAAACTCCACACACATGACCCAGGTGAAGACTTGAACCTGGGTCCCAGAGGTGTGAGGCAACAGTGTTAACCACTGCACCACCATGCCGCCCCACCTTTAAATATGCTTATGTTTAAAGGTCAGTGGATGTGGTTCCCCCAAACAGTTTATACATCGTCCTCCACAGTTATTGGCACCCCTTGTAAAGATTTGTAAAAAGGCTTAGAAAAATCCATGTTTTGGTGAAGCAGCTTCATCTCACATTGAAAAATTTTGAAAAATCCAACCTTTCATTAAAATACATTTATTGAAAGAAAAACAAATCCTTCATCAAGAAATAATTATCTTTAACAAAAACACATGTGCCAAGATTATTGGAACCCCTTGCATTTAAAACTTTGTACATCCTGCCTTTGCCAGTATAATAGCATTGAGTCTGCTCCTATAACATCTTATAGGGTTGGAGAATACCAAGCAGGGCATCCGAGACCATTACTCTTTGCAGAATTTCTCCAAATCATCCATCTCCTCTTCAGCTCAGCCCACAGGTTTTCAATGGGGGTCAGGTCAGGGGACTAACACATGGCATTAGCTTGATTCTGCGATCAGCTAACCATTTTTGTGTTGATTTGGACATGTGTTTACGGTCACTGTTGGAGGAAAAACAGCCCCACAACATCACAGAACCTCCACCATGTTTTTGCATTTTGGAAAAGGTTAATTTAATTATAGCCATCCTTCTTTTTACGCCAAACCTACCTTATGTTTATTGCCAAAAAGCTCAATTTTTGTTTCATCAGACCATTTAATTTGGTTCCAGTCAAAGTTGTAGTAGTGTTTCACAAACTCCAGGTGCTTACGTTTGTGGTTAACTGACAGAAAAAAAGCTTCTTCTGGCATACCTTCCAAATAATCTGTTAACATGAAGGGGCGTCTGATAGTCTTTTCAGAGATGTGGTCACCACAAGATTTCACTTGGTCTTGTAATTCATCAGTAGTCATCCTAGGGCATGTTTGTTTGCCTCTCTTATGATTATTCTCACTGTATGTGGGGGGGGGAATAAAAGTGGGTTCTTTTCCAGGCAGGTTTGTAACAGTTCCAGTTGTCCACTATTTTATTATTGCACTAACAGTAGATACGGGCATAGAAAAAGTAGAAAGGCAAGTAGCTATTTTTTAATACCCATTCCCTGACTTATGAAGCTCAACACACTTCCCCCTCATTTGGTTTGTATGTTCTCTTATCTTTCCCATGTTGATGGATGACTAAGAATTTGGGCTCTGTGTCACCACAAGTCCATATCCCTGTTAACCAGGAATTCATGGATTATAGCTTGAATGTTCCTATTCACTCCACTGAATTGAAAAATGTACAATTTACAAGGGAAACATGCTTCAGTTACATTGTGTTCACTATAATTTCCAGGGGTGCCAATAATCGTGGCACGTGTTTTTGTTAAAGATAATTTTCTTGATGAAGGATTTTTTTTCTTGGAATAAATTTATGTTAATGAAAGGTTGGATTTTTCTCAATTTTCAGTGTGACATAAAGCGGTTTCACTAAAAGGTGGATTTTTTCTAACCCGAATCTTTAAAAGGGGTGCCAATAATTGTGGAGGGCGCTGCATCTGTTGCACTAATTTCTCAATGTTATTGAAATTGCTCTTACAATGGTTTCACAGTGGCATCCTGAAATATTTCCTTTAAAATTTCAAACTGACTGGGAAATACCAGTTGTTTCTGAATATATACCATATACTGCCCGTGTCATCTGTCAAACCAATTAGCTTCATTTTTAGCACGAGCTGATTTATGTTTCTTGCAGAAAAATGTATATAGCAACAAGGGCTGCAAAAAATTATTATGGTGATAAATTATTAACTGTGTGATCAGGCATTCAACTAATGGATTAGGTGGGCCAAAACTTTTTTTTTTTTAAAAAGATGCATTTCTTTAAACTTTACACAGGAGAAAGAATCAAGGGGTGTAAGTACACAAAATTCATGGTTCCATACACATTTCAGTGTTCTTTACAATTCTGGTACAGTAAGGAATTTATTTTGAAACTGTTTATTACTAAAACAGCAAACAATTCGTAATGGTTGTAAAGAAAACAAACGGCAAAGTGTCTGTTGATGCGTCTCAATAACAATACCCAAGAGATGCTCATTTTCACTGACTTTCCTGGAAGAAGTGCTTCAAAAGCCCTGGGAAGACTAACTTGCAGGTCCTGCTTCTGCTTTTCTTCAGTTCTACATAAAATTCGTCCCAAATCAGTGGGCATTTTAGATGTGTTTCCAGCATCATATCTGAGTTCAGCACAACAGACTTGGTCTTATAATAATAATAGATACTTTATTGATCTCTGTGGGGAAATTCTCTTTATGACTCCCCCAGCTTGCTCTCTGTTGATGACAGCAAACTGGCTGTGAAGGGCAGCCACCTGTTGTGGCACCGAGGGAGCAGGCGGTTAAGGCCTTGCTCAAGAACAGGCACAGAGGCTTGAGTCACACACTGCCTCCCTTCTTCTTCTTCATTACTATTATTATTATTATTACTAATAACAATAAAATAATAATCCACAGTGGAAACCAAAATATTCTCTAAATACTGATTTAAGTGACATGGGACATGGGTCTTCGGGCTTTCCAGCACTTGCTCTAGCCAACTCATGGCCACAATTAACATAATATTTTGTGTTGAACATCTACTTGAGGATATAGGTTTCACTAGTGTCAAAATACGGGTTTAGTTGTTTCACTGTATGTACTAAACCAAAAATGTTGTAACAGAATGGCACACAGCAAATACAAGTATTGTTACTGCCCTAAGAGAAGCTGTTTTACATATCAGTTTGGCAGGATACTGATGTCTTTGATGATGCAAGATTCCATTCCATTCTTTTGATGTTTTAGTGTTCTAACGACCCTCTACAGACGACCCCACTGCCTCCAGCATATTTAGCTTGCTAATAATTGTACTTAATAACAGCAAACTGCAAAAATGCAACATTCACAACAATCACAACATTTTTACCCCCAATTATTATGCAACCAATTTTAATATATTATTAACTATAATTATTTTTATTCTTTGAATACACGGAGGAGTTAAAAAATATCTTGTTTGAATAACGAGTAAATATATAATAACGGCAGAAACAACTTATAAAACCAACTGCAGTTTGTATACAAAGCCAGGAAAGGCTGTTGTCATGAAAATATAGATGGATATGGATATATCATCCTTTTGTTAAATACTTCCTACTTTCAAGTCACTAAATTGTGACACAAAAAACGATCAGCCAATTTTCCCCAAGGAGAGGTCATTGTCTTTAAATACCGGATAAATACAGAGCTGAACTGTTCTACGTGGTGGTATTGAAGGGACTTTTCCTTCTGTGCATCATCTTTGTTCCAACCTCCTCCCCAGCTGTTGTCAACCAAAATCAAAACTGAAATACTGAAACTAAAATACATCTCAAAAGTATCAACCAGTTCATGTCTGCCACTTAGTGGGTAAGAATTCAAGTTTGGTGTCCAATACAGTAAATCTTAAATCTGTCAATGGGAGAATTCTGAAGTTTGTTTGAAGAACAAATATGTGGAATTTTCCCATTAAATACCCCAAGACGAACAACCAAAAAAGTATCAGAGAAACTGAACACCATATGCCTTCTAAAAATGCTTGGGCAGAGAGAAAGAAAATCTGAGTTATTATTATGTAAGGATTTTATCATTTAAAGTACATGTGCATAGTATTGTGCTGTAAAGTAAAAAGTATACATTTAAATCATGTGCCCACCCATCATGGGCTGCTGACTGCTGCAGAAGTCAAGATTAAAGCATTTGCCTAAAAAAAGCATTATACCCTACAAATAATATGTTAGTCCAAATAATCTGATCCACAACTGTTCTGATGAAAAACTAAGTTAATGGTTGTTTCCATAAATGCTTCTAGAGCTCATCGTTTCTGCAACACTGAATTCAATAGCAAAAGGCATTTCCGACAACTATCAAAATATTTGGCTTTACCTGCACAATTATTTTATTAATGCGTTACGATAAATATACGATATATATGTATGTATGTATAAATATATTTTCTTACAAAATATTAATAGTAAACTCGCTACTGACAATGGAAAACTGAAATTCGTTTTAAAACATTATGAAATTACTAAAAGAACAACTGTTCCCGGGAAACAACTAAACTGAAAAAAGTATGTTCAGATTGCACTTCAACTAACGTGTGTGCGAACATACAACATAGCTAAATTTAAACACCAACTGGATAGATTACGAGACTATCAATATTGTAATTATTGTTATCTTAATATAACGAACGTAACATACAAAACGAGCAGATATATTTGGCTAGTACTTACATGAATCAAACATAAACGTCGTGAAATATATCCCCGCCAGTCCTTCAACAATTTTTTAAGCAAAAAAAGGAGCTTTAGATACTTAATCCAAGAAACTGTAGCGCGACAAAATTAGATTTACAGGCCATGGATTATAAATTATAGGCCGTTAACAATTTTGCGGTGCAACAAAGTAAGATATCTGTAGAAATATTTTATAAAAGAAAGTGGAACACATGTTGCCTTGAGAATGAACAGTACATACATGTCTCTGCTGCTGATGTCAGGTCTAAACCGATGGAAAGCCCCTTTGGTCTTACTTCCTTCGGAAATCCCCGTCTAAGAAAAAAATGCAGCATGTCATAAGCCCGCCCAGCGCCTCCGTGCTGCATTTAGAAAGGCGGCGGCGTTTGTTGTGCGACGTAGCGACTATCCTCATTTCAAATTAACTACAGTGACGCTTACGTAACGTATTCCACGTAGTTGCTTCAATGTACTGGGGAAATAAAAATAATGTATTTCAATTCCATAATTAATGAAATATGTATGATATAGCAGACAGCTAAAATGACAGTGAAAACTAGAACTAACACAGCAACGTCCGCGGATAATTCACGTACGTTGTTCGACAAATCGTGTTTAGTTTCTTTGTTTATTTTAATGTATGCAGTTAGTACATATTGATTTCGTAAAATTTATACAATTTTAAATACTAGCAACAATAAGAATTTCACTCACGTACAACACATTTTCTTAGTAGCTGCTATGTTTGTTTTGAAAACCTTTCCTTTACGTTTAAACGGCTATGTAATTCGCACTCCAGCTCAGTAGGTGGTGGTATACATGTTACATGTGTTCCCAATCGACTACGAAACGAGTAAAAGAGGACGTGTATTTAAGTGCTATTGCATGGAATAGCTGATTTTTCTTCGACAATGTAAATGAGTCGTTGATAATTTGACAAATGATGGACAGCTGTACAAGGTGAATTGTAAGCAATATGTGAGTTGTGAGACGTAATTAGGAAGTAGATTTTTCCCCCTCTAACAGCGAGATAATAGTAATGTGAATTATAAATACATTTTTTGAATGAAGCTTATTAATTTAATAGTGTTGTGGATACTACCGTATTAATCTTGGCAGGTATATGTTCGCACTGTGTTGTCCACTGTCCTTGTATGCGTTATTGTGCATCTGCTGGTCCACTAGAGGGAACCATAAGAACTGCATCAAGATTGTGAAGCTGTTTGGCAATGGAACTTTGTGTAGAGTGGCACGACTTCCCAGAAATCTGGGTCAATTAATCTTTTAATTTCTGTATCGAGTGACAAAACAAACAAATTATATAACGCTATATATAAGAATAATGTGATTCAATGGAATTGCATACTACACAGAGGGAATCATTGCTGATATTGTGACACGTAATGTTTTTCCCTTTGACCATTGACTCAGGCCCCAGCCTGCAGCTTTGTTTATTTTAATACCTCTAGTTTATTTCTGACACCAACAACAGAACATCTGCATGACTAATGAATAATGCATGAATAATTCAGAATCAATAACATGTTCTAATAGAGACCTATAATTGTAAATTCAAAACTTCATCAGATTATTGTGAAATACTATTAAATCCACCTGTCCATCTTCCATAACTGCTTATGCAGTAATCAATCCCTCCAGGATTTTGTGACTCACAGATGAACAGGGTGGCGTCATAGTCATTTGGAATTCCCAGCAAGTCATATGACCCATTACAGAAATGTTGCTGGACACAGCCCTACAGCCTTTAGAAACAGCTTGGAACTCACAATTGTAGATTTGTAAGGTTGAGTCACAAGCCTTGTTCAGTAGAGCTTTGGGTTTCTTGGATTTTAGGTTCTGCTCAGTCCTAGCTAGGCTTCATTTCCCACTGTTGTCTTTTTGACTATGGCAAGCATCACTGTATCTCTGGCATTTCCATCATCACCTTGACCTAATTCCTTTCTCCTGGTTCATTCCTCCAGTTTTATTGCTGGCTTCCTCAACACACAACCTTGTTTTTGGGAGTTGCCCTAGACCTTGAGGATCAACTTATGAGAGAAATTGGGGTATCCTAGTCTAGCATAATAGGTAAACCAGCAGGTCTCTAGATATATACATCTCACTACTCAAAGGAAAAAAAAGCCATGTTTCCTTCTTTATTTTAACCGCAAGTACCCAAATATAGATGGTGGCATGCTCGCACACAACAGCCCAGTGCTTTTCAAGTTTTGATGGCAATTTAGTTTTTATGGTGTTTTTCCTGTATGTTTTTGTACATGTATTAGCAGCTACAAACGTACAGTACAACAGAACTGAGATATTATTGGTTGTGGACAACATTCCCTGCACTCTGGATTATAATAAGTGGGAATTTATTACTCTGGAGATCAGGTACTTCCCCATGAACAGGAAGCTTACCACCCGCCTGCTGAGATGGTGCAGACAGCGAAGACATAGAAAGCAGATGAGGGCTACAAGCTAAGCTAAAATCTAACCCCTATAAACTGACCATCCTAAGTCTTTTTCTTGCTTATTCCTGATCGCTTAACAAAATGGACGAGCAGCAACTACAGTTAATCGTACACAGTTTGAATTACTGTGCGATGATAATTACAGAGATATGGCTGTATCAGAACACCCTGGACAGCGCTAATGAGCCATGGAGAAGCTACAACACTTTGTTAGCCAGCATCTGTCGGCACAACCAGATAGCATAATGGTGGGGGACTTTAATCATGCTGACTTTAAGTATGTTTTACCCAAGTTTTACAAGTACATAACTTCCCTACAAAAGAAAAGAACACTTTACATCAAGTCTACTGCAACATTTTACAGGCATACAAAGCCAGCCCTCTGCCACATCTGGGACTGTCAGATCATCTGTCTCTGTCCCTGATACCAGCATATAAAACACTCAGCTGTAGACAAAGACCATCCATGAGGACAGTCAAAGTTTGGACTAAGAGAGCCACCTCAGCCCTGCAGGACTGCCTTGTGGACACAGACTGGGGAATTTTTGCTGAGGGGACAGACGTGGAGGGACACACATCTCTAAGCCATTTCTTTTCTCATTTTGACTGACAGAACAGAGAATCCCCCTCCTGGAGCCGACACCTTATCGTGGTGGAGGGGTTTGCGTGTTACAGTGATCCCAGGAGCTATGTTGTCT
>JAODJX010000027.1:6663483-6676440 GCA_026776945.1 Isichthys henryi
GTCTTGCCTCAGTTCAGTGTCTGTCATTGATGTTAGTCAGTGTCTGATGTTTCCCGCACCCTGTTTAAGAATAAATCTCCGTTCACAAGATTTGAAAAACAATGAATATTCACAGCGTTGAAACTTGCTCGGCAACCTCCATTTTGGAATTTTCACTAGACACGTTTTTTTGCTGACGCTAGAAAACAGGTGCTGACGCTCCAAACCTCACAAAACTTTCTACATTTGATCTTGAATATCTAATTTAGTAGTCTATACATAATTTATTTGAATTCCTACCTACCTTCTATTAAATTGAAGGATGTTTTTGTGAACACACGTGCCGCGATCCTAAAATTCGGAAATCGAAAATTGGTGAACAAGGGGAATTATGGGTATATTGTATCTACGTCATCAAAAGGACACGTGGGAATTTCCATCCGTTTGCCCATAAAAGGAGATCTTAATAGGTATACCCCTGCTAGGCCGAAAAAAATCCTGAACACACTATTGGCGCGCAATATGGCGGCGGCCGATTCGCAATGATGCTAGCGTACCTAACTTGGCATGCCTTGCAAATTGCTTTGCTTTTGTCAAGCTCATCTGTCTGTTTCTCCGTTCTGAACCCGAATTGCTGCAAGACCGGAGCTTTTAAAGTTACAGGCGTTTTCAAAGCACTGCTACTATCTGAAGCCATGTTGTTAATACAGTTCTCCCCAGTGAACTTAAACATCACTTACTGTTGCGTCATTGAATTCACGATGCACGCTACATGTGAAGATATTAACCCTTTAACACTTAAACCTCAAAATGCCGTCTGGACTTTTTTTTTTTCCTATTTTAGCTGTAAAAATGGCAGAAAATGTTAAAGGGGAAAATCGATATTTGGACGTACAAATCGATCTTTAGGAATTATTATGAGAATCGATTAAGAATCAGAGAATAGATTTTATCGAAACAGCACTACTTTAGATGTGGTTTTTCTTGGTCAAAAGGCAATGATATTGCACTGCCTTAAAACAGCAATGCATGGACAATGTGCCACACCTCATTTAAAAAACACCACTCCTACTGTAAGTGCAGAAATTGGGCATACAATCATTTACTATTGTGACAACGTCTGCACACGGTATGAAAATGAGCAATGCACTGGTACAAAAATAGCAAAAACACTTTGCATTGTGATTTGCACAGGTGGAAAATAGAGCCCTACCAATACCCAATATTCAGTTCTCCATAAAGTGATGTAAAAGTATTATTGAACTATGATTAGGCTAACTGTAGGCTGATAGTGTTATAAAATGAGCAAAAAAAGACAATTAAATGGTTCATTGCTATAATTTGTATGACAGTTAATCGTTAACCAAAATTTCATGATCAATGCAGCCCGACGAACTTCAATTGGAGGTACTGAAGGTATTGTTCTTTTCCAATATACTTCTGGGTTAATTGTTGTAAAGTGATAAACGTGTTATTTTCAAAAAGGCAGTGGAGGTGTCTGATACCTTTTTGTTTCCAGATGTTAAAAAAGTGGAATCCAGATTATGCCACACTGATGTCATGCCCTGTTCTTCCGATCCTCCTGTTTTGTACCTCGTCTCGTTGTTTTGATCAATAAATCCCGTTTCCTTATTCTTTGTTTCCCTGATCCTGATTCCCTGCTTCTGGCTCCTTCGATGGTCATGACAGAATGACAGGACTCCAAAAGAAGACGCCCCAAATCGGTGAGGCAGAATACCTTAACCTCACCGACGAGGTGCTTTATCGGCTATGGCAGCCCGAGATCCGGGAGGATCCAGCTGCCCAAGCCCTAGCTAAATGAAGCAGGAACATCCTGGAAGAGATTTCCCTGTCCCTGCTCCACCCGTTCCTTAGGCTCCTGCTATGCCTGTCCCTGCTCCGCCCGTCCATGAGGTTCCTGCTCCCAAACCTCCACCTCCCATTCCCCCGGCTCCAGATCCAGTTCCCTGGCTCCCGTTCCCCCGGTTACTGATCCTCCAGTTCCTGACCCTGCTCCCATACACCTTGCTCTCCTTAAAGAATGACCAGACTTTTGAAAAAGATGTCTCATCTGACCGAGGAGGACCTCGGTCTCGTGAATGAGATCCTCTGCTGGCTGCGATAGTCCGAGGTTCCGGAGGACCCTGCTGCTCGCGGCTTTGCTGCTTGGTTGAGGGATATTTTGGAGGAGATTTCCTTTTTCATTTTTCCGTAGAGATACGACAAAACCTCCTACAACTGAGGAGTGGAGTCATGGAGACGATGATCAGGCAGGTATCCGTGGACTGTGGCTTGCCCCGTTTCCCTTTGTGACTGCTCAAACTAGCTCCAACCAACACAGCACGTAAAAAGAAAAAGTGGAATAACTGTGGAGAGATGGACTCTCTGAATCCCGCTTGTCTCCCCATGACAGGACACGAGATTTGCCTCACAATGCTCGACCTGATGGTGTTCGTCACACCCAGGTCACCAACCTCCACCCCTCCCAAGCCAGCGTCGAAAGTTCTTGCTGCGCTGTCCCATCCCGGCTCCAGTTCCTGTTCCTTCCTCAGCTCCAGTTCCCGAGGAGGTCCCTAATCACCTGACCACCGCTCCTCCCCCCTCATTAGAGGCGGAGGAGGAACTTGAGTGGGACCCCTCGGGAATTACCCTGACTCCTGTCCCAGCAAACCTCTCTGGAGTGATGCCCCGACCACCACCCCATCATGGCAGACCCCAGCCAGGACCCTGTCTCTCAGTGTCCCACAGAGGAAGAGGACACTTTCACCGGGGTCGAGTCCCAACCGCCCCGCCCCCAGGCTCACCTTTGCTTCTGCTCAGCAGTCACATACAGTTCCCCTGGCTCCTGCTCAGCGGTTACCTGAGGTTCCCCATGCATTGGCTGGTTAGTCCTCTGCAGTCCCACCTCCGATGCCTCATCAGTCGCCGGTGCCTGTCATGCCCCCTCCTCGCCTCCTACAGTTTCACCTTTGCCTTCCTCCTCGCCTCCTCCGGGAATCCCTCTGCCTTCCTCCTCGCCTCCTCCGGGAATCCTTCTGCCTTCCTCCTCGCCCTCTTTGGCGTCCCATCTGCGTCCTGCCTCGTAGTTGCCGAGGGTCCCTCTGGCTCCGGCCTCACAGTTGCTTGTGGCTCCCGCTGCTCCTGTTTTCTGCCTGCCAGGGTTCCCCCCCGCCATCTGCCTCTTTGTCCACCGGTTGGGTTCCCACTGTGGGGAGTTCCCCTGTGTTTGCCTCCCGTCTGTTTGGTCCCGCCTGGTCCCTTTCCTTCTTTGGTTGGTTTGTGCCCTGGTGTTGTCCCCTTCCTTGGTGTCCTTGGGTTCTGTGTTCCCGTCTTTGGTGCCCCTGTGTGCATCTACGTTCCCTGTGCTTTGTCAGCTTGTGTCATGATTGCTGTCTTTGTGCCTGTCCTGCGTTTCAGTCTTGTTCCCTTTGGTTCGTTGATGTTCTTGTCTCCCTAGAGGCTGTTGTCCTGTCATGCCCTGTGTCCCATCGTGTCCCCGGTTTGAGAGTGCGCGCCTTTGGTGGGGGGGGTCCTGTCATGCTCCGATCATCCTGATCCTCCAGTGTGCCACTCCCTCCTCTCTACAACATGTGGAATCCCCGTGTTCCCAGCTATTTTGAGTCATGTCGATTATTGTGGGGTATATTTAAGTCTGTGGCAGAGTCTGCTTCAAGTGTCCAGTCATTGACATCACTTCTCTTTGTGGTTTTGTGCTCTGAATGAATCCAGTGCTTACCCCAACCTGTTGGACTCTCCCTCCTGTTTCCCTGCCCTGCGTACCAAATTTGTGACAACATCTGGTTTTGTCATCGGTATCTCAGATCACAAGCTGATTGAATATTATTTTCAATTATCCTCTCCTTAAATTAAGTCAAAAAGCTAAAATAACCTATTGTCATGAACCGTGGGTAAAGACGGGCAGGCTGGTAGGCAGGAGGCAGGGAAGGACGAAGCAGGCAGGCAAAAGACAGGGAAAACTGGGGATTTATTGGGGAGGCTGGGCACACCAGACATCACAACGTTACTGACATGAATGACGGACCTCAGACAGGGCAAAACACGGACTGATATAGAAAAGACAGGCCGAAATAACAGGGCACAGCTGGGCATGATTGGGGAAGCGCACACAGATAATCAGGGGGTGTGGCACACACGAGGATCGGACGAGCCGGGCATGACAGAACCCCCCCCACCAAACTGAACGCACTCCCGGCATGCCTCAGGGGAGGCGACGGACGAGACAAGACCAGGGATACGGGACCTGAAAGACAATAACAAGACCATTAACGGGGAACCGGGAACAGAACGGACAGACAAAAGAAGCACAAGGGCAGAAACCAGGAGAGACCTGACACAGAACAGGGAACGCAGACAGACAGATAAGGAAAGGTGACACGGAGGGAACAGGCGGAACGAAAGGGCCGGGAGTGAACATGGGAGCCATAGAGGGACGAGGAGCAGAGGCAGGAGGAACAAAGGGATGAGGAATAAACATAGGAGGGACAGAGACAGAAATCCAACAAGGAAAGGCTGGGGGACAAAGGGGAGCCCGAGGGACCCACGGCGGGCGACGAGCAGCAGCCGGAGGGGCCGCAAGTGACCGGGAGGCCGGAGCAGGAGAGGACCTCGGAGGGGCTGAGGAGACAGTGCGAGGAACAGGCAAAGGGCACGAGGGGAGGCGATGAGGGAGCTGAAGGGGGCACCAGTGAAGGCAAGGAGAGAGGGGGAGCCGCAGCAGGCGATGGTAAGGCCACATCCAGCTAAGGTGACGTCTCCCGACACGCTGGAGTGGGGGGACCCGCAGGCGATTGAAGAGCCGCAGCGGGGGAACCCGCAGGCGACTGACAAGGTGTTGGAGGCAGGGCCGAGGCAGGGTGACGAAGCGTCAGAGGGGGACTTGCAGACGACTGCCGATACGGAGCCCTAGGACCCATAGGCGCCCCCTGAGCCCTAGCTAAGGCGAGAGAGGGCAAGCCAGGGGGCAGGGCGGGTGGGACCCTAACCCTGTGCCTGTGTCCTCTCCGCCTCTGGGACACAGACATGTGAGGGTTAGGTTGGGGTCGATCTCGCCGGAGCAAGGGAAGAGGAGTTACTAGGGAGGTTCCCGAGGGGGTCCCATTCGAGCTCCTCCTCCTCCAAGGAGGAAGGAGCAATAGTCGGATTGTCCGGGACCTCCTCAGGGACTGGAGCTGGGGGGACTGGAGTGGGGTCAGGGACTGGGACAGGAGCCGCGGGCAGAGGCAGAACTGAAGGTGATAATGACGCTATGTTTTTTGGCACACGGAAAAATGCAGCAGTGTTCCAGTGATGATTTCGGTCCCTCACAGTCTACAGTAAGCAGAGCCATAAATACTACACTGATGGCCTTGATGGCACCGAATATAGTGAGAGAGTTCATTAACTTTCCAACAGATGTCCAAACCATACAACAGAAGCGAGCCACTTTTATGGGAATCGTGGGCTTCCCAGGTGTGGTTGGAGCGATCGATTGCACTCATATGCACATAATTGCCCCAAATGCTCATGAGGAAATCTATGTAAATAGAAAAAGATATCACAGCATCAATGTTCAAGTTGTTTTTGATAGTTATTATACAATTTTGGACCTTGTGTCAAAGTGGCTAAGGTCCACTCATGATGCAGGTGTTCTGTCAGAAAGTGAATATTGTGCCTCCCGGGTGTGATCTACTTGGTGATTCAGGATGCCCAGACCACAAGGGGAACAACAACAAAATTATAACCGGTAAGTGTATTGTGACATGTCCAACAATAAAATTAAATAAACTAAATTTATAACAAATATCTAACATTTTATTTCTTGTATCACAATTGTAAAATATAGAGCACACAAGGCTACAAGATCTGTGATTGAGAGAGGAATTGGACAGCTGAAAAAGTGATTCCATGTCCTTCACAGAGAAATTAGAGAAATTTCCCCTCTTTGTGCAAGTCGGAGTCAACATCGCCTATAATGCTGTGATATAAAGAATGAATAAACAAATCATTCAAATGGAATAAAAGCGTCAAATCAGTGATAAAATCTTATAGTTTTAGCAGTGCAGAATCTTGTGCACATGCAATGACGGCAATGGACTCATTTGACGCCCTCAATATCTCCTCTACTATCTCTACCATTTCAGAGAAAAGTTTACATAGAGGACCTCTGCCTGTGTGTTAACAAAAGAAATGGGAAAAATATATAATAAGAATAATAATAATAATCATCATCTATTATAGCTGCGATGGGCTGGCCCCCCATCCAGGGTTGTTCCCTGCCTCGTGCCCATTGCTTCCGGGATAGGCTCCGGACCCCCCGCAACCCAGTAGGATAAGCGGTTTGGAAGATGGATGGATGGATCTATTATAGTGAAGGTCATGTGAGCAATATAGGTAATGACACAAACCTGTAGCTTGCATGCTTGCCTTGTAAGCTGTGATTTCATTTCGCGAGAAACATTATACCACCTTTTTCACATTCCTCTACTGAATGCCTAGTCAGAGGTGATGCAGCATTTATGGAGCTTGCAATAGCCTCCCAAGCTTTTTTTGTCCTTGCTTGTAACAGTTGGGCAAAACTTTCCTCGCACTACCTCCTTCCATTTAAGCACCAACTGTTCCAAGAGAACCATTTTATTTGTTAGTTTGGTTTTCTTTTAGAATCCATTGTCTTGTTATGACTTTTGCATTTAACCCATAATATATACAACATGTGCATCTATTAGTGGAAATTGATTGGTGAAGTGCTATGTAGATTTTAGTACTGCACAACCAATTAAAGGTATGATCAAAAAAAGGTGTGTTATATAAAGCCCTATATTAACAGTCACTCATATATTCAGCATGCAGCTTCTCTATTGGTTGAACTCAGTAGTTGGGGCAGGATTTCATTTGTAGTCCTCATTTCACGACACTTAAGTGCTGGCTCTTGGGCTTAGTCTTTTGTAGCAGCCTTTCCCCATACACTACAATTAGGAAAGGGGCCCTGGGTACGTCCCACACCGGCTTGGCATTTATCCCTCCGACCCCAGTGATGACAAATAAATGAGTATTTTCAAAACGCAAAAATAAACATGCAGCCATGAAATGAGACAGAAAGGAACAAAAAACTGTTGCAGGGCTGTTTTGGCGCTCGGGCGCAGGGAGTCAGAGCTTGTTTGGTGCCAGAGGATCCTCAAGCTTTGGGGAGCTATCCGGGTTATCTGCCTTGGCGCAACTCCTAGGGATATGCTCTCAGATAAACCGGTCGATCCCCCTCAAGGGTCAGACCTAGATACAATTCTCTTCAACATCTGCATGCTCTCATTAAGTCAAATTATATCTGTCGGAATGGTCTCAGATTCCACTGCTATGCCGAAAACACACAACTGTATATAAGTGTTGATCCAGCTGCATCATCATTGCCAGCCTTACTGACTGACTGCATTCATGAAATCAAACACTGGATGACAACTTCTTACAACTCAACCCTGATAAAACAGCAATCCTATTGGTGGGTACTAAATCTGTCCTCTCTACTCTTCATGGGTTAAAAATTGACGTTGACTGGATTCTGGTAGCACCCTCAGCATCAGTCTATAATTTGGGTGTCATCTTCTATCAGCTTCTTACCTTCCTAAAACACATCAGTTCACTACTACACACATTTTTTCATTTCCATAATATCGTTTATCTGCACTCTTTCCTCATTGTGAAAGATACTGAAATACTAATTCATGCTTTCCTCACTACCTGTCTGGACTATTGTAATACATTATTTTATGGTCTCTCTACTAAGTATATTAATAGATTACAGTATGTTCATAACTCTACTGCTCGTTTACTCACACTTCTGTCCTCTATGATTTTGGTTCCCAGTTTCTTCAAGAATCAAATATAAAATTATACTCATTATCTTTAAAGCCCTCCATGGTTTAGCACTTTATTACCTGCCTGAGCTACTCCTTCCTTACACTCCAGCCCACATTCTAAGATCATTTGATGCTAACTTACTCACTGTACCTAAGCACAGGTTAACTATGGGTGTAACAGCCCTTAAAATTTGGAATGGTCTTCCTCTCAGTCTTCGTGAGGAAAAATCTATTAACCATTACAAGCTTCTGTTAAAAACACATCTCTTCAATGGATATTATTCGTCTTCTTGTATGCAACTTGTACTGTCTTGTTAAATGTGTTTTTTGTTGAATTGTAAAGTGTCCTTGAGTGTATGAAAGGTGCTATATAAATGAAAATATTATTATTATTATTACCCATAAAATGTTCTGTTGGTTTAGATGAATCCAGTTGTTGATGTATTGCTAGGTAATAATTTTAGAAATTTGGGGCTTGTAGTCCCCCTTGAGTTTTGTGTTTCTGTAATGTTGCCAGTTTGATTCAGGGTGTTTTATTTTTCCAGTAGAATTTCCTTGAAATTCCTGTTCCTTTTTTGCATGACAAAAAAGAAGTGATCCTTCCTCTCACCACTGCCTTTGCTGTTTTCCAGTGTAGTATGGATGAGATTTCAGGAGAGTTGTTTATTTCAGTGAAGGAAGTCAGGGTCTTTACGCAGAGATATGTTAAACCTTCATCTACTGATGTTCAATTCAGATGAGCAACTCAGCAGTTGAGAGTGTCAGCAGTATGAAGTTATTGGGTTTGCAGGTGATGGACAACACCACCAGCATCACCAAGAAAGCTCAGCAGCACCTGCACTCCTGCGAAGGCTGTGAAAGACCAGCCTTCTTCTACCGAGGAATCATTGAGAGCATCCTCCGCAGCTGCTTCACTTGCTGGTTCAGAAACTGCAACAGCATCGACCGAATGTCTCTGCAGTGCATAGTGAGAAGATCGCCTGTGTCCCCCTCTCACCACTCACAGAGCTGTACGCTGTGTCCGCCTTGTAGCCAATATTATTGCATCCCACTCACTCTTCATGGGGACTGTTCTCCCCCCAGTTGTCTGGAAAAAAGTTCAGAAGCATCAGAACCACCACTTCTAGACATCACAAAAGCTTCTTGATACATGGCATCACACTGCTAAACAATTCAAAGGCCCCACCTCACATCAGAGGACTGAATAGAGTCTAATACACTACCACACTCACCACACTGTTGACACTTTAAACTGACTACCTCAATCACACTGCACTTTAAACTGGTCTCATACTGCTTTAGACTTTTTTTAACTAGTTTTTATACTGTATTTTATACTACTACACCCTTAAACTGGTGTTTATACTGTGTATTTATGGTACTCTTTAAACTGGTTTATACTGTCTTTTTATCTTATTTATCCTATTTATTGTGCTCTACACTGTATTTCATGCTACTACTCCAATGATCAATTTTTATTTGCTGCTATTATTCCAATTATCTACCTACTACCCCGATCATTGCACTATTTGCTGTTTGTATTTTGTAGATGCTCTAAAGTGTCGCAATAATTTGTGTGATTGTCCTGTCTGACTTTGCACTGTCATGTCACAAATTGATGAATACATTTGGTTAAATTGTGGGGTTTTCATTTTTTGATTTTAGGTGTTTCCTGTAACAAGCATATGTCTGCTTGTAATCAGGTGATTTATAATTTTAGTTCTCTATGCCAGAGAACTAACACCATAAATATTGAGATTATATACTGTAGGTTCACACCAAATAATGTTAAATTTATGCTTTGTGTAGTGTAGTTTATGCCAAGTGTACGTTAAAAAATATTCTTACAGTGTCAATATGTTAACACTCAGTAAGTGTTAGTATAGGTATTATATTATTTTAGATGCAGTATTAGTTTTTCTTAGTTGTTTATACACAATTGCTTGTACTTGAGACACAATAACTACAACATGTAACTGATGCACCAACCCCCTGAATCAATTCTGCTAAACTACAAGCACGAGGTGGTTGGGAACGTCTTCTGTCTCCTGAACAGGAGACTGAAATCATAAACATGGTTCTAAAAAATAACGCCATAACATTATGGCAAATACAAAGAAAAATAATAGAAAACAACAACATATTTCAAAATATTGATAGGGTAAGCTTATCAACACTGGACTGTCTCTTGCACAGAAATCATCTGAGGATGAAGCAGGTCTACAGGGTGCCATTTGAACGAAATTCAGAAAGAGTCAAAGAACTGTGATATGTGCAAGTAAGTCCCACACAATCCCACAATCGATGCATACTCTCAACACTGTATAAATTACAGTATACATATTTCAGTACTGTACAGTAATCATACTCTAATTGTGATTGTTCACACTGAAGAACTTGAAGCTGCTGACCCTTTTGACCTCAGCATTGCTGATGTACATGGGCTGGTGTGTCCTTTCTTGCCGTTTCCTGTAGTCCACAATCTTTGCCTTTGTTTTACTGTTTAGAAGGGATGATGAAATTGAATGCTGAGCTGTAATCAAACAAGAGCATCCTCGCATAAGTGTGAATGTGCAAACTGGATGAGAGTCTCACGGTCAATGTCCACAAAGAATTAACCCCTCGACCTGACTGAGTCCCATGACCTTAGTAAACAGTGAAGCCCTCACTATTATATTTATTAAAAATTCAAGGTTCATTATTTGAAGTAAGAGAAGAAGCAAATGCCAGGTTCATCTCCATTGGGCACAAAATCACCAAAGACTCTTTTACAGTTTTTCTGAATTGCTAAAACACATTTCCTAAAATTTCCTCTCCTTTTCTCAAAACAGTAAGCACAAACCCTAAATTTCAAGCTACACTCACAAAACCCTTGACTCGTCTTGCAAAATCAAACAATCTTCTCAAAACTATATCATCTTTGCTCAAAAGCAAACACTGCTTTCAGATCATGCACCAAGCCAGTCAGTACATAAACGCTACTGAGCAGTCATTACACGCTATAGCAAAAAATTGAAAACACTACCAGTCAAAACTGTTGCTGGCATGTAGAAGAATATTTATTGAGGTTGTGGTCTTTTGCATGCTGAGCTGTTTTGGAAACCAAAAGACTATAGTAAAAAAAAATTGTTGCGTACCAAAAATTGTATACAATTTGTATACAATTATACTAAACTGATATGTATTCAGGACTCCAAAAAGGTAATGTGAAGGACAAAGGAGAAAATCCAGATGAGAGGAATATTACTGTAAAATGTTGTGCAACTGCCATACCAGAGCCAAGGGAGAATGTTCATTCAGCCATATCACCATGTCTCAAGGCTGGATCAGGACAGAGAAATGCTCTCCCTTGCTGGGTGATGCGGGAACCATTTGTACCTTGACATTGAAATTCAACTCACCTACAGTATGGCACTTGCACTCTCATCTGGCAAGTATTCTATGTTCTAGTCACTCTTTGGCTTCTACTCATGTTTAGCAACATGTGTCAACCATTTCAGTCATTGTGTTTAAATGATGAATGCTGTGTGCTGGCTGTGCTTAACTTTTGCAACCTGTGTTTTCTGCTTCACATCAAAGTTCACCATGATGCAAAATGTGCTTTGATGATTGAGAATCTGTTTAGAGTTTTGCGAAAAGGGTGACCCGGGTCTGCAAATTGTGCCTAACTAGATGAGTAACTGATTCAATAAATTAGTTTTGGCAATTTGCAGTTTTGTTCCAAGAATGAGGTATAGTGTTTTAGCAATTCAGAAAAACTGTAAAAGATAAACTGCCAGAATTGAGTCATTTCCTTTATGCTGTAGATTCACTTGTGTGGGACCATTCTTTCATTCTAAATAGCTATAATTGTAGGCATATATTCTGGAAGCCAATTCACTCGGTGACAAAGTCACTGTCAAGATATTCAAGGAGTAATTTGATTTAACGTAATTTCAATCCTCCATGTGTCCTGTACGTACAGTATGGCAGAACTGACAATAAAGACTAAGGATGCAACGCTACACTCAACTCACTATTCTGAGTTCACAATACGATTTTCTCACAGTTTTTAGCAGAATGAGCTGCAGACAAATTTATTCAAAAATATTCCTTTATCTTTTTAAACTGTGCAAAACATGTCCTCTTGTACTCAACATGTACTTGTCACGGTAGACGGAGCAGAATGACCAGGATCCAGGTATGCAAGACGGATAGCGCTTTATTCTAGTAAACCAAACAGAGGCACCAGAAGGGATAGGCAAGAAGCAGGGTCGAAAAACAAGCAGGGAGGTCGTTAGCCGGGAAGTCAGTCCTACGAGGAGATACGAGACACGAACACACGAGGGTATGGGAACAAGACAAGCCGGGGCAGGCAGGGTAGTCAGATCAGGTGCGGGAACGGGTCTGGAACGGGAGAGAGAGAGGGGTAAGGAGAAGACACTAGGCAAACAGGCAGGGTTCGGAAGCAGGGTAAGACAATGGACAAAAGAGTGCTTGGTAAGGCTACGAATCATGAGCGCAATACTTCGCGTCGGGCTGGTGTTTGCTCACTGTTCTTATCCGCAGCCTTGTTACGGGCAATGAGCTGCAGCTGGGGTTTCCGCCTGTGTGGGCGTGACATAAAGTCTACAGTGATGCATGTCTGATACACAGAAGCAGCTTTTCTATGTCTGATACAGGGGATCTGGTGATAAAAGACACACCAGCAGACTATGATGATGCTGGTTCTGTTGGACAGGACTCAGGACATTTCTTTGGTAAATTATAACATTCACCATGTTTCTGGTATGGGTCCATGCTTATTTATATGTTCAATAATCTTTCATATTTAATTTTCAACCATAATTTTCAAACACATTGCTCTGTAATATTTGGAAGGTAAAGCTTGCATAAAACCACAAACATTGTTATGATTTTGTGAACTTTTAAAGACTTTCAGAGTAAATTGTTTGCAATGAGACAGTCAGTATCTCTAACAGTCAACTGTCTCCTGTGTACTGAGGTCTCTCTTTTTCCAGGTTCAGGGTTGATAGTGACAGGAGACTCACCAGAGGACTATGATGATGTTGAGGGTATAGAGCAGAGTCCACATGTTTTACCAGGTCAGTTTCTCTTTATACACATCTAATGGAGCAAAGTATCTCTCACA
>JAODJX010000027.1:6705142-6716792 GCA_026776945.1 Isichthys henryi
AACCCAGGACCCACTGCACCAGCATAGGGTCTGACAATGGGTTCAAGGATTTCATCCTGATACCTAATGGCAGTCAAAATGCCGTTGTCTAGCCTGTAGAGGTCTGTTCGTCTCTCCATGGATATGTCTCCCCAGACCATCACTGATCCACCACCAAACCAGTCATGCTGAACAATGCTGCAGGCAGCATAATGTTCTCCATGGCTTCTCCAGACCCTTTCACGTCTGTCATATGTGCTCAGGGTGAACCTGCTCTTATCTGTGAAAAGCACAGGGTACCAGTGGCAGACCTGCAAATTCTGGTATTCTATGGCAAATGCCAATCAAGCTCCATGGTGCTGGGCAGTGAGCACAGGGCCCACTAGAGGACGTTGGGCCCTCAAGCCACCCTCATGAAGTCTTTCTCTGACCAAACAATCAGAAACATTCACACCAGTGGCCTACTGGAGGTCATTTTGTAGGGCTCCAGCAGTGTTCATCCTGCTCCTCCTTGCACAAAGGAGAAGATACCGGTCCTGCTGATGGGTGAAGGACCTTCTATGGCCTTGTCCAGCTCTCCTTGAGTATCTGCCTGTCTTACTCTGATTAAAAAGTGTTCCTTAAATTTTTTTGAGCAGTGTATATATGTAGGAGTATGCAAAAATATCTAATCATTTTAAAATTTGTCCAATTCGATATTCCAAGTAGCAGCCATTATTAAACATCATACAATATTATTTTTATGTTATTTCAAGCAGACAATCATTTAAAATGGATTTACAGTGATTCCTGCCTATCACGGAAGTTACATTCCGGACCCATCAGCGATGGGTGAAAATCCACGATATAGAAAGACCATATAAAACTTTTTTATAGTACATAGGGTTAAAAACAAAACAAAAAGTTCACAAAAAGTTTGCTCACAACAATCGGACCATAAACAACGTATGCAATACGCAGAGAACTCTGAAGCGTCGGGGAAACATCTGCAATATAGCAGTGGTGCGATAGCTGAACCGCGATATAACGGGGATCACTGTAAAGTTTTCGATTTTTATGATGTTAAAGTTATATTAAAACGGTGTAAAATTTGTTTATAAACTGTTCTTAGAGTTCAGGGAAGAGTTATGGTTATTTATGGCTAGATTCGTAATAGTATTCCCTGAAAGTCCTATGTACACAAGGGGCATGTAATTAAAACGACAAATCTATGTAACCATTTCAGACATGCTCATCTGGATGTGCTGGTGCCAACATTTCTGCCAATAGCATGTATGTAGTCCCTCTCTTCATGCAAAAAAAATTACAAACTAAATTATGTTTTAGCACATACATTATATTGCCAAAAGTATTGGGACACCTGCCTTTACACACACATGAACTTTAATGACATGCCATTGTTAATACATAGGAATTAATATGGAGTTAGCCCACTCTTTGCAGCTATAACAGCTTCAACTTCTGGGAAGGCTGTCCACAAGGTTTATGAGTGTGTTTATGGGAATTTTTGACCATTAATCCAGGAAAGTAAGGTCAGGTACTTTTGTTAGACAAGAAGGCCTTCACAGTCTTCACTCTAATTCATCCCAAAGGCGGTCTATCGGGCTGAGGTCAAGGCTCTGTGCAGGTCAGTCAAGTTCCTTCACACCAGACTCGCTCATCCATTTCCTTATGGACCTTGCTTTGTGCACTGGTGCGCAATCATGTTGGAACAGGAAGGGGCCATCCTCAAACTGGTCCCACAAAGACAGGAGCATGAAATTGTACAAAATGGCTTTGAATAATGCAGTATTAAGAATTCCTTTCACTGGAACTAAGGCACCAAGCCTAACCTCTGAAAAACAAACCGACACCATAATCCCCACCTCCACCAAACTTTACACTTGGCACAATGCAGTTAGACAAATACCATTCTTCTGGCAACCGCCAAACCCAGACTTGTCCATCGGATTGCCAGACAGAGAAGCGTGATTCATCACTCCAGAGAACACGTATTCACTGCTCTAGAGTCCAGTAGCGGTGTTCTTTTACTGCACTGCATCCGAATCTTTGCATTCACTTGGTAATGTAAGGCTTGAATGCAGCTGCTTGGCCATGGAAACCCATTACTTGAAGTTCTCTATGCACTGTTCTTGAGCTAATCTGAAGACCACACGTAGTTTGAAGGTCTATAGCTATTAACTCTAGAGACAGTTGGTGGCTTCTGCACACTGTATGCCTCAGCATACGTTGTCCCTGCTCTGTGATCTTAGTTTCGTGGCCGAGTTGCTGTTATTCCCAATTGCTTCTACTTTGTTATAATACCACTGACAGTTCACCGTGCAATATTTAGTATTGAGGAAATCTGATGAATGGATTTATTGCACAGGTGACATCCTATTACAGCAGCACACTTGAATTTACTGAGCTCCTGAGAGCGACCCATGCAAATGTTTATAGAAGCAGTCTGCATGCCTAAATACTTGATTTTATACACCTGTGGCTATGGAAGTGACTAGGAATACCTGAATTGAATGATTTTGAGGGATGTCCCAATGCTTTTGGCAATATAGTGCATTTTTACGTTCTTGGAAGTCCTTTGGAAATGTGGCATGCGAGTTGTAGACTTGCCCATTTTTATTTTTTACTATTCTTTTTAGTCTTTTTTGTGCTTTGAAAGAGGCTGGCTTAGTTTTTAAGGAAATATATCCCTTCGTTCCTCAAATAAGATTTTTGTATATCCTTTCCTTTAGTGCAGGGATGGCCAATCTTATCCGCAAAGGCCTGGTGTGTATGCAGGTTTTCGCTGAAACTCCCTAACTAGGTCACTAGACTGATTGGCTGAAGAGTCCTCACACCTAGGTTTGAACAGCTGACCTAAAGGTTATCCGAAAAACCTGCATACACACCGACCCTTTGCAGATAAGATTGGCCACCCCTGCTTTAGTGGTTTTCACAATGTTTCTGGTGACTCTGCATATGAAAATTTGCGATCCATTTACAGCTTTCTAAACAACTCTCAAAATATGGAAGGCTGGAATATAGTACTTCATATCTCAATCCTATCAGATTGATACTGAAATGGAATCAAGAAGAATCAGACTAAATCGAATCGTTAGCTTGTGAATCGGAATCAAATCAATTCGAATAAGGGCATCTGTGCCTATACCCCACCATACCAAACAGGCATAGTTTTTAAGCTTAACTGTTGTTTTCCTGTCTTACACCAGCATAATGGATTGTTTACATACAATTTCATGTCTGAAGTCTCTTACCTCATCCGAATCCCACTTGTTGGTGGTGCTTTTGTCTTGGTTCACTATATAGCCAGGAGGCAGCCAGTTCACAGGTGGATCAAAGATGGAAACTACCATTCGACTTGGTAGGCCTTTCTTTTTCCCCAGCCGATACAGATTACAGTTGCTGACCTTAAATTTAAGGAAAGATTTTGAGAAATACATCAAAATATCTTTTTTAAAAAAAATAAAGTACAATAAAACCTCGGATTGCGAGCATAATTCATTCCAGAAACGTGCTTTTAATCCAAAGCACTTGTATATCAAAGTGAATTTTCCTTTTAGAAATAATGGAAACTCAGATGATTCGTTCCACAACCCAAAGTATTCATAAAAAATGATTAATACAAAATATAAAAGTAAAAAAACATAAAACAAATTAACTTGCACTTTATCTTTCAAAAGAATCGTGGATGGTGTGAGGGAGACAAGAGAGAAGAGGAGGGTTATTTTGTAGGAGGACTTTCACTATAACGGAATCACTGCTATCTGTTGGCTCACTGGAATCTTTTTCTTTTTGTGCGACTAATAAGGAACCCATCCAATGACAGCTGCTTTTGTCTCCTTTTCGATTTCACGGAAATGTGGACATTTCCTAAAACCTTAAGGGAATTTAGGTCTCTCCTCTAAAACTTCACGAAAAATTGCATCAAACATGTACTGTTGTATTTACATTGTTATTGCAGAGAGTGTTCTAAAACGTGTTCAACTTCATGGCTAGTTCATTTAGATTCAGCAAGAATTCATTGCAGGCTGTCTTATATGATTTTTCCCTTCATACATTACATTCCTGTGGAAGTATGATCCGATAAAACCCCCTAAAGTGCAGCTTCACTGGACTTCAATGGCACTTCAGTGCAGTAAAACTAGATGTTTATTGTAAAATGCTTCGAAACATAATTTCCTGGGAAGCTCAGCATCTCTGGGAGTAAATGGGAGAGTGGGCTGGCTAGGACGCTGGACTGCAGAAAGATTGGTACCAAATAAAGAGATGAATCAAAAATATCACTGTATATTCCAACTAACCATTTCTAGTCAAAAGTACACACAAGTCTCCAGTACAAAATAAAAATTTCTTCGCCCCATTTTATAAACAGCAAGTAATCAAACCATTTCGGAATGCATTCATCAATTCCAGTGCAAATCAGGAAATGGAACTGGAGTTGGGAAAGGGAAAAAAAATAAAACTATGGGAACATAACTGAAACTGAATTCGAATTTCAGGGAGATTTCAATTCCAACTCCAAAAGTTCCATTTCCTGATTTGGATTGGAATTGACAAATGCATTCCAGAATGACCCCAACCCTAGCACAAACAATATAGTATTATACTACTACTTAAGTATAAATTAGGTACAAACCAAGTCTTGGTTACATACTGATCTTATGTTAATTCATCATTAATGAATCGTGATGCATCATTTATCTCAAACACATCCGTTACTACATCTGTTAATTCTGAAAACCTTTGCGAACTACTGAAGGAACAAGTCCTGAGATCAGTATCACTTGTTATTCATATTTGTTCATCACTAATGAGTCATGATGCATCTTTTATCTCGAGCAGTTACCCATCACCACGAAATGAGTCTTATGGGTGCAGTTCTACCAGTGCGACTTAAGACTCATTTTGTGGCGATGGGTCACATACAGTACATGTATTTGTTACTATATGTGTTAATTCTGTATATATTTGTGAACTACTGAAGAAACTACGGAAGGTACAAGTAATGAATAGCAAGTGAAATATTGATCTCACGTTTGTTCAATGAATTGTTACTTGACATAAGATGTCACAACTACATTTGTTCGTGATTTGTTCATTTGTACTTCAATAGTAACAGTTAAGTGCATTTTGTGCAGCATCGAATAATGTTACTGTACATATTTGTGGCTCCACTATCTTCTGCTGTGATGTCTTTTTAGCAAACGCGACAAGTAACTTAGGCCAAACTTGCAGGCTTGCCTTTCTTATTTGGCTTAAAACCAAAAAACTGCCAAACAACTGGAGTAGTCTCTTCAAGGCCAGGTTAGCCATTTTTTTTTTCAGTGAGTGTGATGCATGTTTGACAATCATCATTTCAAAGCTAAGTGATATTGTTAGTGAGGGTTGGGGAGACTTGCATCTCACATTAAAATTATGAGTCGGAACCATACATGCTCTAGTTTGAGATGGATTCAAGTAGAAATGCTTTCAATTCTAAGACAAGACCAAATAAGTGAAAATACGGTCTTGAGACCAGACTGGAGACAATTTATCGATTTCAAATCGAATCAATTTGAAACAACGTGATTAGCAAATCACAAAGGCTGTGATTTAATATACACATCATATAGCACATTCGACTGTTGCAAGAATAGTTTTACAAATTCATGCCATACTCTCTGTGTCACAGTCATGCTCACCAATCACAAGTGCCGTGCGTCTCGCGTGCCAGTCATGCTCACCAATCAGAAGTAGCCCAAGAAGACTGCTTATAGGTCCACAAACAGTAAACACGTGAAACTCAAGGAAAATGTTGCATTCATGGTGTGAAAAAAATACTGATTCCGCTACTGAGCTGTAAGTGAATTGCCTTCCTATTTCATAGTCGGAAATTGTTTCAGAAAGGTCCTATCATCAATAGAACCGGCAACCTCCTTTTAACCACCAGCAGCGACATATTTCAGTGTATCATACCTTTTGTTTTTGTTAATGGGCAATAGCATACCGCTAATCCATCAAAACAACAATTACGCAGTCAGTAATCCTCACAGCAGCGGAGCTGGTGACCCCCAAAAAAGCCATAAAACCCATAATACAGTCATGTTTATGTCATAGGTTTTTGTGCTTATTAATTTAAGTATTTCCAAAGATTAATCTTGTGAAATTAATCTTAATCCCACAACAGTAATAAAAGAAAAGCCTCACTGTACCATAAATACTATAAGAAAAGATCGCTTTAATCGCTATTACAGTTGGGTATGGGCACGTGGTCTTATTTAGAAAAGTTACAAAGACAGGCATATAACTTTTATTCATTCATTTTGTATTTGAGTAACAAGGCAAAGAAATAAGGCACTTCAGTCGAAAAACGGCATTTTACTTCTTTTTTTCAAATTTAAAATAAAATGCAGGGTTGCCACCGTTGGTCAACTGCATGGAGTGAGATTCTGTTCTGCACACACATTTACATGTATGTAAAAGTTTTATTACCTTGTAAATAGTCTGTAGGGTTTGCAAACTGTCCTAAAGTTTTTGATGCAGCTAATTTTAAGTTCAGAAAGGAATAATATAGATTTGCCACAAGATGTCTTTTGTGAGTCTGAAAGATTTTGCAACCCTGAACAGGAACATTTTTTTTGTTTCACCTGAATTGATTCATATATAAAATAACCGTATATAGTTGTTAAAAGGCGGAAACTTCGACCAACATGAAATCACCAATAAACTTTATGGTTTCAGGACAGAACAGCCACTCTGTTATGCACATTATGGCTTTTTGGTTGAGTGTTTGCTGCTAACACTAATATTAATTATTAGCTATTAATATTAATAAAATTATTAGCTATTAACACTAATAGCAGATTAGCGCAAACAAAAGGGCTGAATACACTGAAATAGTTCTTGCTAGTTCATTGGCGTGGGAAAAGGCGGTTCTAGTGTTATTAGAGGGCTAATCAGCGTTAGCTGCAAGATCCCTTTCATTATTTTTCTTTATGCTGCAATTGTTTTCATTATTGCTTTAACTTAACATGCTACATCTTTAAATTCTCATCCTTGCATTAGAATATAGACCAGTTAATATTTTTGATGGTATCTCATGTGGTAATGCTGCGTCATATGTTTAAAATTTACTGCACACTGAATATTGAACTGAAGCTTGACATAAAAAATTATATCACAAATCAAATAGCAATGTCTGTCAGAAAAATTGCAATTAGATATTTTCCCCAAATCGTTCTGCCCTAGCACAGGGTACACAAAAAAGCTTGCAACTACAAATTCAAATTTAATGAACTATTACTGTGGGTATATTATTTGGAATGCTACAGCAATTGTCTACTTTATATGTGGTTCAACCTAGATTTATCCAACTTCTTGGTATTGACAATTTTATTTTCCAGTGATTTTCAAGTCAAGCAGGATATTCATAATTACTACATCTGTACAAGTTTATGTCATGTCCTAAAGCAAGCCTTTATTAGCTTCTGCAGTTGATGTCACTCTGGGTCAAACTGACTAAGTGTATCAAATATACATCATTAGCAAAAAAAAGGAAGGAGCGTTGGAAAACTGGTATGACAAAACAGAACAGACCAGAAGAAATTTTTCAAATTACTTACCTTCTTGCTCCTCATATAAGAAAGGCGTCCTTCATGGGCATCTGGGTATGTACAAAAAAGGTAGGTGGTGATAGCATGCTTTAGAAAGGAATCACCAAGCATCTCTAGCCTCTCCAAGTTGAAGCCATCACTGGCATTAGAAAGGGTCAATGCCTGCAGAATGAGACCAGGGTTCGGACCCAGAGTTTTTGAGGTGGCACCACCGATAGTGAGAATGCTGATGTTGGAAACAACTGAAGGAAGTGACACTGTGGAGCTGGCTGTCAACTTGCCCACGTGGCAAGAGTCTGAGGTAGGTAGCATAACACGTCCATCGAGATTTGAGTTATACCCTGCCATACATTCAATACTGGGACTGGGTTGGTCCTCAGTACTCCGAGAGTGCTGCACAGGAAATGAGGTAGTGGTTGGTACATATGTTTTGCGCTCAGGTGAGCGAAGCATTGAACATTGGCATTGATCAAGCCCACCAAGGTGACAGGTGTTGTCTGTTGTGCCATTACTGAAGTTCTTGGCACAGATACAGTTAAACTGCTCTTTGTCTTGATGCAAACAGCCAGCCACAGGGAATAAGCCACTGTTTGACTTTCCATTGAGTCTGTTAGAGTCCACATATTTCATCATACTATTTTCTGAGGTGGCGCCTTCATGTAGGGAACTTGGGCATCCTAAGTTTGTACTGTGCTTATTATCACTACCTTCCATGCGGCCACTGGAACTTGATACAAAAACCCTGCTGTCAATGGATTTTTTCCAACCAAAATCCAAATTTGGGTACCTAAAAGGGATATCAAAGGACAATTACAAAGCATGATATTTAAGTGTAATAAAAGCAGATAGCAGATAGTTTTCAGTGTCGAAAGCACAACAGGGGAAAAAAGACATTTTGATTCCAAAATATAGCACATTAACGATAAAAGAGAGACTAACCTGAAGTTTGGCGGCAGACTTTCCACTCCCACACCAGCATCAATTGCTGTCTGAGCTCGCAGCTCCTCAGCAGTCAGGAGGCAGTGTAACCGGTAGAGAATGCTGGGAAGGCACACCGCTTTCCTCCACAGGGAAGCGGGAATGGGGTGGATGGCACACAGCTCCGGAACCAGAATCTGAATTTTAAATTGTTCAAAAAACTGATTTTTAGTAAAGTCATGATCTGTTAATGGGGTGGCATGATGGTACAGTGGTTAGCACTTTTGCGTAACACTGCTGTGGTCAGGGTTCGTGTTTCAACCCTGACTCCACATGTATGGAGTTTGCTTGTTCTTCCAGTGTCATTGTGGGGTTTCTTCCAGGTACTCAGGTTTTCCTCCACCATCCAAAAAACACACGGAGGTTAACTGGAGATAAACTGCCTGTAGGATAGGCACAGGCCCCCCCACAACCCGGAATAGGACAGGCGGGTAAAGAAAATAGATGGACATGATCAACTAAAAAGGATGAGAGGCTGAATTACTAAAATGAGTCATTTTACAATTCAGCCACTTTTCACATTGTTTTGTAAAGGTGTGCAATGGTTAAGTGCATCATCAAAATGATGCATGTGCATGCAATGAAGGTGAGTATTAGAGAAATTGTTGATGTCAGTGCCATCACTGATTCTTCTTATTGATCAGGTTCTCTATCGATTCCCTTATCAATTCCTAATCACTGTAATATAATGAAATATTTATATATTACTGATTATAATTTTGTGAACAGGTAATTAGACCTGGTCAGCTACATATTTATGAAAAAAAGAGAGATGCTTGTCCATCCATCTGCTGTAATGGCAGCCTTGGACGCATCATTCAGTTCTGAAAGTAATTTGCCTCTCTCAACTTCATACCAGGCAGGGATGAGATGACTGATCAAGTAGTCCCTTGAAGGGGGGTTTATATCTTGGGTTTAGTGCCTCGGTCATTTCCCAAAAGAATATAAGTGTAAATAAAATGTGAGATTTAAACATAATCAGCATGCAACATATTTCCATGTTACCCGCGACTATGGAGACCACGGAGCTTGCACTCGACGGAGGGGCAAAACACATGGCAATCTTTAAATATAACGCCAAATTAACAGCTTAAATGCAAATAAGCATATTAGTGTTACCCCCCTTATAGGTGACAATGGTTTTGCATAAGTTGCAAACTAAAGAATGGTTAACCTTCTTTGTAAAATGCAACTATGCCCTGGACTGCTTCGTAGGCTCCATCATGTGGATTCCAAGTCACGGCATTTGACGTCATTTCACGTGACACAAAAAGTTCGGATGAATCGTTAGAGGAATCGGAAGTGTACGATTCTGGTTCTTCGCAACAATAAGAACCGGTTCCAGATCGGAACAGTTTTGCGATTCCCATCCCAACCTTTTTAATAATCTTCGCTCTGGTGGACATGAATTAAACTCATTATGGTGCCGGTGGACATGCTGAAGCATGTTCGTTGTGCTGTTTGTGTATGTTATCAGTTTTTTACAATGTTTGCACACAGCTTCTGCCTTGTCTGTGCTTTTCTCGCCGTTTTCGTTTCTGATTACCGGAAAGCTAAAATGCTGCCACACCGCATCATTTTAGATCAGGGGGTATCTCCTCAATTTCAAATTCGCTCGTCATCTCGCATTCGGTGAAAACCAAAAACTTACGCACGACATTGACATGAATATACAGTGACATCTGATGTCGAATTCACGTTGTGAAATCAAATTTAAAAGTTTTCAGTTAAGTACCGTTTCAGTTAAGTACCGTGAAATACTCCTAAAATAACAATGAATTTTCCATATAGCCGGTTTAAATTGTCATATATTTATATCGATTTTTAACCGATTCGTGATTCATTGTTACATGCCTAATTATAACCATTTTTTTCTTTTTCTTTAAAAAGAAAACCATTATGTGTGACATTTATCAAGTCAAGTGTTTATAAAACTGAGTTTTTACTGAAAGTCAAAATAAATTAAAAATATATATTTTATTACTTCTAGAATTGTAAAATATTTTGGCAAAAAAAAAGTGCAAATGATGAGCTGTAAATTAAAATATGAAGTTTGCCACTTCTAAAAATAAAAGATTAAGAAAAAGATTTAGTTAAATGGGTAAATGAAAAATGTCAGAAATATATACATTAATAGCCACTCATATACAATATATACAATTACACAAATGCTAAAGCTAATTATTTGTATAGTCATATGCTACTTTTGCCTTTTATATGGGGCAGTGTGAACGCAGAAGTGTTTGTGACAGATTCAATAACAATTTCAACAAACCAAATCAACCCAATCATTTACAGTGAAAACCACTTACAGTGATAACGTCTGTCGGGGTGAAACTGATCACTAACTATTACTGTATAACCATTTTTTTCTTTTTCCTTTATGTCTCATGCAGATTACCATCTAAATGACATTTGTATATTTATTATATGAATATGTTAATAAAATGAACAGCATCACTATGTTATGAAATTTATTGACTCAAAATACAGTACTGCTGTTTCGAACGTTTTTAAATTACAGTACTGTATAAATGAAATTACTGGACTATTCAAATACGCTATAATACATTATATAGTACTGTACATAAAATATAGCTTATTGTAATTTCGCTGCTGCATCTCAGTGGCTCATTTTTGGCAGTTTGGCATTTTTCATTGAGAGAAAATGACTTTTCTGTGCACTCCAGCATTAGTCAGAAGTGGATGGGTGACCAAGGCATTCATGCAGGCTTATCAAAGCATTTTTTATTTATTTATTTATTTTTTTTTTAAGTGTGGTTGATCACTATAAGTGGTTTCCACCATATTTACATTTGGGCAGATGTTGCACGTACATTTTTCACCAGTACATACTGACGTAGTACTCTTAGTGGCAAGATAAAATGTTTTGTGAATACCGGACCAGATTACCATCTTTATAACTTGCCTGCAAAGGCTGGAAAAGACATGGAGTGAGTTTCCCAAAGATGTCTTAATGCTACATTATTTGTAAATTCCATCTTTTATCATAGAACTTACGAACATCCATCCATCCATTTTCCAAACCGCTTATCCTTACTGGGTCGCGGGGGGGTCCGGAGCCTATCCCGGAAGCAATG
>JAODJX010000027.1:6719159-6735319 GCA_026776945.1 Isichthys henryi
AACTGCTTAAAGATACAATATTTTCTCTGTAGGCCTACAACATAATAGTGTATCAAAACAAAGACTGCCATAGCCCATATGTTAACTGTAGATAAATTAAACCCGACGTGGAGAAAGTCTTTGCAGACGCACCCCCTCTTGAAATTTCGGCATTACATGTTTTTGCAAATTGCTATCCGTGGGTCTTTCTCAGATATATTGAAATACGTCCACACCGCAGACATGCTGCTTCAGACAAGCACGTGTAGGCCCCGGTTTCTGTTTGCGTCATCACAGCTACTGTTGTTTCGGCCGTGTTTTTCGGTGATAAAAATCTTTCGGTGGCCGAATATTCGGTGCACCCCTGATATAAATGTTTTTGTGATGTAGTTAACATCTTATACTTTTTGATTTCACATTCATAAGGCCAAATGTTGAAAAGTTTTCAAAAGTTTGAAAAAGATCCATTAAATATCGCTGGTGCGATAACTCAAAAATGTCAAACTCGTTTTTTCATTATGTGACACTGCTACAATTTTGGTGCCATCTGTCTCAAAATTTGATAATTCCCAGTTCACTGGGCAGACAATAGGTCTGCCAAGTTCGAAAAAGATCTATGAAATACTTTAAGGTATCACGCTAATGAGAAAGTGTCTGTGGTAGAGGTTGACCGGAACCAAAACTATAAGTATTCCTGTTCTGGGAATACGGTTACAACGCACACTAAAATCGAAACATTTACAACAAAACAAAGGGTGCTGCGGGAACAACAATTAATCAGAATTCCCCATCTAATCCTTATTCCCTCCACACTTCCCAGTCTCTACTATTTTTAGAATTACTGAATGGCATTTTTGCAAGATGGCACCAATGAGTATGGGTGCAGTCTTGTGAGCTCCAATCTGCTCTTACCCTTTTTTGACTTATTTATTGCTATTTTCTGTACTTTTAAATAAATGAACTGTTTAGGCATCAACCAGTCACAACTGACAGATTCGTAGGGACATGAGATGAAATATGGGACCATACTGGTACACCAAAACAGTGATCACCATACGTCATACTGCTAAAACAACAGATTCTGTTGATTTCGTTTTAAGAATACGGCTACAGTTTCAATTTTGGTGCAATTTTCTCAAAATATGCACAGGTCCAGATTTTCATCTATGCAATGTGTCTGAAGGAATTTGAAGGATCTTCTTCCAAATTGGCAAACGCTTTTTCCGTTATTACTCTAACAAAATCCAATGCTAAAATGGTCCTTGGCTATCACTAGTACTAGTGCATCACCCAAACAACGTGCAAATTTGAAAAAGATCAGCTAAATATTTGAGTTGTCGTGTTAACACGAAAGAGTCTGCGACTGTGGTAAAATAATCCCAAAAGCATATGTATTCCCTTTTCGTGGAATACACAAGCACTTCATTTTACAATAATTTGTTTCACATGACACTGAAAGAGCAACCAGAAGCAGAAACATACAAAATTTACATGTAAAGCTCTTTACACTGGTGTCCAGCTTACAGACCTGCTTGTTTTGGAGACTCTCCCACTTGGCCTTGCGCTTTTCTGCACTGCTCAGAGGAAGTGCTTTCCCTTTCTGATTAAGGTGCCGAGGTGTTAAAAGGTTTAGCCTGTGAGGGTTACACACACATACTGTAACATCAATCCAGACACCTTCGAATCACAATACAGGACAGGGTCAGTGACATACTTAAACAGTGCACTGTATAAATATAAAAATTTCATTAAAAAAAAATCTAATCATGACATACCTTGACGATGTGTGGTCCACATCAAGAAGCGGCTGGTTTAAGTTTGACAGATCAAGGTTATATTTGGTTTTGTAGTACTCAGCAAATGTCTCATATTCTGGAGAGGGGAATTTACTGAGCGGTGTGAGATCAGTGTAGACATCTGCCACGTAGAAGCGGTGAGGTTGGTCAAAATTGCGATACCTGTAAAACAGATATTTTTCTAATTCCACTGCAACTCCAACACACAGCCCATCCATCCATCCATTTTCCAAGCCGCTTATCCTACTGGGTCGTGGGGGGTGCGGCGCCTATCCCGGAAGCAATGGGCACGAGGCAGGGAACAACCCAGGATGGGGGGCCAGCCCATCGCAGGGCAATGATCTATATTATGATAACCAAAAATATTGCCATATGACATTTTCGCTAATATATCCAAGGACTACAAGTGGGAGAGCAACACTGACTCCATAGTCAAGAAGGACCAAGCACGGGATGTTTTTCCTGTGGCAGTTAATGAAACTCAACCTTTCATAATCAATGCTGGTCCATTTCTATACAGCTATAATCAAATCAGTTCTCACCACCTCCATCATGGTCTGGATCAGCTCAGCCAGCAAACAAGACATCTGGAGGCTGTAGCCTCACCCCCATTGATCCCCATGGACTGCAAACTCTTTAAAGTTCTCCCCTCAGGGAGATTGTTCTGACCCATCGGATTCACCACAATAAAACACAACAGCAGCTTCCCCCCCTCCCCCCCCAAGCAGTTGCACTGTTCAACACCTGAACTGCACTCTGCCTCTGGAATATTGTACCTCTACCCTTTTGTCTATAATTGTATTTATTTACAATATATAATTTTCATGCTTGTCTCTATAACTTATCCTTATCCCTTAGCCTTAGTTTTATTTTAGCGTCGTCTAGGTTTAATTCTGTGTGTAGTAAGAGCAAATACACTGTCAAATTCTTTGTATGCATGCATACTTAAAACTGATTCCGAAATGAATTAATGACTGGCCTATGGCAACCAACTATTTTTCATTTAAAGATGTACAGTTATATTGTCCATGAATTACACAGTATTCAACCACTTTAAAAAGCAATGATTAGAGTATTTTGAAATCTTGGCGATAAAATTTCCCGAAATGTTTTCAAGAAATGGAAACAAGATATGCAAAGCTCCTATGATATTGCAGTGGCTTTTTATATAAAGTATAATGCACGTCATATCAAGCATTAACCCTTAGATGCTTGCTAGCTGGCTGAATAGGTATCGTTAGTTTACTACATAGCATATTTTGACTAGACGCTCGGTACGTGTCCAGCAATCACAATAGGAATGGTGACTAAAGGGTGTTATTGCCTATAAACTGAGTTTGCCAATCATTACATACTTTTCTGTTTCATTTACAGATGCCAAGCACTTCAATGATCGATGATTTGCAATATTTGCATTGATCGGTGTGCTTCTTTTTTTTATCTTGCACAGAAACTCTATGGTTTATGCATGTAAATTGGATCATTCCTGATGAGTTAACAGTGAGACATGAAGAGGACATGCGTTAACTGAAAATAATTTATTTCTTCTATTTGTTTTGCCATTACACTCATCATAATCTTAGTGTACTTTGTAAATATCAGATTTATGTGAAGTTTGTAATTTGACATTAAAGTATAGACATTGCAAAACGCAATTTGGAAAACTTGCAGAAACATTATAAAAGTACATAGTAAGCAATGATGGAAGCTTGTTTTGATCCCAGATATCTGATCACCAAAGTCTTGGCTACATGAAGATGACTAAATGGTGTAGTTGCAACATTCAGTTGGGTAAATTAACTAACTCTTTTTCTGGTCTTCTTTCATTGAATATGTAGCAACTTTCACGTGCATGCATGAGCCATTCACACCTGGCCACATTCTCCCCCCTTTATGGCACTGATGGGGATGTAATCTGGATCACATTTCACCGCTGCGTTGTTGCAAAAGTGATTTGAATACGCGGAAATGCAGCTATTTAGAATGCGAATAGCGATCTTCAGGTGAGGGCGGCACTACACACCCCCAATGCAGGAAAAACAAAGAAAGGTGGCATACTTTTTTGCCGATTAAACCTAATTTTAAAAACTTCTATATTTCTGACAATTGACGTTTTGAAAAGAAGACAGATTATGGATTTAGTCAGCATTTTTTTCATGTTTCTACAATAAGATTTCAGCGAGTTATGAACTGAAATACACTAGAAAGATATGCAGCATCACCGACGATGCCGTCAACTCCAGAGGGTTAAAGACTACATTATGAACTCACATGCGTTGAGCCTCTTGTGTTCAAGTCCCAATCAAGAATGTAAAAAGTCACCTATGTGCATGACAAGACTAAGTCCATTCATATCTGGACTCGAGATCAGACTTTGCTTACTTTCCTTAAGCCTGATTACGGTAGGGTTGGAATAAAAACATTCCGGTAGGGGGACGCCAGGAACAGGATTGAGAATCACTGATCTAGAGGAAGGAAACATGTTGGAACAGCTAACCTCATTTCACTGCACTGCTCCCAATAACTAGATGACCTGACCATGACGCACTCCTGCTTTGGTATCCACAGGGTTGAGACAGGCATACATAATGATCAAGTATGATCAGCTATGTACACACGCACCAATATACATACCTTGGAATGATAACTGCATCCTGGTAATCCTCCAATTTAAATGTGAATGGGTTCTGCTTTGTGTACTGGGTATTAGGAATTCCTATCCGAGCTTCCGACTTTTCAATACCTTCCATGAATTTAAAGTCCAAGTCTAAAGTTTTGCTGTCCTCAGCTGAAAATTTAAAATAAACAAATAATTACCATGTAATTACAAAACATTTGTTACACAGCCTATATTATACAGTTTGTGATTCTGCAACAATGTTAAGTTAACTCTGGGGAAGTGCTCCTTTTGTAGAAAGCACAAAGTGACAAAAATTTTGTTATTTACACAAGAGTTTGTCATTTTTGTCTCTACACAGCAATTCTCTTCTGCTCTCTGTATCGCGCATGGCAGAGTCTGACGCCCCTCACCCCAAAAGCTGTAAACCTAGGGGAAACACTGCAGTGGCAGGTATTGTACACAGCATAGTTAAACCAAAAACAGGAGTGCCTGAATTATTTTCCATTTCAGTAACACCAGCACTGAAGCGTTTGAAGATTGCATGCAATTCTAAACTTTTTAGTAACTAGACAAAGATGCTGTCAGAACAACATTGTATTCCCTATACAGCCCCATCACCCCTCCCACCCACCTAATTCTTACTCCTCCTACACCACCAAACCAACAATTTTGGGATGGATCAACAGGAAATGCAAGCGCCAACAAATGAGTCCTAGGCATAACACATAATTCTAAAATGACACCTACATTTATTGCACATTCCAGTTTTCACAATCGTGAACTGTGTCTTTGTGTCAATGTCATAAAATGCCATATTTATATGTCAAAATATTTACGTTCTGTTTATTTCACATTTGCACTACGACCAACATTTGCCGTGACATAGCATTAAGATATGCAACAGATACAACAGTGGTGTACAGTCGTCCCTCACCACTCTTCACGCTTTGACTTTCGTGGCTTCACTCTATCACGGTTTTTTGTGTATTCATTAAAAAGTTGATCAAGACAGTGAAAATGATACATCGCTACATATCGGAAGCATCTTTGCTCTTCGTAATTAAATATACAATAATATATTTGTAACGTCTAGTATGCCTAATTTTGTCTAATATATTAGGTAATACGAGTGTAATTGTCATGACCTGCCTGTACGATCCTCTTGTGTGCCACGCCCCCTTATTAACCAAGTGTGCAACCCCGATTATGACCAGCTGTTTTCTGTCAGTTTGATTCGTCCAGTGTATTTAAGTCCATGTCAGTGTCTGTAACCTTCGATCCTGATTCCTTGTCTCCCCGTTCCTGCTTCCGTGTCCAGCAATCATAACAGTAATGGTGACTAAAGGATGTTATTTCAGGTCTAATAATGTTAAAACCCGTATTTATTTACAAACAAGACAACAGGTTTTCTATGCTCTAACTATGAACATATTCGATTTATAAAGAATCCTACTTTGTGGAAATTCACTTATCGTAGTAGAGTCTGGGACTGATTAACCGCGATAAAAGAGCGCCGACTGTACATATAGGTCTAAAAGGGCAACGGGCATCAAACGTATAACTAATTGATGGTATAACCAGGTAACTAGCACTGCAAAATACAATATTGATACTTGATTAATCATGTGATCAGACAATTAATGAAACTTCATTGGGTTAAAACAGGCTCTAAATAAAATGCTACATTTTATTTAAAAAAAAAAAAAAAAAACGAGGTATTTAACGTCATCACTGTAATAACTTTTCACAGGGTAGAGAAATATTTAAATCATGACAAAATGGTTTAGTGTTTTGATTGCTTTTCAAAAGCAAAACTATTCCGCCAAGTTTGTGGCTGTGGAGGAGGGCAGGTTTCCAGCTCATTTTGTTGACATCAAAATATACAGATAACACGGCATACTGTGTTACCAACCCAAGCCTAGTAACATAAGAACATAAGAAATTCACAAATGAGGAAGCCATTCGGCCCATCAAGCTCTTTTTGGGAGAACTCAACTAATAGCTCAAAGTTGTTAAAATCTTATCTAGCTCAAATTTTAAGGAACCCAGGGTTTTAGGTTGCACTACACTAGCAGGAAGACTATTCCATACTCCAACTACACACTTTATAAAGAAGTGTTTTCTCAAGTACAGTTTAAAATGTTCTCCCACTAATTTCTACCTATGGCCACGAGTTCTAGTATTTAAACTAATATTAGCCATTTGGCTGAATAGCATCCAAACCGGTTAGAATCTTATATACCTGGATCATGTCCCCCTTAATCTCCTTTTCCAAACAGCAATGTCCTTTTTAAGGTATGGTGATCAAATCTGCACACAATATTCTAGGTGGGGTCTTACCAAGGCATTATATAATCGTAGCATCACTTCTCTTGTCTTAAGCTCCACACACCTAGAGATGTAACCCAACATTCTATTGGCCTTTTTTATTGCTTCCCCACACTGGCGAGAGTGGGACATGGAAGCATCAACACACACACCGAGATCATTCTCATAAGTTACCTTTATTTTAGTGGAACCCATAAAATATCTCAACTTTATATTTCTGCTCCCTGCATGGATTACCAATCCTATAACAACTTTAAGTTGTTCATAAAAGTTTAGCTGTTTCACTTGCTTGTATTTGTGTTTATTGCAATTAGGGCTGCCACTAACGGCTATTTCTCTCAGATTAATCTATTGAGTATTTTAATCAATTGGTCGATTGATCTAAATGATTAATTTCCACCCAGAAGATCAATTTCACCATCAAAGTACATTTGATAAACTGCATGCCATTGCAGGGCTTTAGATAACGTATGCTGGATTTTCAGAACTATACTGTACGAACATTATTTTCGTCTACAATTCAATAAGCAGATTAGCAGTACACCTGAAAATAAGTGTATTATGATGACAAAAATTTAGTAATCTGTATAAATTTGGAGTATCATCATACTTAATAAATTCAGTTAGTGGAGCACGGCACATGCCGCACAAGCAATAAGCACTGAGATTGCAAGCATGAGACAGATCAGCAGCCATCTTTTGAAAGATACTGTGGTTAAAAATTAAAATGATGGTGGTGGTGGTGTGGCATTACTTTTTGCAGATGAAATTGCAACTTTTTTTGTAAATGTTTCCCCATTTTTATTTTAGTTCACGAATTATATCCTATTTATTGTTCGTTTTCATTTCTCTTTTAGTTTATAACGACATTGGTCCCAAAAAGTCCAACACGCACTCGCACCATCAATCAACATAGAATAAGCCCAGCTTTTCATACAAACATTTTCGCAAAAGACTTATTAAATGGAGATTGTAATGTAGCAGGCAGGCAACTTTATGGCTTTAATAATGAGTGTATTTGCAGCTAAAAGGACAATAGATGTAAAAAGAAAAAAAAAAAGCTCTCCATACTGATGATCATCTAACAAAGCTGAATAGACAACACTTGTGCTGGCTTTGCCTTTTCTGGCAGTCCATCATCTGAAATAGCTCCTGGGTGTTTTCTCTTCAGATGTTCATGCATAGCTCTTGTGCCACTGCGGTATGCCATCACACTATGCACAGAGTAAAACCACATTTTTGTTTTGTGATCATTCAAACTACTCCTATAATTTATATAGTGATTTTAAAAGGACACCATTTGTTATAATTTAAGCAATTTGGAAATTATTAAATTAACAAAAAAGATGCAATTTAAACTACTGATGCAGACCCATTTTAATGTCGAGGTGAACTACATCGACTAATTGCAGCAACCCAAATTGCAATAAATCAGCCTTCGACTGGTCTGAAGGAATTTCAATGCTGTACCACATCCAAGGACAAATGTAGTATGTATACCAGTGTCCATGTGCACAACTCATAACTGCACACGGAAAAATAAAGTATTTACTAAGTTTAATATTGCTAGGTGGTGATGTAATTATACATAACACAGTAAAATCCCGCTATAGTAGACTCGCTTATAACAGAATATCGTCTATAACGGACGAGGTCCGCTGCTCCCGCCGTGTGCCTTTAAGACCATGTAGAAAAAGCACTGGATATAGCGGAGGTACACATAACTGAATTTCGCTTATAATGGACAAACAATTTGGTCCCAGGGCTACGCTTAGCTGTAGTTTTGTTCGGCTATAACGGACATGCAGGCTCCACCAACAAGACACGTGGCGTGCCGGTGATATCCAGCGCAGATACGTAATCGGAATTATTAATACTCACGCATATGGTCAGGTAAAGTTGGATTACAACATGTACAATATAATAATCTACACCACAAGTGTGTCTGCTGGGTGTGACATGAGTAAATGGTGTCCTGTATGTGTGTTATGGGCATACAGCAATTCTGGATATAACGAACTGTTTTGCCAGGTACCTTGAAGTCAGTTATAAATGGATTTTACTGTACAAGTAATCCATTCATCCATCATCCTCCACTTATCTGAGGCTGGGTTGTGGGGCAGCAGGGAAACCCAGACTTCACTCTCCCTGGCCACTTCATCCAGCTCCTCCGGGGAAATCCAGAGACATTCACAGGCCAGCCGAGAGACACAGTCCCTGCAGCGTGTCCTGGGTCTTCCCTGGGGCCTCCTCCGAGTAGGACATACCCGGAACACCTCACCAGGAAGGCATCCTAAGCAGATGCCTGAGCCACCTCATCTGGCTACTCTCAACGTGGAGGAGCAGCGGCTCTACTCTGAATCCCTCCCAAATTTCTAAGGGAGAGCCCAGCCACCCTGCGGAGGAAACTCATTGGGCCGCTTGTACTCGCAATCTCGTTCTTTCGGTTACTACCCATAGCTCATGACCATAGGTGAGGGTAGAAGACTGGTAAATCGAGAGCTTTGCCTTTTGGCTCATTTCCTTCTTCACCATAACAGACTGTTGCAGTGCCTGCATCAGTGCTGAGGCCACACCGATCCGCCTGTTGATCTCCTGTTCCATCCTTCCCTCACTCGTGAGCAAGGCCTCGAGATACTTAAACTCCTCCACTTGTGGGAGGATCACATCCCCAACCCGGAGGGAGCATTCTATCCTTTTCCAGATGAGGACCATGATCTCAGATTTGGAGGTGCTGATCGTCATCCCAGTCACTTCACACTCGGCTGCGAACTGTCCCAGTGAAAGCCGAAGGCCACGGTCCAATGAAGCCAACAGAACCAGATCATCTGCAAAAGGCAGACACCTAATCCTGAGGTCGCCAACCAGACACCCTCAACACCCTGGCTGCACCTAGAAATTCTGTCCATAAAAACTATGAACAGAACTGGTGACAAAAGGACAGCCCTGGCTGACAACCCACACCGGAAACAAGTCCGACTTACTGCCGCCCATGCGGTCCAAGCTCTGACACCGATCATACTGGGACCGAACAGCCCTTATAAGGAAGCCCGCACCCCATACTCCCAGAACACTCCCCACAGGACTCCGCGAGGGACGTGGTTGAATGCCTTCTCCAAATCCACAAAACACATGTAGACTAGTTGGGAAAACTCCCATGAACCCTCCAAGAACCCTCCCATGAACCCTCTCTGAGTATAGAGCTGGTCCACTGTTCCACGGCTAGGGCAAAAACCACACTGCTCCTCCTGAATCCGAAGTTCGATAATCTGACGGACCCTCCTCCAGGGAGGCTGAGGAGTGTGATCCGCCTAAAGTTGGAGCATACCCTCAGCTCCCCTTTCTTATGGAGGGGAACCACCACCCCAGTCTGCCAGTCCAGAGGCACTGCCCCCGATGCAGATGAGTGATAAGGCTCTGGATGCTGTGGGGTTGTCCTGGTTAAGGAACTCCGGGCGGATCTCATCCACCCCCGGGGCCCAGCCACCGATGAGCTTTTTAACCACCTCAGCGACCTCCGCCCCAGAGATAGGGGAGTCCACCCCCAAATCTCCAGACTCTGCTTCCTCATTGGAAGGTGTGTCGGTGGGATTGAGGAGGTCTTCAAATTATTCCCTCCACCGACCTAAAACATTCCAAGTTGAGGTCAGCAGCGCTCCATCTCCACCATAAACAGTGTTGATGTCTCACCGCTTTCCTGCTCTGAGATGCCGGATGGTGGACCAGAATTTCCTCAAAGCCGCCCGGAAGTCGTTTTCCATGGCCTGGCCAAACTCCTCCCACACCCGAGTTTTTGCCTTGATGACCGCCGAAGCTGCATTCCGCTTGGCTTCTTGGTATCAGTGAGCTGCCTCTGGAGTCCCACAGGCCAAAAAGGTCCAATAGGACTCCACCTTCAGCCTGACGGCATTCCTCACCATCAGTGACCACCAGGGGCTTCAGGGATTGCTGCCATGACAAGGCCCATTCGGACTCAATGTCTCCCGCCTCCCCCGGGACATGGAAGAAGTTCTGCCGGAGGTGGAAGTTGAAGCTCCTCCTGACAGGAGATTCCGCCAGACGTTCCCAGCAGACCCTCACTATATGCTAGGGCCTGCCAGGCCTGGCCAGCTTCCTCCCCCACCAGCAGAGGTCCACTGTGTATAAGTTCGTGTACAAGTAATAAACCACAAAAAATACGACTGATGACGTGTAAACTAGGTTTATTACTGATGATTATCAATGTTTTTGATTAGTTGCTGCAGCCCTGTGACTACCAGGCCGTACCAAACAGACACATACAGATCCCATTGTGATTTTCTTCTGAGATCATGCAAACAAGCTACAGATAGCTGGCAAAAAACTGACCAATGGGCACAGTGGGCAGTACGTATAATTGGTGTAAAGTACCAGACCCCAAGCTTGCGAAAACTATATTAGAAATTATACAAGTTGGGGAGTGTGGGATTAGTATATATTAGATGAGGGGAGCAAGAAACAGGGCTGTCCGTTGAATGTAATGCTGTCATTTCCAATGTCACCGAAATGATGGTCAGTGGAGTATCGCATCACAACACTCAGAGCATCAAACCCCGTTGCGTATGGGGCTGCATAGATGCATTGTGTGCCTGTTGAAGAGGTTGACTGGAATTATTTGGAAGCATATTTCAGAGTTTGTGTGCCAGTACGGTTACGTGGGTGGTAGTCATTACATTGTATTATTTTTTTCGGTCAGCGTGAGTGCTTGTCTGTCATGCGGCGGGTGTCGCATGAGCAGAGTTTCTGTCCACATACCTTCACTACAAACACCAGCTGGGGTAATATTAAGTATCGGTAACGTTAACTTGGAAAAGGACAGTTGCTCCTGAGCTTTGCTCTGTTGCCAGTCGGGGCCGGGAGGTCATTTTCCACTTTTTTTCCCCGTTCCGGTAGTAGACTGCTTTGAGAGGGTTTTTTGGCCTCCCAAGAGCAACTTCGCTTTATTTTAGTTAAACGTGATTCAGCAGGAAGTTAATCGGGTAAGTAATTGATAATTTGGTTATTTTAAAACTTTAATTTCTAAGCTCGTTATCTCTGACCCTATCAGATACTTTAAAAGTATTAACATAAAGTCTCAATTTAGTGTCCATTTTATTATATTAACTATACATTAATTAAATCAAGTAAAAGTCAAATACACTATATAAAAATACTGGGCTGGGAGTAAAGGACAGGGTCATAGTGAGCTAGTTAATTATAGAGCCAGCTCAGTGCTGTTTGCGCAAGATGTTTGCTCTTCTGGATGTTTGTGTCCAGTCGGACTATATCTGCGAGCCATGTAAGTTAGTGGACTCACTCATGGTCAAGGTTCGCGACCTCGAGGAGCAACTGACTCTCATCCAGGAGAGTTAGAGGAGAAATTTTATATGCCTTCTAGGGAGATGGTGTGTACATCAAGTGGGGAGGGGGCAGAATGAAGGGCAGAGAGGTCGAGAGAGTTGGGTGAAATTTAACGTAGATAAATGTAAGATAATCCATGCAGGGAGCAGAAATATAAAGTAGAGATATTTTATGGGTTCCACCTAAATAAAGGTAGCTGATGAGAAAGACTTCGGTGTGTATGTTGATGCTTCCATGTTCCATGTCCCGCAATAAAAAAGTCCAATAGGATGTTGGGATACATCTCTAGGTGTGTGGAGTTATTACAGTGATGACGTTAAATACCTCTTTATTTTTGTTGTTTTTGTTTTTTAAAAAAATAAAATTTAGCATTTTATTTAGAGCTTGTTTTAACCCAATTAAGTTTCATTGATTGTCTGATCACTTGATTAATCAAGTATCAATATTGTATTTTGCAGTGCTAGTTACGTGGTTATACCATAAATTAGTTATACGTTTGATGCCCGTTGCCATTTTAGACCTATATGCACAGTCGGCGCTCGTTTATCGCGGTTAATCAGTTCCAGACTACTATGATAAGTGAAATTCCACAAAAGTAGGATTCTTTATCTATAAATCGAATATGTTCATAGTTAGAGCATAGAAAATCCGTTGTCTTGTTTGTAAATTTCTTATGTTCTTAGGTCAGTCAGTAAGCATATGCTGACCCCTGTCCACTGCCAAAACTGCCTACCATGAGCTGTGAGCATTAGAACTGAATCATGGAATAATGGAAAAAGATGGCTTGGCTGTCTCTTGCATCATGTGGATGACGTGGTATGTGTCAAGGATCTACGAGATGTGTTAGATCAAAAGGTCCGATCCATGCCTATACAGCCCAATACATAGTAGCGTTCGAAACCATGTGTATCATAATACAGTACCCCATATATCTCACCACACAGATTGGGTGGCACTCATTTGATGATTGGAGGCGTTGTGCCTGATGCTGTTACAATCCACCACGAATATAAACTGGTTGGCAACTACTGTTGTAGAGGTTTGGGGGTGTGGGAGGAGTAAAACTTACATGGGAAGAAGGGATGACAGGACTGTTTGGGGAATATATATCATTGTCATTCCAACAGCATCTTTTCTAGTTTAATTTACTCAGATATTTTAATAATACATTTCGTTAACTGATGCGGTCCGAGGATTTTCCTACCTGAATGCGACAAAGCTTGAAAGACGAGAACTGATCAATAAATATGTAAAAAAAAAAAAATGCACAATGCATAAAGAATTACATGAAAAAAATAAATCTCACACTTACCCACATTAAGAGGTAGGACACAATAAGCACAGTCGGCTTCATTGGGTTTGAACTCTAATGCAGGCTTTTCCAGACGCAAGATGTGGGAAAAAATGTACTGGTGCAGGCGAGTGATCAGTTCCAGCTGAGAAGCATTCAGTGTGAACCCTGACTTCTGGAGCTCAATAGAGATTGTGACCTCCCCAGATCGTGTATACACAGGAAAGTGTGGAATCTGCATTATAGAAATACCAATCATACAAAAATTAAATAAGAACACTCAAATAAATGTATAACACATGGTTCTAGAAAACATTAGGCAATCAGAGAACATTAATATGAAGTAGCTTTTCCAGGCTTGGATTAACAGACAAAGCTGATTAGGAAGGAAGGTATGGACAGACAAATACCCGGGGTATTGGTTTTGCTGTCAATATTCCAAAGCATCTTGTTGTGTCCTCTGGTGGGTACAGCTTCCTCCTCCGAAAATTAAGTTCATCAGGTAAAGGGGTTGTGAGGACCATCCCAATCACATACAAGTAGTAGTGCTGCTGTGGCAAAGGATAACTGCCTCGAAGGCATTCAGGAATCTATAACAAAGGAGTTCAAAATATACTGCAGTCACAACTGTGAAAATGAAATACACAAATCGCAGTATTAAAAGAGCAGCATACTGCTTTTGGGTAGCACTGCCTCCGTTTTGTGGAACCAGGTCTTCCAGGTACATTTGTTTCCTCTTCATCATGCAAATCCAGTTCCTCCTCATACTTCACAGTCTCCTTCCCAACAGGCATCAAATGATCATCCAATTCACCTAGATAAGAAAACGGTATACTATTTACTAGTGGGTTGATTATTCCATGAATGCAAGTAGCTGCATGCTTTTCACTTAAGCATATTCTGCCATTGACTTAAGTCTGGGATTTATGTGCACTGTGTATGTAAATGACCCTTATGCATATTCTGCCCTTGATTTAAGTGCTTTTAATTGAATGTTTCATTACATCCTAAGGAGGGCTGTATACATTGCAGGGTGTACACTGTATTAAGTCACACACACACACCCCCCCACAAAAAAAATATTGCCGTTTTCAGAAAAGAAAAAAAAAAAAAACCTGCTACCGTGTATTTCATTTAGAAACAAATGAAGTCCAAATAGGTGTGAATAATTCAGATAAGATTATCTATTTAATTATATTGTTATACAAGATTTATATTATGTGATTGCTAACATTTTATTCCTTGCAAGCATTGGAAATGAAAAAGTAAACAAAAAAAAAAAAGTTCCTTTATAAACATGAAAGGAGCATGTAGCAGTGCATTTCTGCATCCTATTAACAGGTCATGTGGTCAAATTCTAGGCTGTCCTTTAACCTTAAAATGTACTAATTAACCGTTTCATCCCATTGGTTAGTTAAACATCCAACACTTGCCTGGTGATCCACATTATTATATTAGGTGGCTTATTGTAGGTTAGTATTGAGACATTTTGGTATGCGAGTTGATATTTGCCACCCATAATTAATGAGAAAAAAAAAAACTAAAAATTATCAATCTGAGAGGACAAGACTATAATTAGAGTAACTGCCAAGCAATTTAAAATTCCTTTCCACACAGTTGCTTATACCATCAAGAGACCAACAAACAGGACCTAATCTGGACAGGAAGATGACTGGTAGTTCTCAATCCACTTCTAAAGCACAAGACAAAGCCACTTTTGAGGGTTCCTAACAAGAGGAAAAGGTTTGCATGGACCAAAGAACAAACTGGTGTGCAGAAGACTGGTGCAAGGTGCTGCGGACTGATTAATCGAAGTTTGAAATCTATGGTTCCTCAAAGAAATGTTTGGGTACCATCGCACTGTGGAGAGGATGCTGCAACAGTATGCAACATCCCCTGTTAAGCATGGAGGAGGCAGTATGATACCACCAAATTGTGCCACAACTATTTGAAAAGGAAAGAAAAAGAAAGGAAGCTGAACCTCATGGTCTGGCTATCAGTCACCAGACCTGAATCTGACAGGGCTAGTTTGGGATGAATTGGACAGAAAAGTTAAGGCAAAGCAGCCAACTAGTGCATCAGACCTGTGGACAATACTCCAGGAGCGTTGGAATTAACTTAAAGAGCAGTATTTACTGTGTGTCTTGAAGAAAGAGTGCCTCAGATTAGCTCTTCTGTTATAACTGCTGGATGAGGTTACTTTGATGAATCAAAGATATGACATTTTCTTGCTAATAAAGGTACTGAAATGGTGAACATAGTGTACAATTGTTTGCAAAGAATACTGAGTATATGTTTAGTAAATATTAAGTGAGTAATACGCAAATGTAGAAAATGCATGTGTAAAAACTTTTGACTGGTAGTGTATACACGTATATACAAACTTTATTACCATTTCGCAGGATTAAAGTGGTATCTGCCTTGTTAAAACACCTGGTAGGCGAATCAAACTAAAAGACTTGGACTAAAAATAGCTTTCAATTAAAATGAGTTCTAAAACAAAAGGTTCAATGAAAGTAGTGTTCCCTTGCAATCCAAGCCACAGTGCACGTACTTGTACTTCTGTGAGGACGTAACTACTGTAAGTGTGTTTTTAACTTAAGTGCCTGATGGGAAAATATCTAACATACTCCTTTCTTCCTGACTACAACCCCTGGCAAAAAGTATGGAATCACCCCTCTCATTAGATGTTCATTCAAGTGTTTAATTGCGTAGAAAAAAAAACAAGCGCATACATGCCACAAAACTATTTTCACTCAACAATCCAAACTTCAGGCTGTATAAAACA
>JAODJX010000027.1:6735419-6749218 GCA_026776945.1 Isichthys henryi
TTTTCTACACAATTAAACATTTGAATGAACATCTAATGAGAGGGGTGATTCCATACTTTTTGCCAGGGGTTGTATAACAAGGATCCAATTAAAGAATGAAAGCACCATTTGTGCAGAGGCACTTCACACTAAAAGTGAATGAAAAAGCAGTCATCTGTCAGTACTGCAAAGCAGAACTTAAATACCACCGCTGCACAACTATAATGCAAATACATCTTAAAAGAATACATTCAAGTTTGATGGACTCGCCTAACAATGGGAGGTTAGATATGTCCCATTTAGCTCATTAAACTGCCTAGCCGGTCTTTGACATCACTTTCCCTTAAATTTAGCTTATGATTTCTACATGTCAAAATCAGTGCTAAAATAAAGGTTAGACCCACGTAAAACTTACTATATACCAACAGTGTCTGTCAAGTTGGCAGTGTTACCATAAGCTGTGCCAGCAAACACAAAGCAGTGCTGACATCACTTGCTTTTGTTCAATATCATCCCTATGGAATACAAAATATTTCCATTCAGCAAAATATGAATGTCTTTTCATGACCCGTTCATATTCGCTTTTCTCCTCTGTACTGATTTTTGCAAAGCTTTCCAAGTTTAGAGCAATTTATTGACCGTTTGTAGACTATCGTGATCCTTGTGATGTGACAACTGCATATGTCTGAAATGCCATGTCAGTATTGACATTGCACATTGTGCAAGTCCAGCTGCAGTGCGTAGCACTGTCGCCACACACCACTACTGTGTGTGTATGGAGTTTGTATGTTCACCCTGTGTGTGTGTGTGGCTTTTTGCTGGATCCTGATTTCCTTATACTGTCCAAAAACATTCAACCTAAGTGAACTGGAGTACCTAAACTGACTTTGTGTGATGTAGTGTACACTCTGCAATGTATGATTGGTTCCTGCCTTGCGGCAATTGCAATGTGTATTTTAATATATATTTAAACAATTACTCAATGAATTGTTAAATTAAGAGTTAATAGATTACCTGAATAAACAGTAGTCACAGCCCTAATTTGTACACTTATTGATGCATTGAGAAAAAAAAATGAATTTGAAATATGTTTTACCGTGATTATTTTACTGTTTAAATACAATGGGGAAAAAAAAGCTGTTACCCATTTTGTGTAGTTTTTCACAGCAAAGAAGTGCAACTGCTTTCTCAGATAATCTTGCACAGTTCATTGCGGGCCCCTGTAACAAATATCAGCAGTCTTCAGTGAAGTACAATACTTATAAAGAATACTTTAAAAAGTCAGGCAAGGAATTTTAACAATGCAATCATTTCATCAATTTGGGACACACTAAAAATTAAGACTTTTTTTTGCTTTAAAACTGTAGATTGCTCACAGATCTTTTGCGCCTTAAAACTGTAAAAACACTCACAGTAATGGGAACTCTGAGTGGAGAATTAATGGGGAGATACAGTATAGATCTGTAGGTTGCATCAGGCAGCTCCACTGTCTTGCACTTCGGAGCCAGGTGGGTAAAAGGATCACTGGGTAATCTTGCACAGTATCTACAATAAAGGAAGGTGGTGTGTGCGTGTCCGCGCAAGGACACAAACACACACAGACACAAACAAACACAGTTAGACTACTTCTCTAAACCCAAGACGTACTACCTTTGGGAAGTTCTTTAACCTGTGCATACTGAGCTACCAGGGGTATGGGGAAGTAAATAATTGTGGCTTTAAATATTTCCAGTTTGCAACACTCATCAAAAACCCCCAAACCCAAATATCTTCAACAATACAAACAGTTCAAATTTTTTTTGCAAGCAACTTTTCAAAAGGCTGAGAAAGCAGTAAAGGACCCCAATACTATTGTCTAGCTGCAGAGTGCCATTCGGATGTGCTGTGCTCACCAACAGCTTCATTACCATTTTTATTCACTATATAATGGTTTTAGTATGCATAGGGTTGGGTACCGAATTTAGGTACTTTTGTGGTACCAACCAAAATGCTCCAATCCTACTGAGGACCGAAAAATGAATTTTCCTTTGGTGCCAAATTCCGATATCCAAACAGTAAATCTCAACGCCTGTAAGCCAATATGCATGTAGTATACTTGTGTAAAGAACTAAAGTCACTGGTGATTGGCTGTCTAAAGAAACATCATATAAACACGTACGCCCAAAGACAATCTTGTGAACAGGCTAGTATGTGTGTGTTGTTTTCTAGCGCGCAGTATAAAAAGTCTAAGAAATCAAAAGTGTGGCTCCAGGGGTTCCACGTTATAACAATTTTGTCACATTTTGCAACCATTTTTGGAGACAATGAAACAAAATTTTATAATTAGGCACACCAGTACTACTTGCAAATAGGCCCCTCATTTATGCCTAAATATACCCCCGTATAGTGGCTGACCACATAGTCATATATCACGTGAATTTGTGTGTGAGGGAGATCATTGAAACTTGGTCTGATTAAGTTCCTTGGAGACACTACTGATGAGCTTAGTTATATCCTTGCTGATTGCTTAACCACAAGCACCGGCACAAACAAGGAAGTTACACAGAAATGCAGAAAGAGAGACAGTAGATGAAACTATTTTTGTACCTCAATGCAATTGAATGACTATTGACTGCATCTCCAGCCGGTGTCAGGGGTAAAATGCGCCAACACTTATTAACGTTATGGGATAATGTAAAATCGTTTTTTTATTCTGTGGAAAATGAAAGTTCGATCTGCTGCCCAGATTTAAGAATTATAAACGTCGCAGGTTGTATAGATAAAAATCAGGGCTCTCAAGTCTCAAGCATTGACCGTGGAACACATACATTTCAACCCGTCCATAGGCTCACACGCCACACCTTAAGAGATAACAGCCACCAGGGTGTCCCATCATAGAATTAATGGACAATGCACAGACATATGGAGTGGAGTTTTATGCCGAGTTCATAGCTGTCTTGAGTTACAGAGTTAAGGGTCACCTACCAATCAATCAAAAAACAGCATTTGTTTTCGGGTAAATTCCAAAATAACATACATGTGATCCTGCTGCAAGTACGTTACTACTTGGACGCGCACAGAAATAGGGTGCAAACAAGGCGGAAGTGGCAGAGCAAGATCAAATGAATGTGAAAGGCAGGGCTCAAAAGTGTCATGCATTGATCATGAGACACATGCTGCATTTCTAACAGATGTAATCTCAAATCAAATTTTTGATGAAAATTGAGAGCCCTGGTAAAATATAAATAAAAGGCTGGGTACGATTATGATTGTGATTGATCCCCAGTAACTAACAAAACAACTTGTTCAAATAAAAGATAAGTGCTGTAATGTTCAATGTATTCTCAATGTTTAAAACATATTTGTATGAAAAAAAAAAAAAGTATTGTTCTGGAACCGGTACTGAACTGGTTCTGGTATATAAAATAAATTTTGAACAATGTCCAGTCGTAGGTTTGCAGACATTACAGTTTTGTCAAAATAAAGTTAAAGGTGAAATATGCAAAAAAGATTTTGGTATTAAGAAGGAAATGTGGCTTGCTTTGATGATTTTATTTTGCAAGTTTTTCAGGATAATCTAAAAAAAAAAAAATTACCTGTTAACATGTCCAATTGCTGTGTTTATAGTGACTCGAGGACCACCATCTTCTGAGCGCAGCACATAAGGAGGTAAAAGATTTTCATCGTCCAATACGTGATCCGTTTCAAAGTCACTGCATTCCACTGATTTTGAGCACTTATTCCTCAAAATCTACTTAAAAAAAAAGATGGAAGTGTAAGTACTGCACATGTAAATCATATGAATGTATGCAAACTTACAATATACATAATTACCTTTTCAATAGCTTTGTATGTTTTTAGGTCTTCCTCAAAAGCCTTTGTTTTCTCTGTGTCTGCAAGCATGATGTAATTGGAAATGGGGGCCCGTGCTCTTCCTTTAGATTGAACATAGGAACGATACTCTGTTGGCAAGTCAAAACGAACTACCAAGTTGCATTTCGGAATATCAACTCCTTCTTCCACAATATTAGTTGCAATGAGCAAATTGGTCTCATGGGCACGAAACTTGCGAAGAACCTAAGAAAGAACAATGAGTTTAGTGAAAGACAGTGACTGGACTGCTTAAACCCAACAACAATGAATGCACACCTCCTCCTGTTTTCTGAATTCAATCTCCATCTGTTTGTTGCGAGGATGATTCTTCCCAATGCTGTGCCCAGTTATGAAGTTACTGCTGATGTAAGCAAGCTCAGGGTCCTGCTTCCCAGCTTCCTTTATTAGCCTACAGAAAATTACATTCATTAAAGGGCTGCAGTGGAAACATGCAGTGATTCAAATCACTATTACAATTATAATTATTTTGAGTAAATGGGGGGGAAAAAAAATCTACAACAGAAATAACCAATTGAAATAACTAAGCATTTTCTCTCAACTGCCGTTTAGTCTTACCGGTTAAGGACAACTGCTGTGTAGCGTCTCTCAACAAAAATAATTCCACAGAGGATATTAGTGAAAGGAGAAGGAAAGCTGGCCTCCGACTTCTCCTTCACCTCAATCTCCTCATCCTCATCCTCATCCTCTGAATCACTCCACGACACATAGTTATCCTGATTGCGGTTGTTATACCACTCTACACTTTCAAACTGCTGCCGTTCGAAGGGTTTGTACTCCTTAAGGATCTCCAGCAGTCTAATTACTTTGGGAGTGACAAACTTAAGGTCCAAAGATGCAGGTGAAAAATGTTCTTCACAAAGTGCATGGACTTTCCTCAGAATAGTGTCTGTGAACAATAGGAATTTACGGTTCAAATCCTCTTGCTCATGCTTGACATACTTTTGCAGTTCCCTCACCATGATTCCTGCCACCTTATCTGCACACCAGGGGCCAAGCACAATTAGCACTCCTCTGCAATCACTCAGTACCTGGGCATGGACAGAATTAGTTAGATATGACAGCATGCTGAGAACTTGTACGTTTATCACTGAATTGATAAAAGTTACAATTAACACATTTATAGCTACGATGTCAATAAGTCAAAATTTTGCTTGTTCAAGAAAAGCATATGGGTATGGTAATACAAAAGTACATTTAACCTACCTGTTTTGAAATGAATGTTGGATCTCGATCCTCTCGATGTGCAGGTACACTGCAGTCATCAAGAAAATAAATTGCATCATCCAACTCATGCAGAAGTCTCTGACAGAGTCCACTTGTGTCCGTGTAGGGTCCACAGTCCAACACGACCTCACGAGGCTGTAAGGCATATCTGAGAAATGCACGTACAGAAAGTGTTAGCTTTACTCAATTAACTGTTACAATTAAGCAAAAAAGTCCAGATCACGTTCCATGCAATACAAGCAACTGTTGAAAATACCTATCCAAGACAACAAGGTCGGTGGCAGTTTCTGCACTGCTTTTCAAAATCTTCTCCAGATTCTGAATCTTTTCCTCCAACTCTGATGGATCACATTTACCATTTAATATAGAAGCAGTGAGACCCAAAATTCGAGGACAGTCTGAATTGCCTTCACATATCTGAAAGAATAAACAAAAAACAGCACAGAACTATGTAAGTTACAAAGAGTCACATATAAATTGTTTAAAACTGAATTATGAGAAAACAGAAATATCCTGAATATGGTGTTCAATGCCTTGTGCCCATACCCCAAAGACCCATATCAAAACAGTCACCCAAAGAACCAAACAAGTTACCTAGAGTGAGAAAAAATAGAAAAGATGCAGTCAGAACATCAACAATCTATTCCCCAGACAGCCGTGTCACTCCCTCTCCCCAATCTAATCCCTAACCCTCCCACCCCCCAAAAAAACTGCACAATTTCTACAACTATGGAATGGATCAAATGGAAATCTGAAAGCCAATAAATGTGTGTTTTGACCAAGTCCAAGCAGTGAGACTTCTTTCCCCACTAATTAGGTAATTATATGCATTTCTTTAGCCGTGTCCACATTCAAGGGCTGCATCCTTTGAAGAACGCGGTCTATGCAGCCTTCATAGGCTGTATTCTTCGAAGGTTCGCACAATGAATTTCGGAATCTTGGCAAAAAAGAATAGTGCATTTCTAAGCTGCATTTGAGGGGGCTTTTGATGATGTGATGGCCTTGTTGCACTCCTGTAACACATTCAGTTTTCAAATGTAGCCTTAGCAGAATGTAGCACCTGAATGGACCCTTTTCACACTTCCGGATATCATGTAACAGAAGTCATAGTAGGGAACTGAGGAAAGATGGTGGCACTATCGTACAATTAATCATTAATCTTCGCATCGTATTTTCTCAGCATCAACGTGCTATACAAATAAACTTGCCAAACATCTAGGTTTGCGCATAAATTTTCTGTATCATTAATCTGGTGATTTTTCAATTAGTCAACTAATCTAAGGACTAATTTGTTGAGTGATTACTCCAGTTCAAAAGTCTAATTAAATAGCAAAAAGTAAAGAAAGATGTCAACATTTTATTGTCAAACAAAATTAGTATAAAAACTAATAATCTTTCCAAATAAAAAAAAAAAGAAATTGCAGTTCAGAAGTAAAGAACTGATAGCAAATGTGCAATTTAACAAAAGTAATGCAGTTCAAGCAATACTTGAAATATAACAAAAACTTATGCTGCTTAATTTTTGGTATCAGTACAAACAGATCAGATCAGATTTCAAGTTCAAGTGACACTGGGTGCAAACTAGTGCAGTTTGAATCAGGATATCATAACACAGAGATAAGATCCGTTTAGCATTGCTAAACACGAGATGACTACTGTTGCCCCCTATCGCTGCCATTTCCATCCTCTCCTACCACCTATTGCTGCCATTTGGAATTTGAAGTGATCTGTCTCAGGTCCATCAGGTGTATATTTTCATCCATATAATATTTTTGTGTAGTGGTAATAAGATCTATCAAAGACCAAAGAGAGTACACAGGGTCATGTTCACAAGGTGAAATATCTAAGTCACCCTTCCATTTGCTGCCAGTAACTGGCACTACTTCAATTTTGATGCAAATGGTCTAAAAATTTGATAGGTTCCAGGTCTACAAAGCTAGAGATAGATCCTTACAAAACTTTGTTATCCCTCTTTATCAATATGCAGCACTATGTCAATTCAAGAACAATCTGAAATTCAATGAGCAAAAGTTTAAAAAATACCCATTAAATACTTTGAGTTATTGTCTTTACGTTAAAGTGCCCGCTGCAATGGGCTGGTTCCCAAACCACATGCATTGCCTGAACAGGAAAAAAAGGATAAAACACAGTTATGCAAGTGTCATTTTACCGTCATTATCTCTTGGTATGGGTGGTCCACAATTGCAAGGTGACACTCATCAAACACGAGCAGATTGACTTTAGAAAGTGGTAAGATTCCATTCTTCAAAATATTTAGGAAAATATGGCAGGTCATAACAAGTACCTACAAAACAAAATGCATCATTCATAACAATTATAAACCTTTAACAAATGAAATGTGAATATTCTAATTTCTCAACTTATTTCAAACTTGCACCTGGTTCTCAATCATTTCATAGTTCCACTTCTCCTGTGTCCACAGAAAAGTCCTCTCAATACTGGTGTATTCTCCAACCTGAAGATCTGAATGTGTCCTAATAGCAGCTGCTTGCTGGATCACAGATGATGCTTCAAAAATAAATAAATAAATAAAAACAAATTCATACATATAGCAAAGCTTCATTTTCAACAGCTATACAGATTTTAAAATCTTATCGTACACTTCATCCAGGTATTGGTGCAGTACAAGGCTGAGGTAAGCCTGGAAGCTAACCCATGAAACAGGATGTCACTCCACGTCAGGAAAGACTGACTGTTTGTGGGAGGGAATGACAGATGGCCCCTGCCTCGCACTCCACAACAAAAATAAGAAAAAATTTGATTTGATTGTGTGGAAATGGTGTGAAAACTAATAATCTTTCCAAATAAAGATCTTTACAATATAATCTTTACAAAATCTGACATGGAAAATCTACTGCAATTGGCAAAATTTAAGATACCGTTCAAAGATAAAAAGATACCCTTCGCACAACAGGTGCCAACACGACTACTCTTTTTAGCCACTTGAAACCTCAGCACCCCACAGATGGAGAATGACTGACTATGCATGTGTGAGTATATCGTCCTCAGTAGCAGCGCCCTCCATGCGTTCTGAAGTAACTGAACAAGCACGCTTTTTACTGAATGCAAAATTTTGTTTAATTTTTTTATATATCCATTACTTGTCTGTTGTAAACAGAGTTCAGAAGTGCATAGTTATTGAGCCCATAGAAACATTAATTTGTACACGAAACTGTTGAAAGTAAAAAAAAAAAAAAAAATTAAAAGCACTTTTGCTGTAGTCAGTTTCTTTTATATGTACAGTATTTCACATACCTTAATTGTTTATTAAAATGCTACAAGCAATGTTGCTGGTTAAGTGGTTAAATGGTTATTAGCATTACTACATACAGGCACTGAAAAAATTGAGACCACTCTATATTTTTATACCCATCTGCATTGTTAAATCCAGGTTTAATCATAGTTCTGCAGGCAGATGGCTATGCTGATCAGCAGGTTGCTTCTAGGTTCAATATTTCTAACAGCAGTACACAAGAAGAAACTGAAGCAGGAGACACCGAGAATGACCAGAAGCCAGCCAGGTATAGGGCGGAAGCGACATTCTAATGCCAAAGATGACCATTAACTTATCTGACAGTTTCTCATGAATCGTAGAATGACAAAGTGACCTTCAAAAGGAATGGGAAACATTAAGTGCAGGTGTGAAGTGCACTGCTAGGACAGGTCGTGCCAGGCTCCTAGAGGTAGGACTGAAGTCCGATGAAACAAAGAAGAAGCCCTTTGTTAATGAGAAACAGAAGAACCAGACTGCAGTTTACAAAAAAAATATATATTATTCACAGACACACACCAGAACTTGAGTCAAACAAAAAAATTGTCCTTTGGTTTTTCCCCACAGCTGTGCATTATATATAAAAAGAAAAAAAAAGAAGAAAACACGTAATCTATATTGTGAATTGTGATAACCAAAAATCTCATCTGATATTTTGACCATCTCTCGTGGAGCTGACACCGTATCCTGGTGGAGAGGTTTGCGTGTTCCAATGATCCCAGGAGCTAAGTTGCCTGGGGCTTTATGCCCCTGGTAGGGTCACCCAAGGCAAACAGGTCCTGGGTGAGGAACCAGAAGAAGTGCAGCACAAAAAGACCCCTAATGAGTAAAAACACAGATCTACTGTCCGTCGGACAGTCGAACCTCGGCTCAAGGTGGAGCAGTGTGTTTTTTTCCTGGTCGTGGAACAGCTCTATACTCTAGGCAGGGTTTTGGAGGGTTCATGGGAGTTTGCCCAACCAGTATACATGTGCATTGTGCACTTGGAGAAGGCATTCGACTGCGTCCCTTGGGGAGTGCTCCGAGAATATAGGGTGCCGGGCTACCTTATAAGGACTGTTCGGTCCCTGTACAACCGGTGTCAGAGCTTGGTCCACATTGTCAGCAGTAAATCAGACTCGTTTCCGGTGAGGGCTGGATTCTGCCAGAGATGCCCTTTGTCACCGATTCTGTTCATAGCTTTTATGGTCAGAATTTCTAGGGGCAGCCAGGGTGTTGAGGGTGTCCGGTTTGGTGGCCTCAGGACTAGGTCTCTGCTTTTTGCAGATTATGTGATTCTGTTAGCCTCATCAGACCGTGACCTTCGGCTCTCACTGGGACAGTTTGCAGCCGAGTGTGAAGCGGCTGGGATGAGAATCAGCACCTCCAAATCCAAAACCATGGTCCTCATTCGGAAAATCGTGCTCTCTCCGGGTCTGGGAGGAGGTCCTGCCCCAAGTGGAGGAGTTTAAGTATCTCGGGGTCTTGCTCACGAGTGAGGGAAGGATGGAGCGGGAGATCGACAGGCGGATTTGTGCGGCGACAGCAGTAATGCGGGCGCTGCATCAGTCTGTCATGGTGAAGAAGGAACTGAGCCAAAAGACAAAGCTCTCAATTTACCAGTCAATCAACGTTCCTACCCTTACCTATGGTCATGAGCTATGGGTAGTAACTGAAAGAATGAGATCATGAGTACAAGTGGCCCAAATGAGTTTCCTCCGCCGGGTGGCTGAGCTCTCCCTTAGAGATAAGGTGAGGAGCTCGGTCATTCGGGAGGGATTCAGAGTAGAGCCGTTGCTCCTCCACATCGAGAGGAGCCAGATGAGGTGGCTCGGGCATCTACTTAGGATGCCTCCTGGACATCTTCCTGGTGAGGTGTTCCGGGCATGTCCCACTGGGGAGGAGGCCCCGGGGAAGACCCAGGACACGCTGGAGGGACTATGTCTCTCGGCTGGCCTGGGAATGCCTCGGGATTCCCCCGGAGCAGCTGGATGAAGTGGCCGGGGAGAGGGAAGTCTGGGTTTCCCTGCTGAGACTGCTGCCCCCGCGACCTGACCTCGGATAAGTGGAGATGGATGGACATTGACCATATTGCCCAGTCCTCCAACTCAGTTTCCACGTACATTGTTGCTAAAAAGCGAGACTTCAACAAAAATAACATTAAGACCTGTCGAAATTGTATCCAGGACATTTTAATGCCTAAAAATTCAGATAATTGGATTTTACACTAAGACTTAAGGACCCACAGAAACCCTGTTACTGGCTACCGGACTTCAACTGGTAAAATTCATAGGGAAGTTTGCAAAAAGATTATTCATAGAATAACAGATGGCAGACAGCCGTTTTCACAAGATACCTATAGGCTCCCATTTTAACCTTCAGCTGCTCTTGATCAAAGATCAAATATAACATAGACAACAGTAATAGTGATCTTGCTCACAAGAATAAGCCTCTACGTCATCCTTCTCTTTGCTGTCACTAAGTGCTGTTACTTTGATTTTGCCGCAACTGGTCTCAAAATTACTACATTGTATAGGTATAAGTCACTAAAACTATGTGCTGCCAAAGGCTGAAAAAAGTGTGTTTGGCATGTATTGAGTTATCACGCTACATGGCACCGTTTGTTTTGAGGCAGTTTGCCTCAAAGTTTGACCACTTCCATATTACAGGCACATTGTAGGAGTGGCAAAGTTTGAAAGTGCGTCATGCAATACTTTTTCAGTTGTGTCCAAAAAACCAAATGTCTTCTACAGCTGCCATTTCCTTCCTTTGGTGCCACACAGCACAGCTGCTTCATTTTTGGGTCAGTTTGTCTGAAAATGAAACCAATTCTAGATCTTCATCTATATAATGTCTTTGTGCAGCAGTAATAAAATGAAATACTTTTTGACTTACATTCACAAGGTCAAATGATATCTGCCATCACCCTTCCCTTTGTGGCCACTAATACCCCGTTTCCACCAATGTGGTGTTGGAGCCAGTGACAGACATTTACGGAGACAAAAGTGGATGCAGGCAATAAAAAAAAAGTACAATAATTCATGCTCTGGAAAAAGACTGTTCTTAAAAGGTTCTTTTTTTTGGTTCAGCAGCTAAAAACTTAAAAATCAGCTAAATCAGAAACGGATCAAAATAAATCCAAACAGAATTTATATGGATCTCTACTCGCACTGCTACAGAATGTTTCCACTCCATTCTTTTCCAAAACCGGTGAAAACACAGATAGGTTCTCATATGGCACCAAGTGAGAACCAGCAATGCACCAGCACCAGCTCTGTGTTGGCAGAAATGAGAAATACGTAGCGTTGCTTGAATTTTTGGGCAATTGAATTCAAGATTTTATCAGTTCCAGTTTGCGACCATACAATGCCTCTGCAAATTTTGAAAAAGATCCATTAAAGTTTCTGAATCAGTTGATTCCTGTTTTGTTTTCTACAATCTGCCGAGTTAGGGAGCACATCTTGACCACTTTTCTGCTATGTCTTATTTTCTATTTATTCTTATTTTTACCACCTGCTTCTCTTGTCTGCCCCCTCCTTGTGACTGACTCATGTCTGGAGTCCTGTCTATCATCATTACCCTACACTGCTTGCTTCATGAACTTGCACTGTTTTTACCTTTCTATCGCTCTATGGACCAACCTATACTGATCCATACCATCAGAGCCAGTTCCATTTGCTCTTCAGGCTGAGATGCCATCTCATCTGGCTGTGTTTTGGTAAGTTTCTACTATTGCACTCCTGTTGGAATTGTACTTTCCTGGTAAGCATGTTCATTTGGGCCAGATATCCAGTCTATGAGGTTCCGGTACATATGGTACTTTGTTTACATAACTCAGCTGTTGATCATATCCCGGGCCAGAACAAGGCTGTGCTCTTTGAATGAACCAAAGAGCAGCTCCATCTCATTGCCCCCATGAGATACTCACCCCCACCCCCATTCATAACCTGATACTTTGCCAACTTAATAATTACTCCCTGTAGAACTGGTGTTCAGTGACATTTCTACATTCTCTAAGGTTCCGGGAATTTTTATTTATTTATTTATTTTTAAAAGTATCACTCTGAATTCCTAATTTTGCCGACAATGGTTTAGATTGTATTTTGTCCCAAACAAACAAACTTAAGTTTTTTTTTTCCCCCACAGGAAGTACAATTAATGTTCATGTTTTGCTAACAATTTGAATTAACCCTCTGGGGTCTAAGGGTAAGGAACACACTTTCACTGACTGGGGGATGGTCACACGTTTCATTCAATATCATAAGCTTAATTTATTTGCCATGAATTATTTCTTACATATTTGTTTAGCATTCTACTCATCCTTATTTTAATGTTCTTTGTAAATGTGTCAGATTTATATGAAGTTTGTAATTCGACATAAAAGTAGACTTTGCAAAATGCAGTTTGGAACACTTGCAGAAACATCATAAAAGTACATAGTAAGCAATGGTGGAAGACGACTAAACGGTGTAGTTGCAACATTCAGTTGGATAAATAAGAAAAACCCAACTCATATCACTATTTCTGAGCTCCTTTCATTGAATATGTAGCAACTTTCATGTGTATGCATGAGCCATTCACACCTGGATGTATCTGGACCGCGTTTCATGTTGCGTTGTTCAAATTACCATGCAAATGCAATTTAAATACACGTAAATGCAACTATTTATATTTAAAATAGCAATCTTCAGCTGAGGGCGGCACTACACGCCCGTGATGCATGCAAACCATAGAAAGGTGACATCGTTTACTTTTTTGGCGAGTTATATTAAGGTTTTTTTTTTTTTTAAAAAAAAGGTTTTCTGACAATTGATGTTCTGAAAAGACGACAGATTACAGATTGTGTCAGCATTTTTTTCCATGTTTCTACAATACGATTTCAGCAAGTTATGAATTGAATTACACGAGAAAGATACGTGGCATCGCTGATGATGCCGTCGACTCCAGAGGTTTAAGTAGGCATGTAACGATGAATCACGAATCGGTTAAAAATCCATGTGAATGTATGACGACAAACCGGCTGATATGGAAAAATGAATCGCTACTTTAGGAGTACATCATAGTACTTTAACAGAAAAAAAAATTATAATATTACATTTGATTTCATGACGTCAGTTAGACGTTTGATGTCACTGCATATTCACATCGAACAGCCAGTGCTGCATGAATAACAGAACAACAAAATAAAAATAAAATTAAAAAAATAAAACAAAAACCTTTTCAGTTCTTCAGCAAACACAGAATTATTGATGAGGGGCACAACCTAGTGCCAAATAAGCCCTAATGAAAGTGACAAACATAATTCTACTTGATCCTGTTAAAAATAATATCCTTGATAGTCTTAATTGTGTTGTATGGATCCAGGGACCAGTCCAAGATGATTCGAGCTTTATGACATGGTGCATTATCCTGCTGGAAGTAGCCATCAGAAGATGGGTACACTGTGGTCATA
>JAODJX010000027.1:6782525-6794349 GCA_026776945.1 Isichthys henryi
AACATGGTTGTTGTTCAATAATACAATTATTCCTCACAAATACAACTTGCCTAATAATTCTGCACTCCCTGTATATACTGCATAGTAACACCTAATGGTTCTGTCATTTAATTTTTTTCCCTTTCTTTTTGCTTATGTTCCAGTGGTGGACCGCTGGAAGGGGGAGGGGCAAAATATAAAAAGGGCACCTATTGCATGCTTGCATGACGTGTACCCCCCGCACATCCCCTGCGCACCCCGTCCCACTAGTAGAATGGTACTCTATGTATGGTGAAGTAGTCTTATTTGGTGCTTTTTTTTACTGCCACCAAGAACTGAGCTGTACCCATGCTGACATGGCCCTGTTTATTAGCATGGCTGAAAGCATGACCAAACTGAGCTGGTCGCTTCCCCACCAAGGCTAGTCAATCTTACAGGCAACATAGATGGCCACCTAGGGCACCACCTTCTGAGGGCAGTGCCAACGTGCCAGCCAATTTCACATTGCCTCAAGCAGGCGGCGCTGGTGGTGATGCTGACCTAGGCTGGCACATTGGCGAGAACCAGCACTGGTCACTACCATATGATTGGTCGATATGCACAGAGATACCGGTGTTCTATGGTGCTATGCATGGATTATCAGACAGTACTAGGGATTTCTGTCATTTGTTTTAAACAATGCTGAACATTTTCCCCTGCATCTTGACCCAGAGGTAACAAATGTAATTTTGCTAACTGTAACCTGTGATAGTGGTGGTAAAACTTTCAGCTTGTTGTTATGATACTCACAGAGCTCTCCTTTAGTAATGTTACAGTAAATAGGATGTTATGCTATTATATGTCACAATTTGCTAGTGAGTCAGAAGGCTAAACAACTGGATTGAGGGATGGCTATTTACTTTTTTATTATGTTCCAGTGGTGGACCTAGGCTGCTGGAAGGGCCAGGGGTAAAATATAAAAAGGGCATCTATTGCATGCTTGCATGATGTGCACCCCCGTGCAGCCCCTGCACACCCCCTGGTACTCTGTGTATGGTGGTGTAGCTTTATTTGGTGCTTTTGGATTGCAGATGGCTCGCTATTATCCATGGTTTCAGTTATTATTTTTATTTATTTTTTCCCATGACAAAGTAATAATGTTTTCGCTAAACTTATTGTATTCTCCCTGTGAGCTACTCTGATTCTGGAACCAATGTTTATACCAGCTGTAAGACCATCACATGCCACGAATATGTTGAAGTTACTGTTATTTCAGCATGCTGTATTTAAATAACACATCACTTGGCCTGTTGTTTTACGGGTAAATAATGTAATTCTGTAGGACTGAAGCGATTATGGACATATATTCCACCCATTTTTTAAAATACAAAATACTTTTCTATAAAACTAAAATGTTAAATATGTCCTGAATATATCTGTATTGTACACATGTTCCAAACACTCCAAAAATTGTACAAAGCTAATATAATAAGTTTATTAAATCAGGTCACTAGACTAAGTAAATTAGGTATTTCTGAAAATGTGTACACCTACAAGATTTATCAAATATGCTTCTTTAAAAATAATATCTTGTTCTGTTTGGGTTTCCTTTCTGTTTAATAATCTTTGCATATAACTGTCAAAGTGAAATTACATTCAGATTATTTGGTGCCATAATATTCAAGCATTGTAAGAGACTGCCATTTTTATGACTAGCCTATTTTTTAGACCATCATAAATCCATTATTAAAATTATTTATGATTCTATGAACATTTTTTCACAGGCTAAAAATAAAAGAAGATTAATGACAAGACATAGTACATTGAAACTCTTAAACACATAAAAGCAAGTAAATTAAAATCTTTTTGCATATATTTCTTGCCAGTTTTTATACATATAGGCAGCACTCCTATACACAAGCTCCCAGAATTCCTTAAATAAGAAGCCTTAAATAAACAAAATGACATTACTTTTTTTTTGTACTAACAATATGTTTTCATATTGTAAGCAAATTCCTGTTAAACCAATCTGATGATAAACTAATCACTATTAATTTATTTGTTCCAACTTTCAGTTCATTAAGATCATTATTTGTTTTACACATACTGTCATTTTATTTGAGAATGAAATACTACAAAATCCCACAACCCTGACTGGGACAAGCAACTGCAAGGTGAATGGATGGATGGTATATTAAAAATACTTTAGTAGATTTGGTTCAAGAAAAATGAATAAAAACATAAATTTTCATACCTTACTTACCCCTCGCAAAGATAAATTTGGGTTGTGTCGAGTATTCGGGCTCCTTGTGTATAATACAAGATGGTCTTAGTGGAAGAAAGAAGTAGTGATTAAAGTGAGGTTGACTCCCTTTTGAGACAGTGTTTTTACCAAAGCCCTTCCACAAAGACCAGTGCCAGAAACTTGTGGTTTCAATTCAGACATGATGTCACTGGCACGTCAGTGAGGCTGAGAATATAACATCCCATCATCCGGCCTCCAGACATGGCTATTTAATTGAGACACTGGAATGTGTGTGTAACTGGTGTCATTTTACCAAAATTCTAACACTTTTTAATAAAGGGCTTCTGGTCTAGCATGCAAACAGTAAGTGGGTATTCAATTTATTTATTTATTTAAAAATATGGTGTCTTTACTGCTTCTGTCACAGGTGACTGGTTGAAAGACTTCAGGGCAGGCATGTTGAGATGACATTAGGGGTTTTATTGGGTCAAAATGACACAAACAGGAATTGGAAAGTAATAAGACCGCAAGGGATTAAAACAAGGAGGGACATGACTTGTGACTGGACTAGCAAGGAAGAGGCAAACAGATACTTAAATACAGAGACTAATGTGGGGCAAGAAGCATCACGCGTGGTCCATCCGGAGGGTCAGGCAGATGTGGCAGGCAAGACATGACAACTTCAAGCTAAGTCACTCAAGTGCAGACATACAGTACACTCAAGTGCAGACATACAATGAAATGAAATAGCATTTGTCTGAGATTTTAAAAACTGCATTACACATTAGATGACATTGTGAGGGGTAAGTAAGACTGGTGCAAGACCTCTGGATTTCCACGCACAGTACTGTTGCTCAAGCACTCCAGCGCAGGGCTCTGACATCAGTCACAATAGACTGATTACCAAGAGACAAACCATGTACCCCTACACCCGATCTGGGGTCATCAGCTAGAAGGTCAGCCTCCTGCACGCTGGGTGAAAGGGGCCTGGTCCGTAGTGTTCTTCTTGGGTCTGTCCCTGGTGCCACTGGCATAGCCACCATCACGCCCGGGACTGACCCTTCATTAAGGTTGGACGTATCTAATTGGCAAGAATACCCACTCAACAATTCCATGGGTTTTTCCGCTGGTTGTCCAAGGTCCTGGATAGGTGCCACTGTATACACCACTCCTCCAGGTGGAGGGACTTGCTGCACTTGGTACACCACAAAAGATCAAGCATCTTGGATCTTATTGCGGCCCCGCACGGAATGGTTACGTAAATACACCAGTTGACCCACCTCCAATGATCCACACTGTGACTTTGGGTCATGCCTTACTTTCCTGCAGTCGGCTGCACGTTTCAACTTCCTCTGGACACTACTGAAGACCACCTCCAGGCGCCTCTGATGTTCCTGGACCCACTCACAAATGGTACCACTCACAATCCTACCCAAAAGGAAATCGACTGGGAGTTGAGGTTCCTGGCCAAACGTCAAATAATGTGGGGACTCGCCAGTAGTCTGATGCATTGTCATGTTATAACTAAATACCAACTGTGGGAGGTACTGTGGCCAATGGCTCTTCTGCTCTACCGAAAGGGTGCGCGATAAATTGTGCATGGTGCGATTGAAGCGCTCGCACTGACCATTCCCTTGTGGGTGATATAGTGTAGTGCGAGTCTAATGGATGTTATACAAATCACATAACTGATGGACAATTGCACTTTCAAAACACCGACTTTGATCAGAATGGAGCCTTGCTGGAACGCCAAAGTGATAGAACCACTCCCTAAGAAGGACACAGGCTACAGTAGAGGCTCGCTGGTCTCGAGTGGGTATAACCTGAGTAAATTTAGAAAACATATCAGTTAATACTAACACTTGTTCCAACGCATCTCTTTTCTAAAGAAGCATCACTTTTCTAAGTTCGCCTTTACTCCCTCCCTCTGTAATCGCCTCAACACCAACTCTAGGCGCTTCAGATGTTCACCTGCATCAGGGGAAAAAATTATGATGTCATCCAAGTACAGCCATAATGACTGTCCATTCTGATCCCCGAATATCTGCTCCATGAATCTCTGGAACATACTGGGCGCATTGCACAACCCAAAGGGCATTCTATTAAATTCAAACAACCCAAAGGGTGTCTTGGGACGGTCACTCTCCGTTACCGGGATTTGATGGTATCCACTGGACAAATCTATAGTTGAAAACCACTGGGCCCCAGATAATGAATTCAACATCTCCTCAATACAAGGCAGGGGGAATGAGTCTTTGCGAGTCCTGCTATTCAGCTGCCGATAGTCAACACACATCCTCAAGTGGCTATCCTTCTTTTTCACCAGCACAATAGGAGAGGCAAAGGGGCTGCAACTCTCACTGATAATCTGGCTATCCAACAATTGATGAATATGAGCCCTTACAGCTATATAATCAGAAGGGACAATATGTCTAAACCTTTGTCTCATGGGCCTATCATCTATAAGGGGAATGTCATGTGACAAGAGCATGGTGCACCCCAAATCACTCTCTGATGTCGAAAACACTCCAACATATTGCCTCAGCAAACCACTAACATTCTCCTGGTCTGATGAAGGCAGTATCGACAAGTCAAGTCCCTAAATTTGCTCCAGCACGGAATGGTAGCCATCTGTTTGTGCATGCACGGAAAGGATTACCCCACCCAATGTATTCATCCCCCCAGGTGGCTGATTTACTGGTCCCACCCTCTCCATCAACCCCTGGAGGCAAGCTTACTACTTGGGCCTGTGTCAAGATACCCACTGAACAATGTGGATAAAGAATTGCCATGGTTTTATTAATATTCAAAATAGAAACATACACAGTACTATTATGCACCCTAAGGAGGGCCGGAAGGGGCAACAAACTACTTGGGAGCTGCCGAGTTATACAGGGGGGCTCAAATAAGACCTCCTGCGAGGCTTTACCTAACTATCCGACACAGGTTGCTGCAACAAACTTGACTGTTCCACTAAGTATGTGAAAAGCTTTTCGGCCTCTTACTTTTGCCAAACCAGTGAAACGAGGGACGTTAACTTATGCTCAATGACAAAACTGGAAGGCTTCCTTCCACCGGTGAACCTCTGGGCAAGTGGGTGAACCATCAAAAAGGACCAAACCATGCTGAGTGAACAATTCCATATAGCATTCCCTTATAACGTTTATTCCCAACACCCCTGGTGTACGATGAGGAACACATGACGCAGCCTTTCTTTGGTAGATGTTTTCCTAAAACTGCAACAGCTAACTCAACATACCCCACATATGGTATTTCAAGACCATTCACTGCCTGTAGCTGCAACCAATTACAATCTTTCAGTTGGCCCTGCATGTACTCTACTCTCTGGTAGGGTGGACACCATTAACCCTGTATCTAACAAACACTTCACCCCTACCCCCCCTACTTTAACAGTTACAGTCAGACACTGACCCACCAAAGAAGAAATAGCCTGACTTGCCGGCATTGATAAACTGGAGCCAATGTTGCCCCCTTCCAATGAGTGGCTCGACACATTGGAGGGATCTAGTTTTCCACAGGCTGGGACGTGATACTAACTTGTGCAACTACCATACAAGGACCTGGTAACTCAACACGTTCATTATCTCACTCCCGTGCATAGTGGCCTGGTTGCTGACACCTGCGACAAATAACAATATTGGGGCGGCTCGACCCCATTGAATGCTGCAGAACTGATAGGGCAGAAATACGGCAAGTAAGGAGATTCATTGCTCCTGTTGTTTTAGCGACATCCTTTTAAGCTTGGCTAACTCAACACTGGAGTGTCCCGGGGGTATAGGCTCAGCCTTAGGCGAGGGCCTGGAATAATACACAGCACACAACGAGGGCACGGAATAACTCCTACCCCTCCCACATTCATTAGGCCTCCCCTCCCGCTCCCATCCGATGGCTTCTGCCCGAAATTCAAACAGGGATAGCTGGGGGCCCTGACGAACAAGGCGCTTCAGCTCTCTCCCTAGAGCTGGATCATACATATACTCAACAAACTGATCACGCAACAACACATCAGAGTTGGGAACACAAGTGGGGGCACATTGTAACACTTTATCCATCAAAGAACAAAGAGCATGAGAATATTCCTGCAATGATTCACCCTCCTGTTGCTTGCGTGAAAAGAAGCCCTCTTGCAACTCAACATAGGACTTAACACAACCAAACAATTCCTTCAAAATAGCAGCTATCACAGTAGGGTCCTCCCTTTCAGCCTTGCTCTGATATCGAATTTCAGCCTTAGCCTTCCCCTCTAGATGGTCATACATAAAATAAGCTTCATCCAACCCATTCAAATGTCTGGCACTTACACTAGCTTTTACCTTCTCCAACCATTCATCCACCCCAATTCCAGAAGTCCTTCGGAACACTGGACACCTCCGTTCCCTGGGTATACTGTATACAGCAACCGTTTAGCCAAGCCACAGGATTAACCAAATGCCCCTCAGTCCTTGCCGTTGAACCACTTGTGCTCAGCTGGGTAGGGGCATACGCCCACCGGAGATTCTCAGCCTGTAGCTGTTGCATCAAGTCCTTGAGTCCTTGAACCTCTTCAGCCATGGTTTCACTCAGCATACAGCTGCAGACAATGAATCAGTTCCACCCCCAGCCGGTGGAGGCAAAGTCCCCCGACGTGCCACTGCTGTTTTGCCTGCTAATCTCCAACCAAACGGGAAAATAAAAACACAACACACAAAAACTGGGATACTCATCTCTGGTAATAAAATACAGGATCCTGCCGACTACGCCAGACTGTAACCTTGCCACTCTAGGCCACCCAGGTTACATAGGAGACCAGACTATGCCACCTAAGGCCCTGCCCCTTAAGACGTATGATGGTTATCCTCTGGATTTCCACGCACAGCTACGTCACATAAATGACAGAGACTCGTATCCCAGTACTAAAACAATATTTATTAACAAAATACTAAAAACCAAGCTTATAAATACCATAAATTGCCAACATACCACAGCATGACTAAACCCAGATTAAACAAAAAAGAGAAGTTGAAATAGACCCGGTACTGGCAGTCCAATTCTATGGTTATACCTCAGCCACTAAGCCAGCCAGTGAGAGTGGTTACCTAGGGAAAGAAAAGAAAGGATTTACCACAGCAAAACGCACCAAGAGTTCAAGTATCCAGGTGCCAGTTCCCAACATGCAATTACAGCAAACCCCAGCATGGAGCACATGCTCCTTAATTCCCCCCTCAATCACTCCATGCAGTGTAGAGAAAGACACACTAACCACATATAACAATAATAATAATGAGTATTAAAATTAAATATATTGCATAAGGCTTACATACACCTTGTAATATGTAGAAATAAGGGTCATGTCACATATTAAATAAATTAGCAAAGGGTTTTGATATGTGGTTATCTGTCTTACAAGTTTTTTTCTCCTTTCTAACACAGGAAATACAGGACGGAAGGCAGAACAGAAAATATATAATAATAAAATCAACAATAAACAAATAAAAAAAATAAATAATAACAATAATTGTAATATAATAATAATCCATCCATCCATTTTCCAAACTGCTTATCCTACTGGGTTGCGGTGAGTCCGTAACCTACCCTGGAAGCAAGTGTGCGAACTGAAGCAGTGGGCACGAGGCAGGGAACAACCCAGCCCATCGCAGGGCACACTCACACACCGTTCACTCACACATGCACACCTACAGGCAATTCAGTAACTCCAATTAGCCTCAGCATGTTTTTGTACTGTGGGGGGAAACAGGAGTACCTGGAGGAAACCCTACGACAACATGGGGAGAACATGCAAACTCCACACACACGTGACCCAGGTGGAGACTCGAACCTGGGTCCCAAAGGTGTGAGGCAACAGTGCTAACTGCACCACCATGCCGCCCCCTATAGTAATAATAATAATACAAGAAAACATTGACAGAACCAAGAGGTCTGTGGGCAATGCAGTTAACATTTTTTTTCTCCTTTTCTTTTTTTTAACATTCCCTCCACCACCACCCCGCTACAGACAACAAAAAACAAAAACAACAAAACAAAAAAGGGAGAACACAAAAAAACAAAGAAAAACTAAACATAAAATAATAATAGGAATATTGAACTAAAACTACGAGTGTCTACAACAATAGCAGTAATAGAAATAACAACATTCATAACAACTGCTGCTGCATACGTGATAACATTATGTGTATGCCTCTAACTTTGTATGTGTGTGTGTGTGGCGTACAGATAGGTATGGATATGTACCATGTATGCATTTATGTGTGTGTGCGAGTGTGACGATTTGTCTATGGATGTGCTAGTAGTTAATGTGGGGGGCAGCACCAACACCTCCCCCCACTTTCACCGCCCTGGGCCAAGTCACCGGGAACCAAACCAAGAATGAAGGGCCCTGGTCATGTGCCCGAGAGACAACCACATGCCCCGCCCGCCGAGGAGCATATGAGGGAGTATCGAGACAACAGCCCCCTTGCATGAGGGACGCACCAGAGGACGCTGGATGGGGAGCCACCAGCCCAGCCCGCAACCCCCAGTCCCGGCACAAACCGGGCCCAGAACCAAGATGGCCCGGAAGCCAGACACCCGCGTCCACCCTCAGAAGGAGGCCCACCACATACCGGAGAGGATCGAGCCCCCCAGACCCCTGTAACCTGCCCTCCCTCCAGACACTGTACATCACCAGAACCAGGACCGCAACCTGGCATGCTGCAACTAGTAGTGCTGAGGGGGAGCGAGGAGTGGAAGAAGACCACAGAGAGGACCCACCCCACCCGCCAGGAAGTCGGCTCAGTGTGTGTGTATAAGGTGTGTACTTGTGGGTGTGTGTGAATGAGTGTGCGAACTGAAGTGTGTGCAAACTAAAAACTGTGGTGCATTAAAAGTGGGGTAGTGCTCAGGGCATAGGCTCTCCACTGCTGGCAGATGGCATAATCCTATGCACCCCACCCCAAATGTATCAAGACAAGATTAACTTTTTGGATGAATAAATTGCATTAAAATCGGGTGAGCAGGTATGGCATGAGCACCCCATTGCTGGAATACGGTAGATCCCTGCATGCTCCACCCACCACCAAGGTCCTAATGTTGTATGATGACTATTGTGCCATTAAAATTGAGGGACAGCACACTGCCCAGTGGTAGGGCCTGGGGGCCAGGCCATGTGGCGTAACCCAGCCCTTCGGCTTCCACAGCTCTGTACCACCTGCCAGACCCTAGTGTATTGTGATGTGTGTGTAGGAGACATAAGCGCAACCAGGGCACACGAAGCTTGGGCCCTTTCTAAGGGGCCGGGTTCCCAACCAACCCCTTATCAATTCCCATCCCTGCCCCCACCCGGCCAGCAAGGAGCCAACCTAGTCCACCCTGGGATGCCGAGAGGCGGGCCACCCACCCAACACAGCAGCAGGCCTGTGAGACAAAGACCTGCCACACAAAACGGGCCCCCAGGATTAGGATACCCCACACACTGTGGCAACCTGGAAGCCAGTCCTATCGGGCAGGAATTGGACTCCATTTCATGCTCCGACACTTAGACTGCACTGAGACATATGTTAGAATTCTGTTTGTGGACTTTGGCCTTGCATTTAATACTATTCTTCCAGAGCTAATACTGACAAAACTCACACAATTGTTGGTGTCTGATCCACTATGCATGTGGATCAACAGCTTCCTCACAAACAGAACATAACGTGTGAGAATGAGCAAACACACAGCCCCCATTGCTCCACAGGGCTGCATGCTTTCTCCTTTGTTCTTCTCTCTGTACATAAACAACTGCACATCATGGGACTCCTCTGTAAAACTCATTAAGTTTGCAGATGACATAACCCTGATTGGATTGATTCAGGACAGCGATGAGTCAGCATACAAAGAGGAGATCAAGCAGTTGACATCATAGTGTTGTTTAAACAACCTATACTGTAACTCAAAGCCCAAAAATCTGTTGAGATGATGGTGGACTTCAGGTGAAATCCCCCACCCTGTGTCCCATCCTTAACCATACAAGGCTCAACTGTCATCACTGTTGAATATTTTAAACCACAGTTTCTCACAACCTGAAATGACAGCTCAACATCACCTCTATCACAAAGAGAGCCCAGCAGAGGATTTACTTACCGAGGCAGTTAAAAATGCACAGTCTCTCTCAGTCTGCAATGGTCCAGTTTTGCACTGCACTCATTGAGTCCATCCTCACCTCCTCCATCACATTCTAGTTTGGATTAGGCACTGAAAGAGACAAGACCAGACTGTAACCTATCTTCCACTCAGCTGAGCGAATAATCAGCTGTTACCTGTCCTCCCTGCAGACACTGTACATCAACAGAACCAGGAAAAGAGCATGCAAAATCACTGAGGATCCATCTCACCCTGTTTACCACATCTTTCAAACCTTACCCTCCAGAAGGCAGTCTTAGGGCAATCAGAACCAAGACCACAAGACACGCCAAGAGCTCTTCACTCAGGCTGCGTCTCTCATTAACCAAGTCAGTCTCTGAATGGACGTTCAACTACCTGTCACCTGCAGTGAAACACTGACTAGTATAACCTACTACTGATAAACTTTCTCAACACAATTACATTCTGCATTCTTGTACATTATGCACACACACTGCAAACTGTGTATATATATTGCACTCTTGCACATATAAAGTTGACTTGGCTGCTACTTAATAATTGTACTATATACAACTGATGACGTAACTCTGGCTTCAGTACCAACGGCCTCTTCTTCAGTGCCCACAAACTGACTCCCTCTCAATTTTTAGTGAATATAGTGTAATGCCCTTAGATTGGTGCTATTATGCACCCCTCAGGAAAACAAGTCCTGCATTCCTTCTGCTATCAGGCTGCTTAATACCGACAGTAGTAATTTTAGATTAGAATTAGAATTTAGAGATCAGTGATCATTGTTGACACACCTGAGCACACAGCAACAAAATGTGTCTTCTGCATTTAACCCATATGTTACATAGCAGTTGGCAGCTAATTCAGCGCCTAGGGGGGCAGTACCTTGTTGGCCAGGGATTCAAACCAGCAATCGTTCAATTACAAGTACACTTCCCTAATCGTTAAACCACCACTGCCCACGGACGATGACTATGTCCTTCAAACTATTATACTAAACATATTACAATGTGCATTCTTCTGTTCTTTTATTTTTACTATTTTATTATTTAATTATCTATTTATTTTCTTCTCTTAGTCAGACCTAAGACAATCAGAATGAATACATTGTTTGTGTCTTTGTACCCATATTAATGTTTACTGTTGTTCTGTATTGAGTTTCATTTATGTGGACTAGGTTAGTTGTGGAACTGAATCCCTCTTTGTCAGTCACGTGTCTGCACTGTCTGACATACCCCTATTCGCCATTTTGAGTGTATCGCAGATGTAAACAGTAGGAAGAATGGAGAAGAAAAAGAAGAATGAGAAGATACCTGTGATGCCCTGCTCGTCCAATCCTCCTGTGTGCCACGCCCCCTAATTACCCACGTGTGATTCCCCGATTTGTCTCCAGCTGTGTCCGGTTACTTTGATTAGCCCCGTCCTATTTAAGTCCTGGTCTTACCTGTTCCCCTTGTCAGTCATTGATGTTAGTTGGTGTTGCTGTGGTCAGAT
>JAODJX010000027.1:6813640-6827619 GCA_026776945.1 Isichthys henryi
GCTGGCCCCCCATCCTGGGTTGTTCCCTGCCTCGTGCCCACTGCTTCCGGGATAGGCTCCGGACCCCCCGCGACCCATTAAGGATAAGCGGTTTGGAAAATGGATGGATGGATAATATCACTTTTCTTTTCTCGATTTCTGTTAACATGACCTCCACTTCAAACTCACTAAAATACTTACTTATTTTTCCCACGTGGTTTATCCATTGTCGTTTAAGAAAAACAGAACAAAGCGGGATTTACATATGCAAATATACATAATCATGGGCAGGTCTGGGGGGGGTGGCTGTGGGCTCGTTCACGTTCGTAAAATTTTGCGCTCATTGGCATTTATAAAGGGAATGTGCGTCGATCTGTGCTTACGCACAGTTGTATACATCTGGATGTTTTCTTGCTTCCACACATTCCTAGTTTTATCCGTACGCCATGTTTTAGTGTGAATTCTGTGCACATCGTTATACATGAGGCCCCTGGTCTTTTATTTTTGGAAAAATTCACTCATTCTTTCAGACATCTGCAGAAGTGTAGGCCCACCCACTTCATTATCTACAGCAAGAGAAACAACACCAGACAAAAATCATGGTAGAAGTCGAGAGGATTAGAGACATTCCTAAGTGTTTTCAGTCATTACTTGAATTTTCTTTAAGACCAAAGCAATATTTAACGGAACATCAAACTACAACATCTGCTGGCCAAAATCATTCACTGAAAGTGATTTTGCTTTGGTATTTATGTTTGGGGGGCACCAAACCGAAGAGCATGACATTCAAAAGCTTTACCAGAGAGAAAGACCATCTCCCAGCATATGGGTGAGATGTGTGCAATGTCACAATCAAGAATAGTGAGCAGACCAACAGTAACCTTCAAAACAGACAACTAAGACACAATGTAGTAATAAACAGTTACGCAGCTAGTCTATATATTTTTTATTTTTGAGCTACAATGCAACAATAATCATCCTGTTGATATTAAGTGTCTCTGCTAAGCCATTGTGTTATTTTTATTTTTTGAGTAATGTCAAAGACATCAGTGGAGAGTTAAGAAGGGCAATCTGAACTCCTACTACTCCCTGTGATACCTTGGATTAACACCACAGGCAACTCACACATAAATGCATGGCTATAAATGTCCATTCTATTCAAAGTAAGTTAGCTAACATATTTCAGAGTTGTTAGCTAAAACTGAATTGGTTAAACAACGTATTTTATGTTTTAGATTAGTAGGGCTAATTTCCTGAATCATTCCAAGAAACTGAGAATTCAACATGAGACCATAGTTGGATATTTCAAATGACTTTACTGGCTTGTTAGCCATGAGATTGCCCATTATTGCAAGATCTTATCACACCTCTGTGCCCATTTCCATGGCTCATGCCCACGTTTCAGATTTTACATTCTTACCTTGCTTAATTTTGAACTTCCATGAAAGGCCGATGGATCAGAGTTATGAAGTCTTTACCATCGCAACTATACATATCTAAAGCATGAAAGTCGACCTCGTCTCCAGGCTTGAACACCAACAGTACAGCTGCCAAAATTTATTTTCTCTTCTTGTTTCCAATGAGGAAAGGAAGAGTCCTGATGTCCATTTCTCGGCCGCTGTTCCAGAGATATTCCAAGTGCAACTTTCTCAGGTATAAGAACTGGCTTGTAGGGACAATCATTCTGGCCAAAAGAAAGCCTCTTCAGAATGTCATTAACGTCTTGGATGGCAACAGTTTTTTCCTTATACAAGACCTTCAAAACAGACTTCAAAATAAGAGGTATATTCCCCTCAAGGGAATCATGCATTACATCTGGGTGTCAGAACCCCCCCCCCCAAAGGCGCGCTGCACCGGGCACGCCAGGGAGGAGGCGACGGACGGGACACGGGAGCCGGGACCTGCAAAAGAACAGCAAACAGTCAACGAAGCACAGGGAGCAGGACCGAGGTACAGAACATAGCTAAGGACAAGACATAGGACAAGACCTGACAGAGGATCGGGAAAGCAGACAGGCAGAGTAGGAAGGGCGACACAGAAGGAACGGGCGGAACAAAGGGACCAGGAGTGCTAGGCGGGTACACCGGGGAACAAGGAACAGAGACGGGCGGAACGAAAGACCGAGGAGCAGAGAACGGAGGGGCAACGACAGGAGAGCAGGGGGCGAAAGAGGGGGAACTAAGGGGCGTCCAAGGAAGCCCCAGTGGGCGTCGGGAGGCAGCCCCAGTGGGCGTCGGGAGGCAGCCGGAGGGGCCGCAGGCGACCGGGAGGCCGGAGCCGGAAGAGACCCTGGCGAGGGCAAGGCGAGGGGGGGGAGCCGCAGTAGGCGGCGACGTCCTCCGACACGTCAGAGCGGGTGAATCCGCAGGCGACCGAGGAGCCGTCGGGGGACTCGCAGGCGACCGCCGAGGGAGCGAGGCGGGGCGACGAGGTTGTGAAGGGGGACCCGCAGGCGAGCACCGACCCGGGGGGCCTGGACCAGCAGGCGCCAACCGAGCCTTCGCACCGGCAAGGGAGGACGAGCCAGGGGGCAGGGCGGGAGGGACCCCAGTCCTACGTCTGTGTCCCCTCCCTTTGCGGGACACAGACATAACGACCCTCGGTCGGGGTTGAAGTCGCCGGGGTGAGGGCGAATTCTAGCTCCTCTACCTCCGAAGAGGGAGGAGCTGCGATGGACTCCATTGGGACCTCCTCAGGGACTAAGACAGACGGGACTAACAGAGGGTCGGGGACTAAAGTCACAGGGGCCACCGGTACTTGCGGTGGGGGGAGCGCGTCGGGTGTGGGCGCAGGAGCCGCAGGCGGAAGGAGCGCCTCCTCAGGCTAAGCGGGGTCCGTAGGCAGCGGGAGCGGCTGCTCGGGCTGAGCGGGGTCCTCAGGCAGCGGCGTGGGCGCTGGAGCTGGCAGCTGGAGCCGGCAGCAGAGGCAGCGCCTCGGGCGTGGGCTGCGCAGGGGCTGACGGAGGCAGCTCCTCGGGACCTGGAGCCGCAGCTCTCCGGAGCTGGATCAACCTCCGGAGATCCACTGCCAACTTCTCCAGGTCACTTGGAGGAGAGGCAGGAGAGTACGCGGCGAACCCCTCCTCCAGCTGCCTGATGAGCTGGTCAACCTCGGGAGATTCCTGCATGGCCGGCTCATCCATCACCCTCCAGTATACTCCCTGGAGGGTGAAAAACTGCTCTACGAGGACAGCAGACATAGGCGGGACCTCCTGCTGGGGCTCGGGGAGTGCCTCAGGCGCAGCTACCGCAGGCGGCGGGACTGGTAGGTCCCGTACAGGCAAAACCGGCGCGGCCCCTTTAAGAGCGCAGGGTACCCGCGGGATTGCATCCCGCACCGCTCTGGCCCCTCGATTCACCAGCCGCTCGGGCCGGAAGACAGACCGATCGAGGGGCGGCCGTTGCTCAGCAGGGACTGGCTCTGGGTCTGGGAATATGAAGGATTCATCTTCCTTGTCCTCGCTTTGGAGCCAAAGCCTGGCCAGAGAGCAGGCTCCCAGACGGATCAGCTCCGCGGCCGGGAGCAGGACGAGTTCCTCCTCCTCGTCCTCTGTCGGGAGCCCGAGCCTGGAGAGCGAGCAAGCTCCTAGCCGGATCGACGGCTCTTCCTGGACCCTTTTTCTCCGCTGTCTTTTCTTTTTGCGGTCCGTCATTCTGTCATGATTCGCCGCGTACGCGATCGTGATCGCTGGGTGAGTGTGCCGGCGGGCGGGCAATGAGCAGGCAGGCAGGCAGAAAACGGGACGAACTAGGGGTTTATTCGGGGAATCAGGAACAGGAAACATCTGACACTAACCGACATCAAAACCACAATGATGGACAGGGGAAACACGTCAGACCAGGACTTAAATACAACAAGACTAAGGCAAAGCAATCAGACGAAGTTGGAGACAATCAGGGAAACACACGTGGGTAACCAGAGGGGCGTGGCACACACGGGGAGCCGACGAGCCGGGCATGACAGTGGGTATCCGTCCTTATTATTTGCCGCGAGAGTTTTCCCGCACCATATTGCTCGCTGTGTACATTCCCCCCTCTGCCAACACAGAAGTCGCATATGACCTCATATACATGGCCGTTGCATGGCTTAAGACTCGACACCCCACTGCACTGACAATGATCTTTGAGGAGTTTTATCATGTTAATTTCTCCAAAACCCTTTTCATAAATTTGTTACATGCAGAACAAGGGAGGGCAGGACACTGGATCTGATGTATGCCAATGTGAAAAATGCTTACAGCTCCACCACACTCCCTCCACTGGGCAGATCAGATCATAACTTGGTCTGTCTGTAGCCGACCTATAAACCCCTTGTACAGCAGCAAGCGGTGACAACAAGGACTGTGAGGAGATGGGCTCCAGAGAACACTGAGGCACTGAGGGAATGCTTTGAAGATACAGACTGGGATGTACTGTTTGATGCACATGGGATGGATATAGATGAAATGACTGATTGCATTACAGATTATATCAACTTTTGTGTTGATAACTTTGTACCCACCAGAACTGTACATACTGTAGGGTTAGGCCATATCATATTGATATTGTGTCGCACATGTGCAGTAATCACCAGGGCTTCAGATGACAAGCAAGACACTTAGCTGGGCACTAGCTTTTTGGCACTATACGGACGTTTGTTTGCACCCAAAATTTATTAAGCAGTATAGTAGTACAGCTAAAATATTAGTGAGGCATTGTATGACACCCAAAAGTCAATATCAGTATAAATATGGCATATCATTATGTTTAATTAACGTGTCAGACTTTAAACTGGAAGAAGTACCACCACATCGCCAATCTCTTATGTTGTTTATCCACGAGATCTCCTCTTTTAAAAGATGTTATGACTATTCTTCACCGCGACTTCAGTGCATATTGCACTGAGGTATACCAAAACAGTATTTTGTGGTGTGCTCCACTAATCGTATTTAATAAACATAAAGTTTACACAGATTACTAACTTTTGGTTGTCACAAAACACATCTCATTAATATTTAAGCCATACTACTAATCTCCTTACCAAATTATGGGCATGGATAAATGTTCGCATAACACTGAAAAGCTGCCATCCAGCCAAATGCTTTGTCTGTCATCTGAAGCCCTGGTGATTATTGCGCATGCATGATATAATATCAAGATGGTATCGCCCAGCCCTAACTGTACATTGTAATCCTAACAACAAACCCTGGGTTACCAGTTACCTGATGTTGATGTTAAAAAAAGAGAGCCTTTGGAGCTGGTGACAGGGAGCAAATAAAGCAGGTACAGAGAGTACTGAAGGAGACAATCAAGGCCAAAGACATCTACAGGAAAAAGGTTGAGGAGAAATTGGGAGAGAACAATGCTCATGAGGTGTGGAAAGGCCAAAAAAACATCACAGGCTGCAAACACTCTAACTCGCAGTCTGAGCAGGGCCAATGAGCTGAATCAGATTTTCAACAGGTTTGACAAAAGGCTTCCTACTCTGCACTCTTCCAGATCCCTAGCTCAGCAATCTTCTGAACAGTCTATGCTTCCCCCTTTCCCCTCTCCAGTCCACATCCTTGCATTCCAGACACCTCAGCTATCCTTTCTGCCCCATAATGACTCGGGCTGTAACACCTCTAAAATCACCACAAGAATTTCTTCACTCTCACCCCATCGTCCCGTGCCATCAACCAGCAATAATGGACTGATCTTCAACAACAATCAAGAGTTGAGAGCACTGAGGAGACTTCATCAAGGGAATGCAGCAGGGCCAAATGGCATCAGTGCTAAGGTGCTGAAACTATGCACTAAGCAGCTCTGTGGAGTTCTCCAACTCTTATTCAATCTGAGCCTGAGCCAGGAGAGAGCCCCAGTGGTGTGGGAGATACCTGATTCCTGTCCCCAAGAAAAAGCAGCCCTTGGCCTCTAATGACTATTGACCTGTAGTTCTGATGTCACATGTGATGAAGACCTTAGAAGGGCTTGTCCTGGTTCAGCTCAAACCAATAGTCAACACATTTCTGGACCCCCTGCAATTTGCCAATCAAGTGAATGATGTGGTGATCTACCTGCAGGATAGAGCCTACTCCCAGCTGGACAAGGCTGGCAGCCCTGTGAGGATCGTGTTTTTCGATTTCTCTAGTACGATCAACACCATACAGTCAGCATTGTTAAGGGAGAAACTTTGTCTCATGCAGGTGGACAAATCTCCTGGATTGTGGATTACGTGACGGGTAGACCGCAATTTGTGAGACTCCATGGCTGTGTCTCTGACATGGCTGTGAGCAGCACAGGGGCGCCCCAGGGAACGGTCTTGTCTCTCTTCCTGTTCACCCTTTATATGGCTGACTTGAAATACAACATGTCGACGTATCACATGCAGAAATTTTTTGATGACAAGGCCGTAGTTGGTTGTGTTAGGGAAGATCAGGAGGGGGAATGCAGGAAGCTGGTGAAGGACGTTGACTGGTGCAATAAAAACCAGTTGCAGCTCAACATTGGGAAGACCAGTGAGCTGGTGGTTGACTTCAGGAGTTCAAAAAGCCCCCTGTCTTCAATCACTATTGATGGAGAGGATGTGGAAGTGGTGGACAGTTGCATGTACCTAGGGGTGCACCTGGATAACAGACTAGAGTGGACAGACTGGAGTATCCCCCCGACCCCCTCACCCCCACTTAATCACAAGCCCTATAGAATTGTTTTGTATTTAAATGTTTGCACACTTTATTTTGCACATTGCAGTCTAGTATTGTTTTGTGTCTTTTGTACAGTATTACGTCTTGTGTCTTTTGCATATGTACAGTAATGTCACTTTTTGTGTGAGTGATGAATGGATTGAATTGAAAATTGAGAATGTATTCATTATCAGCTAGATTTTACTTGCCCTGGTCTCGCAAGATACTTTTTGAATAGGGAAAATGAAAAATATAATATTTGATATGTTGTACTAAACCACATCTGCTATGTGTACATGTCTTTACAGGTATCCTGTTTTAGTCTATGGTATTTTAACAAGCAACACCAGCAAAGATGGATTGACCTGGAAAAACCACTGAAAAAACAGCTAGAAAAGTATGGACTGGAGTCAACAGCTTACTTTGGAGTTGTGTTTTATGTGCCAGATGTTTCTCAGCTACAGCAGGAGATAACAAGGTCAGGCAAATACATGCAAACACAGAGATGGGGATGGGTGTGAAAACCAAACCCTTGCAGTCTGACGTCACACTGCTACTCAGTATGCCCCATTGTATAATACTATATATGCAAACATATGCACGATATTGCCAAAAGTATTGAGACACCCCTCCAAATCATTGAATTCAGGTTGTTACTTCCATAGCCATAGGTGTATAAAATCAAGCACTTAGGCATGAAGACTGATTCTACAAACATTTGACAAAGAATGGGTCGCTCTCAGGAGCTCAGTGAATTTAAGCGTGGTACCATGATAGGATGCCACCTGTGCAATAAGTCCATTCATGAAATTTCCTCACTACTAAATATTCCGTGGTCAACTATTAGTGGTATTATAACAAAGTGGAAGCAATTGGGAACAACAGCAACTGAGCCACAAAGTGGTAGGCAACGTAAAATCAGAGTGTGGACGATGCACGCTGATGTGCACAGTGTGCAAATGTTACTAACTGTCTGCTGACTCAATAGCTACAGACTTCCAAACTTCATGTGGCCTTCAGATTAGCTCAAGAACAGTGTGTAGAGGACATCATGGAATGGGTTTCCATGGCCGAGTAGTTACATCCAAGCCTTACATCACCAAGTGCAATGCAAAGCGTCGGATGCAGTAATATAAAACAAGCCGTCACTAGACTCTAGAACAGCGTAGACGTGTTCTCCGGAGCGATGAATCACGCTTTTCTGTTTGGACGACTTTGGGTTTGGCAGTTGGTAGGAGAATGGTACTTGCCCAACTGCATTGTCCCAAATGTAAAGTTTCGTGAAGGGGGGATTATGGTGTGGGATTGTTTTTCATCGGTTGGGCTTGGCCCCTTGGTGCTTAATGCTGCAGCATTCAAAGCCATTTTGGGCAATTTCCCAACTTTGTGGGAACAGTTTGGGGATGGCCCCTTTGTGTTCCAACATGACTGCGCACTAGTGCACAAAGCAAGGTCCATAAGGACATGGATGAGTGAGTCTGGTGTGGAGGAATTTGACTGACCTGCACAGAGCTCTCACCTCAACCCAATAGAACACCTTTGGGATGAATTAGAGCAGATACGGTGAGCCAAGCCTTCTCATCCAACATCAGTGCCTGACCTCACAAATGTTCTCCTGGAAGAATGGTCAAAAATTCCTATAAACACACTCCTAAATCTTGTGAACAGAATTCCCAGAATAGTTGAAACTATTGTAGCTGCAAAATGTGGGCCAACTCCATATTAAAGCCTATGTATAAAGAAAGGGATGTCATTAAAGTTTATGTCTGCGTAAAGGCAGGTGTCCCAATACTTTTGGCAACATGGTGTATGGGGGATGGGAATGAAAACCAAACCCTGACAGTGTGACATCACAGTGCTACTCACCATGCCCCCTTCTTCAGTGATAATAATGTGCATGCAGCTTTTAATATTGGTGATGCACTGTCTCCTCTTACAGATACCAGTATTACCTTCAGTTGAAGAAAGATGTTTTGGAAGGTCGAATAACTTGTTCGATAGACCAGGCAACTCATTTAGCAGGCTTAGCTGTACAAGGTATGTGAATTTTAATCTTTAAAATGTCCTTTTGTTCTTCAAAGCTGGTTGAAGAAAAGTAATTGGCTGATAGGTCAAGACATTGTTGATCTTTATTCATGATGTTGTCTAGGATTAAACTGGGAATACATTATGTAATTATTAGATCAGTAGTATTTCACTTTCAATAACTCCCTTCAAAGTTAACACAAATAAGCTATTTGTAAATGTGGTATACTTTCACATAAAACAGATAAATGTTTACTTTGGTGTTCACTTTGAGTGTTAAGGTCACTCTTATATAACATAATTTTTATTTAAGTTTAGGCTAGAGTTTACACATACAAGTTTACAAGGGCGTAGGTTTGTAATAAAACAAAGGCATCATTTAAAATGGATGCAGTGTTTTATAATATTCGTTTTGTAATTTAAGTTCTGAGTTATAAGTTATATGTATGTTTTTAAAACTGTTAAGGATTGGCAATGAAATATAACAAAACATTACACATTTACGCTGTAGTTGTGTATGACAAATTATGCATGATAAAAAGAAATATATATTGCTGGTCCTAAACCTGTTGTGCATGGTTTCCCTGTGCTTTCATGGGTTTTCCCTAGGAAATGTAGTGTCTTCAAACAGTCTAAAAACATGAACATGTGTCCTTTAAGCTAAGTTCACACTACACAATTTTAGCCCCGATTTTCTACTCACTGACAGTTTTTGGAGGTCACCAAGAAAGTCCCCAGATCAGTGGCAAAATAACTGTTCAATTGGCGTCAGCAATTCAGAGCTCGATCGCTACGCATGAACTGGTCAAAGACGTGATGCATTGGGGGCACCGATGGGTTGCAAACACCCGCCAGATATTTGCCAACATAAATATCTAGACTTTTTTGGCAACACCAAATCCTGTAGGTGTGAAAGTGTCGTGTCTGGCAATTGAGCTACAGCTAATGAGAGCACAAGACACAGAGTGAGGCAAAACCAGAGGAGTGATGTTAAAAAGGTATTAAGTTGCCCACAATTTGTGAAAGGACTGGCATCACGTCCAGAGTTTTTTCTGCCTCTATAAGGGAGTTTAGTCTGACCTGATTGGCATGCTGCCATCGTGACCCTCAACAGGAAAAGCAGTGGAAAGAAGAAGAAAAATATGAACATAATAAGTCTTAGATAAAACCCATGAAATAGATAGATAGCTATCTTTATTGCCATTTGCACAGGTACAGGTCTGTACAAGTACTCTGGGATTCTTGTGCGTATCTCCCAGAGTCATTTTATAGATAGAGAGACGTGGGAGAAGAGACAATTAAAAAATATATAAAATAAAAATAAATAAGAGTAGCAAGAACACTAATTGCAGGACGAAGTAAGTAGATACACACTGTGTACAGATGCAGAAACAGGATACAGAGTGCATGGCCTGGGTGGATGACTGAATTATTTCATAGAAATAATAAGACAGTATATTGTACACAAAAGTGGAATAGTTTGTTAGGCTATTGCACTGAAAAAGTTATTTGACTAACTAAGAGGAAGACATAGAATGAACGTGAGGTTGTACTACTCTGATGTGTCTGATTGCCTATTTGGCGTGCTAAGCGTCCAGGTAATGTGGATGGGGGAAGTGTGGGAAGTGAGACTTGTGAGACAACTGAGGAGAGGAAATAAAAACTCCTGTAATTATTATCAGGGACTCACCGATAACATGCTCATGTATCCGTTTTTGTGACAATGTGCTGATACCTATAACTGATACCAGATAATAACATATCAGCAATATCATTCATGAACAAAATAAATGGGACTATATGTCTGTGGCAAGCAGGTACTTAAGAGTTAGCAATGAAAACCAAAGCATAACTGCAAGATGTTCTATACTAAATTAGCAAGAGGAGGCATGGGAACAGGTTCAAACAATATTAGTAATGTAAATAAACATATAAAAGCTGAAAGTATGAAGAAACTGCCACCACCCTGCACCCTTCCACAGAAAGTAAAAAATGATCATCTATTGCCAATCAGTCACTCCCCCTTCCCTGGGTGAAAAGTTTTAACACTCTTTATGGGTATTAGTATATAAAATTTTTTTGTGTGTGTGCGAGTGTGCTTGAATGTCTGGGGGGCAAAAGCGATATTGTTTATCCTGATTTTTTTAATGTAAAATATCACGTTATATTTTAAGATATGCTTAGCCCTTATCGGTATTGGTACGTAGCAAAATGTGACCAGAGCAGTAAAAAATGCATGATTTAATGTATTTTTTTCCCCTAGCCGATTTTGGTGACTTCAATCACTACGATTCTCAAGACTTTCTGCAGAAGTTAGACCTGTTTCCTATAGTAAGTGTTCTGTGTTTAGTTATTGGTCTTATTATTTGGATCATAATGTTTGTTTTTAGGTATAAATTTTTTTGAATATCCCGTTGTGTATTATAATGTGTATACTTCTCTTTAAAGGGGTGGATTCAGGATGAAATTGTGCTGGAAGAAGCCAGGAAAAAAGTGGCATTACTTTATACAAAGTACAGGTATACATGAGATTTTCAACGGAATATTTCTTATATGCATATTTAATATTTTGACTTTTGAATTAAAAAAAATATATATATATAAAAGGGGGCGGCATGGTGGTGCAGTGGTTAGCACTGTTGCCTCACACCTCTGGGATCCGGGTTTGAGTCTCCGCCTAGGTCACATGTGTGTGGAGTTTGCATGTTCTCCCCATGTCTTTGTGGGGTTTCCTCCGGGTATTCTGGTTTCCTCCCACAGTCCAAAAGAACATGCTGAGGCTAATTGGAGTTACTAAATTGCCCGTAGGTGTGCATGAGTGAGTGTATGGTGTGTGAGTGTGCCCTGCGATGGGCTGGCCCCCCATCCAGAATTGTTCCCTGCCTCGTGCCCATTGCTTCTGGGATAGGCTCCGAACCCCCCGCGACCCAGTAAGGATAAGCGGTTTGGAAAATGGATGGATATATATATAAAAGTAAGATTTTTGTCATCCCAGGATAATTATATGGTATTTTGCAACCAATTTTTTTTTATTGGGTTTTAGTACAATGCACACAAAAGTGACACATCAAAACTGTTCAACATATAAAACAGAAGAGAAAAGATACCAGAACCAAAACCCCACAGGCACTCACTCCACCCCTCACCCCACCTCGGGAGCAAGACACTAAAGGTCATTATATGTATATATATACGCATATCTACATAACCATACCAAAATTAACCAAACACAGTAGATGATGTGTTCTCCTTGATGTACCCTTGTACAAGTGAAGCATTGCACTCCCAATTATTTATAGTGACGTCAGAGGCACCATTTATTCGAGCAGCAGACAACTCCAACATGATCAGATCGTAAAGGGAAGCCATCCGCACTATGAAAGTGCAACGGTTGAAATTCAGCATAGTGATGCTAGTAATAGAGGCTATAATCGTAATGTCCAGATACTTAAAGGAGTCAATGATTGGAATAAATGAGGGAAAGGGGAGGGACCTTCAGGCCGAGTTTAAGGGGAGCAAAGCAGACTTATCCCAATTAATCTTGTACCCAGAAATACACTCATGCTCACGGAACAAGCCCAGCACATACAGCTCACTCCACAATTATTGGCACCCCTCCTAAAAATTTGTAAAAAGGGTTAGAAAAAATCTACCTTTAAATGAAGTAGCTGAAAAAATAGAAAATCCAACCTTTCTTTTGAAATAAATTTATTCAGAGAAAATAAATTCTTCATCAAGAAATAATTACTTTTATCAAAAATTCATGTGCCACAATTATTGGCACTCCTGGGAATTATAATGAACAGAATGTAACTGAAGCATGTTTCCTCTGTAAATTGTACATCTTTGAGTTGATTGGAGTGAAAAGGAACCTTCAAGCTGTCATCCATGACTTCCTGATTAACTGGGGTACAAACATGAGGTGACATAGATCCCAAATTCCATTAGTCATCCTTCAATATGGCAAAGAAAAGAGAACATACAAAACTGAGGGAGAAGTGTGTTTACCTTCATAAGTCAGGTAATGGGTATGAAAAATAGCTACTCGCCTGAAAATGCCCATTTCTACTGTTAGGGAAATAAAAACGTGAACAACAACTGGAACCGTTACAAACCTGCCTGGAAGAGGACCCAAGTTTATTTCTCCTCCACATACAGTAAGGATGATTGTAAGAGAGGCAAAAAAACCCCCAAGGATCACTGGTGGTGAATTACAAGACAAAGTAAAATCTTGGGGTTACCACGTCTCTGAAAAAACCATCAGACACCACATTCATTCTAACGTATTATTTGGATGGTATGCCAGTTAACCACAAACGTAAAACGTTTGTGAAAGAATATTACAACTTTGACTGGAACCAAAATTCAATGGTCTGATGAAACAAAAATGGAGCTTGGTATTCTCCAACCTTATAAAATGTTATAGGAGAAGACTCAGTCCTCTAATACTGGCAAAGGGATGTTGTATAGAGTATTAAATGCACAGGTGCCAATAATTGTGCCACGTGTTTTTTATTGAAAATAATTATTACTTGACACAGGATTTGTTTTTCTTTGAATAAATTTATTTCAAAGAAAGGTGGGATTTTTCAAATTTTTTTCAGTGTCAGATGAAGCTACTTCACCGAAAGGTAGATTTTTTTTTTTTTTTTTTTTTTTTTTTACAAATCTTTACAAGGGGTGCCAATAATTGTGAAGAGTGCTGTATTGAAGGTCAGAGGACACATTCCCCAAATACAGCAGAACATCATCAGCATATAGTGATATTTTATGAGAGGTGTTATAGGCCACTATGGGGGTGCACGAAACTATGGAACGTATGGCAGCCGCTAAAGATTCTATAGACAGAATGAAGAGAAGGGGGGACAGTTGGCAACCCTGATGGGCACCCTGTCAAATATAGAATGTCTGGGAAATGGTATTATTATTAAGCAGACAGGCATTCGGACAAGAATATAAGGTTTTTACCATGCCAATAAAAGAAGGCTCAAAGCCCATAACCATTAAAATTTCCCAGTGGAAACTCCAATTAAGCCTGTGAAAGTCCTTCTCAGCATCCAATGAGAAAAGTACAGTGGGAGGAGCAGAAGAATAATCATTATTAACAATATGCAGAAGATGACGCATGTTGTTGGCTGCATAGCGAGCTGAAATAAAACCAGTGTGATTGAGATGTACTGTCTTAGCTATCACTGACTGAAGGCAGCGAGCCAACACCTTAGCTTCATGTCAGAGTTCATTAAAGATATAGGATGGCCACTCCAATTAGCCTCAGTATGTTTTTGGACTGTGGGGGGAAACCGGAGTACCCGGAGGAAACCCCACGACGACATGG
>JAODJX010000027.1:6858271-6881011 GCA_026776945.1 Isichthys henryi
TCCACATCATTGCATTCAGTTTTTATTCACGATTTGTATAGTGTCCCAACTTTTTTGGAATCCGGTTTGTACATGGCTACACGATACTTATGCCATAACAGATTCTACAGTATACAGTATAAATCAGCCTTATGTAGTGGAAGTGATGGCAAAAAAGGCTGGGCTACTCGAAAAGGCTAAATGCATATATCTGTATGACTAACTTCACATTATTTGATGAGTCTGTCAAGATTAAATGTCTTCTTTTAAGATGTATTTGCATTGCAGTAGTGGTGTGTGATATTTTATGTTATGATCTGCAATACTGACAGATGACTGCATTTCCTTTCACTTTTAATGTGAAGTACTTCCACAAAACTGATGCTTTCGCTATTTATTTGGATCCTCCTCAATGCTCTGTCTTCCTTCCTCCATATTGCAGAGTAATGGAGAAGGGAAATTTTAATCAGTACTTTTTAAAAATCGATTGATCTAGTTTAATCAAGTAAATGCGACAGCTCTAGGATGTTGTGAGTGTCCTGTTATGGGTTGGTGTTTATGGGTTAGGCCCTGGACCACCATCAAGCATAGGATAAGTAGGTATGAAAGATTGATGGATGCACAGTGATGCTGAATTATTAGTTTCATTTTGGGAAGTTAAAATCATAGTATCACTTTTATATGTTATAGGTTCTTACGTAGATTAGCTTATTTAAGAGAATTTTCAGTGCAGATAATTTGTCTTGTATTCCTGTTTCATTCTGGCTCCACTTATGAGTTCTGTCCTTTAAACCTCTCAGATTTTTATGACTTGAAGAATATTGCGTCAATGAAAAAGTAGTGAGCAATGAGCATATTGTGATATATCAATACATGAAGGTCCCTGCAGAATATTCTTGTTTCACTGTGCCTTTCAGTGGAAGCTTCTTGAGCAGCACCGGGAGCAGGGTATGGAGATCACAGAGTATGAGCAGCTGCCCAAGCAGTATCCGCACCTAGAGTGCTCGATCGCTCAATTGCCAGAGAATGGTGACAGGAACCGCTTTCAGGACATTCTGCCTTATGATGACACACGCGTTGAGTTGGTACCAACCAAAGAAAACAACACAGGCTATATCAATGCCTCTCATATCAAGGTAAATCTAACCTATTGGACAGAAATCTTTTGTGAACTAAGTTTGAAGTTCTTCTATATATATTTTCATTAATTGTCAAGTCTGTATTTTTACATCATCATTGTTGTTCTGCCTATCTGACTATCAGGTCACTGTGGGTGTGGAAGAGAAGAATTACATTGCTTCCCAAGGGCCGCTCTCCAGCACCTGTCAGGACTTCTGGCAGATGGTGTGGGAGCAGGGTGTTTCTATCATTGCTATGGTCACTGCTGAAGAGGTACAAATTTTTTCTCTGAATTGATCTCTGTTTTGAGGTAATGGTTTGTATTTACCACATTTGTAAAAGATGGCCTATTTAAATATCTGTACTATGTACTTACAAATGACTGTAGTTGTGGTAGATTAATTTCCTTGTACATGAGTAATAAATCGATGAATTGACTATATAGGATCTAGATTCTGTAGTTTAAGAAAAACATGACAAGTGATGTTGATGATAATGTATTAAACTCTATACATCTCCATTCTGACTTACAGGAAGGGGGCAGGGAGAGGAGCTTCCGTTACTGGCCACGTCTGGGATCACGCCACAACTCTGTTACTTACGGCCGCTTCAGAATTACCACACGCTTCCGTACTGACTCTGGCTGCTATGCTACCACAGGTTTGAAGATAAAGCAGCTCTTGACTGGCCAAGAACGGACTGTCTGGCATCTGCAGTACACAGACTGGCCTGACCATGGATGTCCTGAAGACATCAAGGGTTTTTTGTGTGAGTGTTAAATGTCATAATCGGTTAGACAGCAGTTTAAATTCGACTAATGAAAAAAATTGTTAGCATAACATTTTGTATAACATGATGTAACATCTTTATGAAAATATTATGTTGCTTGGGGTCATTTATTTGTTCTGTTATACAATTACATAAGCTTACATTCTTATCATTAGGTATGGAGTTTTGATGTGTCTTGTTATATTTTCTGTTTATAATATATGTGTAACTCCGCAGCTTAGAAAACTAAATCCTGTGGTTGGTAGAGTGATTTCACCACTGACTGCCTTAATCCCATATTGCACCAGGGACTGTCTGACCTTGTTTTCTCAAAAACAATTGGCATTGTTTTGGCAAAATGAATCCACTGCATGACTAAAATATACAAATAAATAAAATATATAAATAAGTCAAGTATATTTCATAAAACCAGAAACATTATACATAGTCTTGAATTTGTCTTGGAACTTATTTTAGGGCCTGTTTATTTTCAAAATATTGGAACTTGTCTTGACTCATTATTATGATATCGTTAGTATACACTGATGAGCCAAATCATTATAAACTCATACACGTGTGTCAATGTCTTGGATATATTTGATGGTTCAGTAACATTTGTTACTTGTGGTTGACATGTTGAATGCAGAAGAATTGGGCAGTAATAAAGATCTGAGTGACTTTGACACGGGCCACATCATTATGGCCAGGCAACTGTGTGAGAGCATCTCCGAAACAGCAAAGCTCAGAGGGTGCTCATTGTCAGCTGTGGTGAGTACCTACAGTACTAAATGCAGTCTGAGGAGGTACAAACCATGAACCACTGATGAAGTGTTGGGCAATGAGATGTTAACAAAGAACATCCTGTCTAATATAGACCAATAAAAGCACGTTACTGTGGCAGAAAAGATTTTAGTAGGTACTCAACATGGGTGACCATAAGGACCCCCCAAGGCTTACCATTTTGAAGATGGTCTGATGCAATTTTCTTGCTGTAATGATTTGGCCCTTGTCAAAGTCACTCAGATCTTGTGGAACTGCAGAATGCTAATATATCCCAGACTTTGACACGCGACATTTTTACAAGAAACTCAATTATTATTCACTTTATGTAGAAATAGTTATAATGTTTTGGCTCATTGGTGTATTCTACTTCAAAAACTGTCAACATCCTTTGTTTTTCAGCCTATTTAGAAGAGATTCAATCAGTGAGAAGGCATACGAACAGCACCACAGATCCAAAGAACCATGCACCAGTTCTGATCCACTGCAGTACTGGGGTGGGACGTACAGGAGTGGTAATTTTGACAGAAATCATGATCGCTTGTCTGGAACATAATGAGGTATGGCACAAAAATAAATAAATCAAAATTATAATCATGTTATATATAATATTACACATGATATTCTGGCAATGGAGCAAATACATTTAATATTTTAAAAATATTTTTTATTAGAAAAACCCTTATTATTTTAAAGTCAACATGAAATATTTATTATAGATAATAGATAAAAAAACACTGACAACTTACATCAGTTAAATGAGTAATGGAATATAATTGTCTGCTTTAATGAAAATATTTCCCTGTTTTTTCAGCTGTTGAATGTCCCAACTGCTTTGAACTTGATTCGTCAGCAGCGCATGATGATGGTGCAGACAGTCTTACAGTACACTTTTGTTTACAAGGTTCTTATTCAGTTCCTGAAGAATTCCAGGCTTATATAATTTACATATTATTATCTTAAGATTGAATTACCTTTACAAAGGCTTTTTGCACAAAATGGGACAGTGTGATGCACGTGAATTTGATTTTAAGATTTAATTTGGCTGTCAAATGACACTTTGAAATAGAACCAAACCAGTAATGATTTAGTTGCACTGTCCATCTTAAAATACTGTTGAACATTTTGGTAAGTATTGCTGTTACAAAATTATGGCACTAAATGAAGGGATGTTACATACCACAAAGAACTCAGGTAGACAGTAACTGCTGGCCAATAACCTGGGGATGAATATTAACAAGTTATTATGTTCATTTTAGAGAATCTCAAGCACTTTTTTGACGAATATAGTAAATCCTCCAAACCAATAAGTTTGTCTACTAAGTAAAAATGTTTATTCTCATGTCTTTTTTCTTCGTTTTTTTTTTCTTTGTGTTCATTTATTGAAAGGTGACATGTTTGTCTTTTAGTATTATGGAAATAATTTAAGGATGAATATTATTTACATTTATCTTGAGCTTATTATTATATCTATCGATGACACAAATTTCAATTGTGGTTATGTTATTATGCTCATTTGAATTTGAATAATGTGTTAGATTCCTTCCTATGTATCCACAAAAGAACATTTGGTTTTTGTTCAGGTAATAAAGTGTGTCATTTAAATATCAATACAAATGACGACTGGCTGGAGCTTTATCCGAAGTAGCTTTACCTGGTATTTGTAACATTATGATGAATTCTAAATCTTAAAAAAAATTCAGCAACTTTCAATGGCACCCTTTTAAGGATGTATGTTTTTCCTTCATATTGGAATTGTAAAAATAATTAGCCATTTAGATATATAGCTTTTTCTCTAAAGAACAAATCTGTTATCAAAATATACTACTAAGCCAAACTAAGTGACAAATTTGTTACATACTTCACTGATGGCATCTTGGATATTCCACAATTCTTTCTCAGTCTTTAAGATCCACTTTTACCCTCCATTTCTTGTATTAGCATAGCACCTTTCGCTGTTTCATTTTTGAGCCCAAGCATGACTTTGTCTTTGATCTCCACAGTTTTGCGTTAGCACAAAACAATTACAGAGTAATGACAATAAAACTAGAATGCAAATATGGTGTATATACACATTATAGTAAATTATACAAGAATTATAGTAAATTAAACAAATGCAAAACCACAATCAAGGAGACAGGAGAATGGATAGTTGCATGATAATGTTTTATTAGCATGCAAAGTCTCTTTAAATCCATGACGCTTAAGTGATTGTCAGAATCTGTCTTTGTCATGTCCATCATGTTTCTGTTTATCTCTCATATCTCCCCAATGTTCCAAGTGATTCCGAGTCCAGTCTTTGGTTAACTGGTCTATGATTCACTCCTGTCCCTTGCTGACTCCTCATCACTGCTGTATATATTTATCTACCCTTGCCCTGTTCCTGTGTTGGTCGTTGTGTGTGCTATGCTCCTGGAATGTGTAGATGTGGTTCTTACTTGTGTTCCCCTCAGTACTCTCTTGTGTCCAGTTCAATTATTGCTGTGTCATCTCGCCTTTGTTTTGACCCCATGTGGCCCTTATGTTTCAGATGTTGTTTGTGTCCTGTTTAAAATAAAGTTCCCTTGATGTCAGAAAGCTGCCTTGTGGATTGTCTATCTGTCTCCATGACCAATCGTAACAGTAATTGTTTCCATAATTTAGTAGCTTATATGTATTCTATGTATTTGTAAATTACAGTGTAAATCTAAGCAACGAAATACCGTAATCCTTCTATGATAAGGATTCCTTTTGAACTTAATGATTTTTGTGCAGCTGTATCAGTTTGTGTATTCAGAAATAACACAAAAATTATTTGGAGGCAAAGTTTCATTGGTTAGATCAAATCAAAATGATTTCTAAGAAGTTGGCATGCTAACAGAAATGGTCAACAATTTACAAACACTTGACCATATGGCCTATATGGACTTTTTAAATATACAGTAAAACCTTGGATTGCGAGCATAATTCGTTCCAGAAACATGTTCGTAATCCAAAGCACTCATATATTAAAGCAAATTTTCCCATTAGAAATAATGGAAACTCAGATGATTCGTTCCACAATCCAAAAATATTAATATAAAAATGATTAATACAAAATTTAAAGTAAAAATACATAAAACAAATGAACCTGCACTTTACCTTTGAAAAGAGTCGTGGATGGTGTGAGGGAGATGAGAGAGAGGAGAAGAGGAGGGTTATTTTGTAGGATGACTTTCACTATAACGGAATCACTGCTGTTTGTTGGCTCACTGGATTTTTTTTGTGCAACTTTAACAAGGAACCTATCCAATAACAGCCAATTTTGCCTCCTTTTGGATTTCGCAGAAATGTGGACATTGTATTGTCTTTAAAGTGATTCATCACTCGCACTGTTACCCCCTTATTTGGGTGGTGCATTTCTACTAAATTTACTAACTATATGAGTGACGCACGCCGACTGAGATCGAGCACGGGAGAGGATTACCCACAATCCCACAGCAAGAGAGAGAGAAGAGTTATGATTACGTGATGCTAGGCAGACAAAGCATATACGTAATACTCGTATTGCAAGACCTCGCTCATTTGTCAAGTTAAAATTTATTTTAAAATTTTGCTCGTCTTGCAAAACACTCGCAAACCAAGTTACTTGCAATCCAAGGTTTGACACTAGTACTTTTGACATCAAGTGCTCCTTGCAAAGTTCTTTACACATGATTTTCCAGAGGAAATCAAAAAACATCAACTACAATGATAACTGAAATGTGGGTCAAATAGTACTCCAGGAAACGACACAAAGCTAAGGTTCATCCTGGATGCCAGTGCATTGCAAGATACACACACACACTATGGACAGTTTTAGGAAACAAAGTCACCTAACAACATGTCTATGAACTGCAGGAGGAAACCTACACAACATAGAGAGATCATGCAAACTTCTCATTCCCATTCACCTTAGAAAAGGGGATTTAACTATCCAAAAGACTGGCTAAAGAGATACGTCTTAAGCCTTCACTTAAAAGCAGAGATTGTGTCTGAGTTCCGAAGACTAATAGGAAGTTTATTCCATGGTTGTGGTGCTTTATGAGCAAATGCTCTTCCTCCAAAAGTAACGTTCTTTATTCTGGGTATGGATAGAAGACCTGCATCTTGTGATCTAAGCGTACGATTCGGAATGTAGTTGCAAATGAGGTCACTTACATACTGCGGTGCAAGACCATTTACAGCTTTATAGGTTAAGAGTAGTATTTTGTAGTCAACACGAAATATAACTGGCAGCCAGTGCAGTGAAGATAAAATTGGGGTAATATGATCATATTTTTTAGTTTTGGTGAGGACTCTGGGTGCTGCATTCTGGACTATCCATCCATCCATCCATCCATTTTCCAAACCGCTTATTCTACTGGGTCGTGGGGGCATTCTGGACTAGCTGGAGTTTATTTAATGACCTCTTTGGACAGCCGGAGAATAAGACATTACAGTAATCGAGCCTGGAGGTAATAAACACATGAACCAATTTCTCTGCATCTTGAAAGGAAAGCGTGTTTCTTAACTTGGCAATATTGCGCAGGTGAAAGTAGGCGGTATGGCAAATGTTATAAGTATGTACATCAAACAAAAGATCAGCGTCTAGGATAACACCAAGGTTTTTAACAACAGTACTTGCTGTAATAGGTAGTCCATACAGATTGACTGTAATGTCCGATAGTTTACTTCTGGTGGCTTTAGTGCCAGTAAGAAGAACCTCAGTCTTGTCTAGGTTCAGCTGGAGGAAGTTGTCTGTCATCCACTTTTTGATATGCATTAAACATTCTTCCATTCTCTGAAGTTGCTGTCTATCTTCTGGTTTATCCGATATATATAATTGTGTATCATCTGCAAAACAATGAAAGCTAATTCCATGATTACGATTAACTAAGCCTAAGGGTAACATGTATAGTGAAAATAGTAGGGGAGCTAGAACTGAACCTTGTGGCACTCCGTATCTGACCATGACATGTTCTGAGGAATCACTATTTAGATTCACATATTGATAGCGGTCTGACAAGTAAGATTTAAACCAAGAGAGTGCCACTTCCCTTATGCCTACAGTATGTTCAAACCTATGTAGGAGAATGGCATGGTCTATAGTATCAAAAGCAGCACTAATGTCAAGCAGCACTAATGTTTATTTTAAAACTTATCAGTAATTTTTAAATCTTGGTTCTAGTAAAGGTACGTTTTTTTTTACTATTTTGGCATTTTTGTTTTATATTTTGTTATGGCAAGGATAGAATCCATCCATGTCAGTCATTCTATACACCTGAAATATACAATAAAAACATTAAAACTTTCCCACAGAGGATGAAATACAATGATTAAAAGTGAGATGTGTGTGGTGATATCTGGGGTTTCTGCTTGGATTGCTTGTCTCCTGTGTTTGTGGGACAGCAGAGATAAAGCAAATAAGGTACAAGTTATGTGACAATTCCAGCAAGAGAAGACATACACCATGATATTCGTAATATGAAGGATGATGCTTTTGTGTCTGTACACAAAATACCGATTCCTCCACTTCACATCAAACTGGGACCAGTAAAGCAGATTGTCATACAATTACATTGTAATGGCAAAACATTTACAGAAATGTGATCAATGTTTCCCAAATTATTAGATGCTAAAATTACATCTCAGAAATTCACTTTCCCCATGATCTCCTGATGTGTACTGATTTGAATCATGATGTCACCCACTACTTTATACAGTAGTTTGACAGTTTCACTGTTGTTTTAATGTCTTTGTTACATGGTGAAGAACAAAGCGACAATCCACATATCAGCTCAATCAATCAAGGGACTTTATTGTAACTTAAAAAAAAAACAAATAAAATGAACCACAAGGGGTCAAAACAAAGCAGATGAAAAGCAAAAAAAAAGAGAGCAACACTGGACCTACCAAAGCAACACAGTAGTAAGCACAATGACCAACTGAAGATCAAGGGCAGGTACATATATACACAGATGACACAGTTAAGATGAGGGACAGGTGTGGGCCAATTACAGTTGAACAAACTAAAGATTATGAACAACAAAAAATAGGTGTGGGTCATTTCACAAATCTCAAAAACTCAAACATTAGGAAAGAGATGACCAGCAACACCTGCTGGCCAGGCAGGGAAATGGCAGGCCAGGAGCCTGACAGTCTTTCTATGAATGTATTGTGTTAAACAAATCATTTATGTAAAAACATAGTCAAAAATATGTCTTTTTGATTGTGTTTTTTTTTTTTAATTAAAGCAGTTTAAATTGCTGGCAATAGGTGCCAAGCTGAGCAAATACAGAAAACTTTGCTGTTTGTAGGATTTTTATTAATTGTGATATTAAATGTAATCCCAGACTCTTGGGAATACATATGGTTCTGCCACCAGTCCACTTTTTAAGATGATAACTCAAAAACCATTTTATGGATCTTTGCATTGTATGAGTGATATTCTAGAACTGATTAAATTTTTAGACAAATCACCCCAAAATTGAAGCTGCATAGTAATAACAAAAAAGGGTAGTTTCAGACATTTAATCCTGTTAGTTCCATATGTAGATAAAAAAGTATTTAACAGATCATTTTAAACCTTTGCAGGCATCTTGTTATGGTGAAGATCTGAACCTGATCAATTTTTCAGACAAATTGTACTGAAACTGATGCAGCACCACATAGTGATAGCAAGGAGAAGGCCAGCCCAGACATTTCATATTGTCAATCACGGTAACTTAAAAATTATTTGTCCAGTCTTCTCTAAATTTTGCAGGTATATTGTGTAGGTAAAGATCTGGTCCTGTTTATGAGACAAATTGCACCAAAACTGAAGCAATGGTGCTTAGTGACAGCAAAATATATTGTGGAGGAATTTAATCATGTCCTGTTTTTTGGAGAGTTTTTTTTTCATTTGGTGAAATTTATCATGAGCCAACTAACCCCCCATGAATAAGCTGTAGTCCAAGTCATTAGTAGCACATGAACGAATAGTCACAGATATGATTAACTTAATTAGATTAAGACAAGTCACAGGAAGTAGTGTATGGTCTCCAGATAAATTACAGATTGATGTCATTGACCCTATCCTAAATTAAGACTGGAAAAGTATAATACACCACCCTCCTAACTTCCCAAAATTTTAAATAAACTTTCCTAATTTAGGATAACTACAGGTACACAGCCAGGAAAATGTTGCCTGCCTGACTGCATTGTGCCAACTGTAAAGTTGGCTGGATGAGTTTGGTGTGGAAGAACTTGACTGGCCCACACAGAGCTTTGACTTCAATCTCATCTAACACCTTTGGGATGAATTAGAATGGAGAATGCGAGCTTTCACATCCAATATCAATGCATGACCTCACAAATGCTCTTCTGGATGAATGGGCAAAAATTCCTACAGACACACTCTAAGACCTTGCAAAAAGTCTTCCCAGAAGAATGGCAGCTGTTAGCTGCAATAGAGGGACCAAGGGGGATTTCATAAAAGTTCTTGTAGGTGTAATGGCCAGGGGTCCCAATATTGTTGTCCATATAGTGTAAAATTATTCACATAAAATTCCAGCATACTAGTGATGTGATTGTCCACAATGAGGACAGCAAAGACTTGGAAGAGTCCAAGTACAGGCAGGATGGGGACAAAAGCCTGGATCTGTAATGTTTTTTCTCTGTCACCAAGAAGGACACAGATCAACAGGGAGGCGTTGCAGTCCCGAATACCCCTCTAAATTCACAACAGGAATCAGCGCGGGTGGACAGCAGAGAGGGTCAAATTCCCCACACTAGTCATATCACTGGCCAGAAGATATTGCCGGGGTGCTTGCGCTTGTATCTTCTTTGCAGTGGTACGATTGGTGTGTGGAATCGGTAGGACAAAATAATTCCTACATTAAACTGCTTACTGCAAAGTCTGTGGATTATCTTGAGTAACCAGGTCATGATTTCTGGTAAGAGATGTTGCTGTTGAATTTTTCAAATATTTTTGATGCTTTAATCACCACAAAAAGAATGCCATTCACTCCCATTATATTTCAGAGAAGCCTGACAATTCTATGGCTGATATCTCCAAAACTAGGTAACTTCTATTAGAACAACCTAGATGGATAGATAGCATTAATGACCCTCTAAAAGTTTTTTCTTTTTATAGTTTTGGGGTGAACTGCTCCTTTTACCTTTCGGGAATGAACGTGATGGGAAAACCGGGAATGAAGGTGGAAGTAGGGGAAGATGGATTTTCAGTGACTTCGGACACTCTGGGCTTATGGTGTTTGAAAGAAGCATATGCTGCCTGGTATTCCAGAAGAACAAGAACACTCTGATCAACTGCACTGTATAGCATGCTCTGAAGGAGGAGGAGATTGGGCATGGCAATTTGAAGACACTGGGGTGCCATGTGAATCCATTAAACTTACTGCTCTTTATGTTTCTGATGATTATAGTCAGCTGCCTCTGTGTTCCTGTCCCCTGGCCAACAGGAGTGGTACAAATAAGGAACATTCCCTTATGTATCAAAAGGGTCAGAGAGATTGGAAAGGCCTAGGGCCATGGGTTCAGCAGTGCACTGACAGAACCGATTGACTAAAAATTGGGGAAAATCAATGGGTCAGTGCAGATGGAGAGGTCCAGAAACAACTGGTTTGATCAGATAGTAGAATTCAGGCGCCAGAAATGAACAAAACAGGTATTTCCTCCCTGGTTGGCTGATGTGCCTGATGATTTTGGGAGAATAGTCTCTGCTGAGCCTCTGGTGGTCCACTCAGTCTGACCTCCGGCCCCAGAAAGCCAAAATTTCTAAGGCAGCAGTACACAAGAACAAGTGAAGCAGGAGACACTGGGAATAACCAGAAACCAGTCAGGTAGAGGGCAGAAGCAAGAGTCTAATGCCAGAGATGACCATTAACTTATTCCACAGTTTCTCATGAATTGTAGGATGACTTTAAGTGACCTTCAAAAGGAATGGGAAACATTAAGTGGATAGCTCTCTCTTGGTTTTGCTCCTATTTAATTGATTGTTATCAGTTTGTTCATGTGAACAATGTTATCTTCCAAGCTCACTACAGTCAAATATGGTGTCCCAAAGGGATCAGTGCTGGGCCCGCTACAGTTCACTTTATATATGCTACCACTTGGAAACATCATTAGAAATCATGGTGCTGGATTCCATTGTTATGCTATCTAAATCTGCTCTGACATCTTTGTTCCAAAGCCCCGCCAAAAACAGGTTCTCTAGTGTATCTTTAGGAAATTGAGCAGCGTTTCAATGATTGACCTGTATGTGTGTATAGCTGATGAAGAACTGAACAGAACATCATTCAAACTCATATCCAGCTGTGAAAATATACAGTTTAGGAGGTACAGTATAATCCCGCAGGTTCTCTATCAGTCAGTGGAGCCCCTTTGAGTCTAATGAGCCTTAGATATAGCAATATCCAGGTCAAAACAGAAATTACCTGACCCCGGGATTAGAAATTCCAAAACATCCTGATTGTTAATGTAATATAAAGTATTGATATCTACATAATTGGTCTGATCTATGGAGAGCTGCGTCCAGGGGACCTCAAACAGGTCCAAATCAGCATTCTGAGGAGAGACGGAGAGCTAGAGTCATTCTTCATGATCTCACTCTTTTCTTAAAATATGTCCCCAGAGGCTTGACTTTTACACTTCTTAGGAGCTCAAGACTTGGCTTTTATTAACAGATTTACAACATTTTTATGACCAACTGTGGGTAAACTCGCAAGGGAATTTTTTCCTCCTCCTCCAAGACAAGCACAGTGGGCCCGAGCCTTCCTGGGCAGGCTGGACCGTTTTTGTTAAACACCCACTGATAGCGAAACTAGTGAGATCCAAAGGTATTGCTTTGGAGGCTGATTTCAAATGAGATTTCACTATATCAACCCCCCACTTAAGAAGCGGTAAAATGGAAGCTTTAAGTTCACTACCGGTGGTGAAATGTGAGATTTCATGACAGTTTCTGAAAAGTCAAATCTGGCACCCATCTGTAACTTGATGGGCATACCCCTCTCAATAAAACAGAATTAAAGGCACCCATGACAGTCGCTTCTGTCTTGTTTTTTTAACGTGCATGCATTGGCCTTTTTGGAAAACACATCAATGACAGTGAGCAGATATTTTAACCCATTGTTATACACTGCCAGCCCCTGAATGTCACATAAATCAGCCTGTCACTGATACATGGGTCTCAGTACATTCTGTTCCTTGGGAATTTTCTTTGTGGGTCTGTGCAAAGTATAAGCATCCTGTATGGATAGGCACTCAGTGACCGCATCATTGTCAAGTTTCTCCCCCATTTGCTCCTCAGCGGCTCTCTGCAGCCTGCACGGTGTGGCTGAGGTCGTAGTATGTTTGGTTTAAGAGTCGGACATTAGTCTTTTGTAGTCATACTTTTATAAATGAGTTGGGGATAGAGTAATGGTGGTGAGTTTTATAGGTGGGCGTCCTTTAGCGCAGATTTTTTTTTATTTTAAAGGTTGTACAGAAAATACGTTTTCAAAAGGGTGTAGTTTTTTGAAAAAATTTCTGATGCAGAAAATAGGTCTTCAAAAGGGTGTAGATTTTTTTAATTATTCTTTACAACCATTGTTGATGTAGATGAGTGATGTCACAAGCAATAAGATCAATGCATTGGGTTCAGTGATACAGGCGTTGACATCTATAAGTACGGCATAAAATATAAAACTGTGACTACCATTAAATACATTGACAGGAATATAAGACAGACACAGACATATGAGACTCTCCGGAGTTTCTTCTCTCCCCAACACTTGGGTAAGTAATCCTTTTCTGCCGTGATAACAATCACCAACTCCAGTGATGTCAAATAACAATCTATGAAATCAGCAACATGCATACCTTTCGAAACATTCCGAAATTCATTTTCTCCAGCGCAGACTTTTTCATCAAAGCATGCATCAACAGAGGACTAACTTTTTCTAAAAAAAATTAACATGAACTCACGAAAGTCGTTACTAATAGCATTTCCCATTGCGAGCTGATTTTAGTTGTCTACCTCCCAACGAGCCAGAAAATCTTCCACAATCGGTTTAAGTACAGAGTTGTGCTGAATCACCACCTGTTCCAGTTTATCATTTTCATATATCCCATCTCAGCACTTTCATAGATCACAGAAAAAAGCTTCCACAGTGCCCTCCAACCTGTCAACTGGAACTTGGATGTGAAGAATCAAATTTTTCTCAGGCAAGAACAGCAAGGGTGCTGTCATTGATTCGGGTGATTGACCTCACAGCCGTAGCAGTGTTTCTGCAGATGCCTGCTGATGACTATAGCTACAAGCCTCACTATCAATGCTTTTATACAGGTCAGCATCCTTTGGCACAAGGCCAGTGTGGAAATACAATTCAAATCGCCTTGTTCATCCCCAAGGGGCAATGTGCAGACCTTTGTTGTCGGCCCCTCTGCCCGCTGAGAGACCAGTGATGGAGGAGCCGGAGAATGAGATGCCTCAGACTCCTCGCTCTCATCGCTGGATATCTGCAGTGCACGTTTTAAACTGCACTGGGAGGAAATACCTGTTAAAACATGCACGTTTAAAAGGTCCCTTCAGAGTTAACGTTACACATTTCTGCATCAGTCGCAACCTCCATATCATCTGATTTCATCCTGAAATTAAATGATGGATAGACAAATAACATTATTAATCAACTTCCCAGTTTCACCCAAAGCTAAAGAACTTAATTTCACATTTCTTAGAGACATACACCCACTGGCTACTGTTGTGGTTTTTCCTTCCCCGCCAATCAGGAATCAGTCTTTATTGCAATAACGAAGTTACAACCAAGGCCGGACACTTAAAGTGTGTCCAATACTGTTTTACACCAATTTTATACATTTTCTTATTAACAATATCTCGTCACTTAAGCATCATCATTACCTCAACCATTCACCATCGTTGTTTTCTCCCTTGATCCACATCCCTAGATGATACAGTAAGTATGTCAATCATCTCTTTTACTGGTTGGTGCCTCGGCTGAACATAATGGTGGCGTGACCATCTCTACTCAGTTTTTTTCAATACCCAGCCGTGAACTTTTGGTGAACTCAGAATCCCTTCCTTCTGTAGCAAACCTTGGCAGCTTCTGCTTGTTGCGCATTGTCTGGCTGGAGGGTTAATGATATATTTGTCCTTCAACATAGTGATAAGCTGCAGCACTAATAAAGTATTCATACATCAAAAGCTAACAAAATAGCTAACAGATACAGAAACTTCTAAACCAACACAAGGTGCTAATTCATACTTATTTTATGTCACATTGTGCACAGCAGTAATTGGTCTGCATTCTCTAAAGATTACAAGGTCACTCTCTACACAGTTTACATCAGCTTCTTAAAAGAGTCCAATGATTGCATTCTCTATGCGTTATTAAGTGCTAAATAATACTCCATACTACTTGGAAATATTGCATTGGAAGTATGGGTGGCCGTAAACCAGTCAATTTCTACTGGGGTGGGGCGGGTTTCTGGAGGACAGGTAGTGTAGCACAGAGCTAGGTAGAGAGAGACATTTTCCAGAAGTTAGACTGAAAGACAGATACTCCCTGACTTACGATGGTCCATTCCCTTTACGAAAGGTATTGCAGTTCCATTCTGTTTTTCATTTTCAATACATTAAATATGCTGGCCCAGATATAAATTGCTTGAGATAATAAACACTAAATTACTGGATTTAGGGAACGTTACCAGATAAGGCTAAAATACTGGGTAAAGTTAGCAACATATAACACAAACTACGAACAGCCTATAAATTCTAAATTCCATTCTCTCCATGTTATTTCATCCAACACTGTGGAATTAGAGGATTTTTTTTTTTTTTTTTTTGCAGGGTGGCGTGAGTTTAATAATGTATACTGTAATATCAGAGCATGTAACCTCAATTCTCTTGATTCTGAAAGCTTTTCCCCGTTCCTTATTTTTAATAAACCAGACAGTAAGCTTTCCAATTGTGTTCTTTGTGAAAATATGTAAATGCAGTGTTTGAATATGATTACCTCACATTTTTTGCCTTCCTTAGTTACAGTGAGATTTCTCCTGTTGACTTCAGAAAACCTTTTTTTTCTCCTCCTCATGTCACTAGGAAAACCATACATTTGTTCTCCTTATTCTGAGGGATTAAAGCAACTTCATGCAGCAAAGCAAACCATGGTGGGGACTATATGCAAGGACAGCGCTGAGGAAAGGGCACGAAGTGGCATGCTATTCATGTCTGAGTTTATTAGTGATTAAATCATCAAGATTATTTAGGTCCTGTGTGGGATTACTGAAACCACCATAAATTAACTAAATGCTAGAACATTTCATTTTGATCTGATTTAAAATATTTCTTCTCTTGCCCTCCCTCTAAATATATCAATAGACATTATGATTCGACTGTTCGACTACCATACAAATTTAATAACATAAAAAAAAAACATAATTCACACCAATAAACAGCAGCAGCACGTGCTTTAACCAAGGTAAGCCTAAAACATGTCTTTTTAATTGTAAAATCCAACAAATATATACGAGGGATCAACAGGGAAAGGTGACAAGATAAATAAAATGTAAGTAATTAGAGATAAACAAAAACCACATCTAATAATTTTCTCCAATTCCAACTGAACGTTTAACTTCAACTAAAACGTCTGATGTTCCGCCAACTTTCTTATCCCGGTTTAAATTGACGAGGGAGTTTCCAAAAAATGTCAACTCAGAAGGTAAAATTAGACGTAAAAGTATTCACTCCGACTTAATGTGAAACTTGCCCAAAACACAAAGCAATCTAACTGCATTAACAGCTATGTCACCAGTTGTACGACGGAAACATAACCCTTTTCTCTACTGTATCAATGTACCACAAGAAGCAAAAATTTCCAATGAAATCTCTATCCAAAATGACGTAAATGCACACTTAAAAAAGAGACTCCTCTTCACTACCACAAAAACAGCATAACGGAGAAAAATCTTACAAATTTAAACATAAGTCAGAGTGGTAAAAGAATTTTGTATGTGGGTCTTTGTAAATCACTAAGTTGCTGCGGTCAGATCAGACTCAGAGACTGGAGGAAAAAACAGTGAGGGATTTTTTTTCTTCGATAAACAGAAGCTGTTGGAGCAATACTCCTTATAAAAGTGTTTTTAAAATAACGTGGCAGGTAACCATAGCCGTTAATACATAATTTTATTTTTAAATAAACATTGTTATAACCATCATTACCTCATCATTACACAAGTAGTGTACTGAATAAATATTGTAATTAATACATGTACTGAGTATACTAAAATCGATGTTTTAATTATCTATCTGTATTTAATACATTCAAACGGCCCGCCAAGCACGCCCGGGACCAATCTGACCTCTATATGAACCACGTGACGATTGAACGTTTGAACTTCCGTTGACGCAACGCTCTCCTCCGTCTGGTGCGGCCATAATTGGAAAACGCATGCGCGAGAACTCGTCTAGTTCGTGTGAGAACTGTTACTGCTCCATTCCCAATCCCGATCTAGACAACGCATGCGCGAGAGTAGTTGTCAACCTTTGAACTACTGAGAAATGGTTTTGCTCGTGTTTTATATTGAAAATCGTTTGTTTCCCCTTTAGAGACGCCGATTTCACACAATGAAACTCTCCCGGGCAGAATATCGTGTAATAGCAAAATATACAGACCAACTTAAACCTACGCGTCAGTGTATGAAGATGCTTCAGGAAAGATTCCCCGGGTACTTTGCAAGTTCTCTTTTAAATTAAAGCTTATTTTATTAATTTAAATACTGGCCCATTGTTGTTGGCCCAGATTAACTATATGGGTATTTTAATATTATCATCATGAATCGTCAGCTGTTGGTAAAATATTCAACTTCTGTATTTACGAAACAACATAGTTTGAAAATGTGTACATACAATTAACTATTTTGTAAATATATTTTCAAGTCTACTGTGCAAGTTCATGTCTTGAAATTGCATTATAACCGCGATGTTAATGTTCTAGCCTAAAATAAGCGTTGGAAACCCCAAGTCGGTCAGTCGCTCGCTTTTTTCGAAGTACCTTGCAGGATTTGTTTCTCTGTATTACATTCTAGTAATATCACCTATTCACCCCTCAGTTATTTGCCCTCCACCCTGCTGAGCATCTTCTCTCTGGAGTACCAGGTTAGTAATTTTGTCATGTCTAGTACCGTATTTAAAGGTAAATGTCTCTATGAATTTGTAATTGAACTGGTGATTTTGATTCATAAGGAGTATTTCTCCACCATGTCAGACTAGGATCACAATTAATGCTAGATTTCTGTGAGGTCTTTCTTTAGATTTACCTAAAACTTATTATGTTAATCCTATCTGTCCATCCATTTTCTGTAACCGCTTGCCCTATTCAGGGTCACGGGGTGGGGGGGGTTTGGGTTGGGGTGAGGCGCCTATCCCAGAGGCTACAGGCACAAAGCAGGGAACAATCTAGGATGGGGTTGCAACTCATCGCAGGACACACACACACACACACACACACACACATACATATACACACACACTCCAGTCACACATACATGCATATCTACAGTCAATTTGGTAACTCCAATTAACCTTAGTGTGTTTTTGGACTGTGAGTGGAAACCAGAGAGCCAAGAGGAAATCCCACGATAACACAGGGAGAACATCCACACACACAGAACCCTGGTGGAGACTTGTGCCCAGGTGCCAGAGGTGAGGCAACAGTGTGAATCACTGTGCCACCCAATTATGCTAAACCATTTTGGTAATAGTGTTTTAGTACAGCCATGTGTTGATTTTAAATATTTCAATATATCTCAATATCGTAGGTGCTTGATTGGCAGAGATGATGGTTAAAAAAGCACATTCCACTAAACACCCTCACTGGCAATTCTTGCTTCAGTTCCATTCAGCCTCAGAGATTTTTTTTGGGGGGGGGACCTCTGAAGGAATGCTATACAGCTGTTGGAATGTTCACACTGGGTCACTTTCCTAAATTTCATTTTCTGGCTTATAACTTATAATGGTAAAAAATAAATCATAATATACCTCGAAATCGCCAGAATCTTAAAAAGTACCATTATACAAATTTTTGGTCATACTGCCCAGCACTAATGAAGCATGTGACGGGGCTGTCCGAGGAATACAATGCTGTCATTTCGACAGCCCCCCCCTTCTATAAATTTTATGTCTGTGATTGGTGGGCTAGTACTTATACTACGTTTATTTTTTATTATTGTTAATGACCGTGTTAGCATTAGGCTTGCATATTAATGTTGTTACTTATAATTTGTGTAAAAAAAAAAAAAAAATCCAAAATCATATTAAGTTAAATGGTTTCTTGTTTTAGAAGAGAATTAAAAGAACCATTTCAAAACACCACACCCCAGAGGCTTTTGAGGACTACTATCAAAGGTATTCATTTTCTGTTTTTATTGGCAACTTGATAGCATGTAAATTGATAAATACTATCTTCCACCTGCTAATATTCTGGTATTATTATTTGCTAATAAGACAATGTGTATATTTTAAAAGGATGGAAAAGTAGTTTTACATTAAAAGATTCAACTAGCTTTTTAATTTTTGGAAACTGAGGTGATGCCAGTGATGCCTAGTAAAATGAAAGGTTTGTGCAACTGTTTAATTTTGGACAAAAGGCTACAATTAAAACATCAGCATTTCTGGTTTAAAATATCTATCAGTTGTCAGCTCCACATCCTATAAGTTTGGCCAGTTTAATGTTTTGCTAGCTTTTTGTATTGTCTTAATACACAGTTATTAAATTGATGTTTTTTTTTTCAGTTACATGCACCAAATGAAGATGTGTCATTCATCTCAAGTCCTTTTCAGTTTGGCTAATAAGGTAATTTTTCTGTTTTCACATATTGGCAGCACATTTTTCTGCAAGGAGTTTGATGTTTCAAAGCATCTTCAAGCCTCTAAATAAATTCCCTGAAAATAAACTTCTGTCTAGTAATTTAAAAATTTTCAATATTATTAAGACTGCTATTTTGGTTTGGGTGGGTTTAAGGTACTGAGGCATACCGCAGTATTTTCTTTCTCTGAAACTGAATCTCACCCCCATACATGCTCAATTTAACAAGATTTCAGAATACCATATATTGTGGTGTAATGTCAAGACAGTTTAAAAATTAGATGCTACTCAAGCTTACTATTATGAAACATTTTGCTTTTATACAACCCAAGCCACTGTCTTTAACTCAAATGTAGTCTGTTGCTTATAACAAGTCAGTCGTAGTTTTGAAATTGCCTGCTGTTATGCCCAGAGACTAGTCTTCACAAAGTTGTAAGCAAAATATGTATTGACTTGGAATTCAGGCATAGTTTTATTAATTTGACTTTATATACCTCAATGTGGTCTGCTGTAATATGGGTAAACCAGACTTGGGTTAAACGGGTAATATTTGTAGTAATTTCTTTGGTAATGTCAGAAATAAAGATGATGATTGCACATTCATTTGCTGCACATTGATTCACCTGGCTGGCACTATGTGTTGGGTTATAGGAAAATCAACACCCTTCAAATTTGAGACTCAACAGTGCTGTAGTATAAGCACATTTAATATATTATGAAGTTACAAATATTTAAATAAATCTATTGTTTAGATTAAGCCACCAGCAGAATTTTCACCATTAATTATTTTTGTAGCTTGTTTTCAGTCTGATATTTATCACAACTTAGTTTTCTTATCACTTGTATGCTGATGACGTTAAGTTATGTTTGTCTTTCATACCACACCAGCTTGAAAGCTTGTCCACCCTAGTTGACTGCTTATCACGGATAAAAGAGGGGCTCTAAGTATTACTTCTATTTAAAATCCAGTAAAACTGAAACCACGATTATAGCTTCTCTTGAATTTTACCCAAAAATTAGTCAAGTGATTGTCTCGTTTTGGATAACTGCTAAGTCCAGTGTTTAAAGTCTCACGTTCTTGTTGCTGTCATTTAAGTTACATTTCCTAATTGCGACCTATTGTTTCATTGGCTGAACAGCCAAAAATTGTTCGTACATTTGTTTCATTGTGTTTAGATTATTGAAATGCATTGTTTACTGGTTTAGATAAATCATTTGTTTTACGTTTATGACCAGTACCAGAATGGAGTGGCCAGGGTACTAACGTGTTCTTGTAAGCTGTTGTGATCGGTCGGGGGATAAGGATACGGGAGACCGAAATCTAAAACAAAGGGGGTTTATTCGGGCAAGCAGGCAGACAAGGGAGCACACGGTCGACAACGTCAATGACAGATCTAACAAGACAGACTTAAACGCAGGTAAGTACACTTAAATACAGGACATAACATCAGAATGCACACGGGACAGCTGGTACGCTGATGTGGGCGTGGCAGATGACAGGGTTGGATGGAGGGATATGACATAAGCACGCTCATATTACCTTCATTTTATGTTCTTGATACTGACTCTCATGGATTTTAGGATTCATTCTAAAATTCTGGTAGTTAGATGTAGAGCACTAAATGATCAAGCTCCAGTCTATTTATATAAGCTTCTTCTCAAACATACTATTTCTTGTGCTCTTCGATCTCAGGCTTATGATTTGTTAGTTGTTCCCAACACATACAGCCTTTCAATCTGTGGTTCTGAGGCTTTGGAATAACTTCCGACTACAATTACATTTGGCAGACTCCATGGATACGTTTAAAAAAACTGTTAACTTTCTTGTTAAATCAGTCTTTTGTTTTGATTTGTATTGATACTAACTGTATTATAATAATCTGTGTTATCAGTTATTTTAATGTGAGTCTTAATGTTTATTGTTTACTGCTTAATTTATTTTGTTGTACAGCATTTTGTGACAACATGTCTGCGAAAGGTGTTTTATAAATAAACCTTACTTGCTTACAACTGATGAATATGTATTTTGTATATGATACACTGTATTTTAAGGAGAGCGTTCTTTGACAAACATCATCCCATTTACTTTAGCTACATAAGGGGTCTCCTGCTCCCTGGACTGGGTTGGGAGCCACTGGTTTAAACGGATGTCTTACTGTGTACTCGTTGAAGGGTTACTTTAACATTTTATATAACATTCTAGGAATCATTGCATCAAATGTTTTCATTTTGATACAGGTGGATTTATCCCCATCACTCATGGTACGCATAATTCTGGAAAGATTCCTTCAAGAACAAGACGACACCCCGTGTAAGTTGTTTTCTTATTTTATCTTTACCATTTAGATTTATGCTATAGCATACAATCTATAAAATTATACCTTTCATTTAAGAAAGATATGAAAGCAACTTGAATCAAGCATCTTCTGGAAGTCATGAAAAGGAGACTTTTGCCAAATAACCATATATTTTATTTTGTTGTATTCCCTGGAACATTTGGTTTGGGGACAATGGTAGGTTACATTGTGAGGTACAAAAAAAAAACTCCAGCTCTTGATATCGATTGGTGTGTTTGTTATAGTTCTTACTGATTTGTCATGGAAAATGTTGTTCGTATTTTAAGAAAAAAATATTCAAAAATTATATTTAAATAATATAAATGACATTTAAGATATTGACATTAAGACCCGCACAGAGAAATGCAGGTAACCACCTAACTGCACATTCCACTTACATGCAAATTGGCATGTAAATGGAAAGCGCAATGGTGTTGTTTCATACTTACATGCCGCGACTAGGACTATCAGCTTTTGAGTAAAAACACATTTATTGACTTTCACATTTCCAGATGATCTATCCAGTCTTTCACAAGGCTATCTGGGGAATACATTGTCATCATTTCAACAATATAACAATACAATATGAAAATGTATTTGCTTCAGCAATTCATGAATTACATTTTCTTTGCCCTTAAAAATTAGTATATTATGGTATTTATGCTGGGTTAGTTTGCAGGGTTCCCACGTTTCCTCGAAAACCTGAAAAATTGGAGGGTTATTGGAATTTTATTTCTGTTTTCGCCTTCTAGTTTTTCTGTTTGAAACAGCTCGCTGTTCGTAAGTCTAGATATGATGACAGCTGAGCTAGGTCATAAGAACATAAGAACTATACAAACAAGAGGAGGCCATTCAGCCCATCAAGCTCGCTTGGGGAGAACTTCACTAATAGCTCAGAGTTGTTAAAATCTTATCTA
>JAODJX010000027.1:6958505-6972013 GCA_026776945.1 Isichthys henryi
GTTCCTAAATAAATCCCCGTTTTCCCCGAATCTGCCTGCCTGCCCGTTCCTGCTCGCTCGCCTGCCTGCACGTCTTGGCCGCGTCCCCGGCTTTACGTGACACATAGCATCCTGACTTTTTTGGATATGGGGATTATATCACTTAACCAATAATATTGATGTACCAAACACCAAATGTACATCTTTCTATAAAATAACTAAAATAGGTTTAGGCTGTAATGTTTAAAATAATTTTCAGGAGAAACTTAAATGCGTTATCTTATGTTAACAATACCAGCTTGCCTATTACAATATTCATTCATCATTTTTAAACTGATATTTGATGTTGGGTAATACTGGGATACAATCAGAAGTATGAACCATATTTCATTTAGGTATGGGAGTGTAGGTGGGCTTAACAACACGTCTTGAATTGTTTATGGAATGGCATGTTTTCTGCTACCAAACGATGACGAATTAAATTACCTCATACATCCATGCTCCTCCCCCCACCAGATAATTTAGCCACTGATATTCTTCTGTGAGTGATACATTGGTAGTGGTGGTGGGGGTTGTCAGAACAGGGGCTCTGCCCAGTGATAGTAGACTGCTAACCTGATGACCAAGCTTGATGAATGGTGCTATATCCCTAGTTAGCAGTTTATGGCCGACATGCCCTCCACTTTCAGCAAGAGCATTGGCCCAATCCAGAGTTTATGGGATGTGGGGCTGGGGAAGCAATTTCAATCAATTTCACATGGTTAGCATAATTTGTTTTCCAGTGATGATGTAATATATAATAAATGTAGACAAACGGCTCCAAATTTAAAACATGCAGCTTTCATAGGCAAAAATACAAAGTGAAATGAACTGGAATTAATTCACACAGCAGAAAGGCTAAGTGAAAACAATAGATTCGGTCAGCAGAATCCAGGCTATTTAAAAACTGACACTTCTACTGTTCTAGTCAAGAAACAGGTCAGCTTAGTCTCAAAGTTCATAGTGTTGATGAGGTGACGAGGCCTCCTGCGGCCAGTGTTTAGTATCACGTGCTCCTTGTTCAGTCTGACCAGACTGTTTATCTCTGTGTTCTGCCTCCATCCCCCTCTTCGTTGATTCCGGAGTTCTCTGAGCAGCGTAACCAGGCAACTCCTGATCCATAATAGACAAGAAGTTGTAGAAAGACACTGGGGGTCCCCAGTTTTTATCCAAAATGAACCCTGCAAGGCAAGGTAATGATAAATTTAACAGGAACATTATGAAATAACTAATGACAAGTTAATAGGCCCTGGCTTTTCAAGTTAAAAGACATTCTAGCACCACTTATTAAAAGATTTAGGTGCATATATGTATATATTTGAGCCTGTATGTATAATTTGACCATGTGTGGATTGCAGAAAATCCAAAATAAATTAAAGCTTGTGCACCCAATTCTTGTTTTTTAAAATCATTAAAGATGTATCTTGTATAATCATTCCACCTTGGAAAAATATGGTCCAAATAATCCATTAAAGCCCCAAACTAATATGATATTCATGCCCTTGATGAGTGTATATAAACTTCTGACCACACCCGTATATTATGTACCCTTAATAGAACCTTTTTGGGCCATGATCTGAGCATTAGAAATCTGCCTTCAATTGCATAGAGTGCAGTATATGCACTTCTAAGAAGTGAACCTGGCAGCACTTACCTGTTGGCTGTTCTTCCTGGCGTTCTATTCTGTCTAACCACTGTAGAACAGTGTCAGACATTAGAGGTGCCTCAGGGGGATAGAGAAACACCTCTATCCCTGAGCCCAGGTGGGACAGTACCAGGGCAGGCAGCTGGGGTACATACCCCAAGTATGACTGCAGCACAGCTCTCCCTACTGGAGTCCGACCTCTGGAATGCACAGAAAAGCAGGCATTACTTTCATCACCACCCTCCCAGCTCCCAGCCGTCCCCACCCCCCAACCAGAGAAACAAAAGTATATTACCATTATCTGGATTCTACATGTACACATTTAAAATGTGCACTTCCAATTTACCATAGAAAATATACAAAATCAAATTTTACTGAATATGACGATTTCAGAGGAACTTAGTTCTATCACGGCACTGTTTAATTCTCAGATCTGAAGGGTGTTCATTAATTTTCTATAACCGCACACTTAGCAAATTGCAGTAGTAAATCAATGTTCAGTTATCTTTAATTTTAACTAACGGAATGGAAACTAAAAAAACAAACTGCTACATCACTTAGACAACAGCAGTTTTTCAGGCTGAGGACACAATCAAGTCTGAAAGTTATTCCAAGAAATATTTCAGATGTACTTATAAAACTATTTAAATCAATACAAGGGAGAAAAAGAGTCAGGTCATACTTTTCAGTCCAGTTAGATCAATTTATTATTTTCATTGATTTTCAGATAAAAGTTATCATATCCATTATTTAAAATGAATATATTGCTTATATTTAGATACTTAGGTTAATTTTTTGATGATATTGTATTAGAAGACATTTCCATCCAGTTCTCAGGCAGCAAAAAAATCATCTTAGGAAGCGGAAAACAGTCTAACTCATGCTCATCAGCAAAAAAACTAAACTCAATCCTCACAATGCAGTTGACCATCACAAATTACTTTGTACAGTGGCTTGCAAAAGTATTCAACCCCTTTGAAAGTCATGCAGATTGTCTGGAGTATAAAACATATATTCACAATTTTCTCCAAAATTTATGCTGAAAACTGTTTTGTTCCATTATATTTTCAAATGGCAAAATAGGTCTACTGTCTACTAACACAAAAAAAAGATTTTAAAAAATACATGATATGTGCTGTTTGCATAAATATTCAACCCCTGTTCTTTGAAAGCTCCAGGTTTTCACATAGGACAAATTAATTACAAACACAAAGGCTACAATTGTTAGACCATAATTAATCATAATTAGGTGCTACTTAGTCTTGATGTTTGTCTTTGGATAAAAAAATGCCTTTTGGAAGGGCCATTGTCTTTGCTGGAAAATCACTGCAAAAATGAAGAAAAAGGAGCATTCTGCTGATCTGAGAGACAAATGCAAAAGGCAGGAAAAACACTGAAGAGTTTGAATGTCCATCAAGAGAAAGTGGAAGGTTCATCACACCACCCAGACCCTCACTAGAACAGGCCGTCCCTCAAAACTAAGCTTCAAAGTAAGACATCGACTTACAAGAGAACGCCACTAAAAATCCAGCCATTACTTTCAGAAGTCTGCAGAACTAGAATGAAGGTGCATGGGTCTACAATTTCAAGATCTCTTCATAAAAAGGCCTCAATGGCAGAGTAGCAAGGAGCCATTCCTTAAGAATATCCACATAAGACCATGTATGGCATTTGCTACAAAGCATGAGAAAGAGCCACTTAAGATGTGGGAGGTTTTTTGGTCAGATGAAACCAAAATAGATTTTTTGCCAGACTTCAAAGAGGCATGTGTGGTGTAAAGCTAAGACAAGATTAATTTTTCAACATGACAATGACACGAAGCATAAGGTAATGCTGGAGTAACTCAAAAACAGGATGTTGTGAAACGGCCAAGTTAAAGCCCTGATCTTAACCATCTGCAGCACTATTTGAAAACTGCTGTTCAGAGGTGCTCTCCCACCAACCTAGAGGATCTCTATAAATACTGCCAAGAAGAATTAGGAAGAATCACTTCTGAACAATGTGCAAAACTGGTACTTACTTACCCTAAAAGAATTAAGGCTATTGTTGCAGCAAAAGAGTTCTTGACAAAATGTTAATGTGAAGTTGAATACTTATTCAAGCACTAAATTCTGAGTTTTTGTTCTTCAGTTAAATATCTACAGAAAATGGTTTATTTTGACTTTGAAAATGTATTATTACAGAATATGAGTTCACAATAAAAATACTGAATGGCCAAATATGTGTACAAATCTTTTATCATGAATAAAATTATGAGGACTTTCACGGAGGGGTTGAATACTTTTATACCACTGTATATTTATTTTCCACATACTCACAAGTGTATCCAGCAAAGCATGTACGAGTCTAACTGTTTTGTACCAATGAGGCTGTGTAGGTCTGCTCTGACATCTTTGTTTTCCAGCACTCCTTGATCCTTATTTATTTTCTCATCTTCTCCCATGAAGAGTAACAACAGAGGTTTCTTGACGTCAAGGTACAGGGGCAGGCTCTCCACAGTCAGTTCAGGCTGTAAAAGTCAGAGGAGAGACCTCCAGCATAGACTTCAAATACATTTCAGAAAGTGCAGCTAAAAACTCTCCAGTGCCAACAATGATCTGTCGCCAAATTCTTCAATAGCCAACAAATAGCTCACTTCAACTTATGTTTCCCCCGGACAGTGAATACATATGATTTTGGAACCAGTCTGCCTCCACCAAGATGTACCGGGCAGAGTTTAAATATATAGATGTAGCCCAGCTCCACCTCCTCATGTTGCACGGTGCTGAAGTGCAACTCCAGCTCCTTCAACAAGGAGTTCCTTCAATATTAACCTTTTTTTCATGACCCAAAATTTAGTAAAAGATCCAAAATGAACAGTTTAATTGTTGATACTTCATTGATTCCCATGGGGAAATTTTCTTTATACCTAGCACAACTTGTCCAGCACATCCCACAGATGCTTGATTGGATTAAGATCTGGGGATCTGGAGGTCAAGTGAACACCTTAAACTCTTTTTCATGTTCCTCAAATTATTACAGGACAATTTTTACAGTGTAGGGTTCATAATCCTGTTGAAAGTGGCCATTGCCATTGGGGAATACTGTTGCCATAAAAGGGTATACTGAGAAAACTGCCCAGAACAGAGTAAGAACCTTGGTGCCATCTCTTCCCTAGGAAAACAACGCACACGCACTTGGCCATCCACATGAAGCAACAGAAAACATGACTCATTACACCTGGCCCCCTTCTTCCGTTGCTCCATGGTCCAGTTCTGACACTCACATGCTCATTGTGGGTGCTTTCAGCAGTGGACAAAGGTCAGCATGAGCACTCTTACTTTTCTGCAGCTATGCAACTGTGTACAGGTGTCCCAATACTTTTGGCAATGTATTGTATTTAAGTTTGCTGATGATATGGCATGAGTCAGCCTCCTCCACGGTGATGAGCAGAGACATGGCCCAGTCTTAGATGAATTTTTAAGCTGGTGTGATAAGTCCTATCTCCTGTTGAACACTTCAAAGATTTAATCTCTCTCCTAAAATCAATAGACATCCTATCCGACAACCATCAGAGGACAGTCCATACAGTCAGTTACTGAGTATAGGTATCTGGGGTCTTAGATCACCAGTTGAAGTGGGATCAGTGTATGAATATATAACAAAGGCAACAAAGGCTTTATTTTCTAAAAATGTCGGTTTCATTTGATGCTGACTGCACAATGCTACAATGTCACATTGGTTCGGCAGCACAAAAGAAGCACAAAAGCACAGTCTCAGGAAAGTAGTAACTACTGCCAGAAAATTGCAAGGCATTGATCTGAGTAGCCTAGAAGACATCTACAGATCCAGGACTCATAACAAACTGAAGAGAATTCTATCAGAACCTAGGCACTCACTTTTTATTGCCTTTGAGTTGCTACCTTCAGCCTGTAGGTACCGTTATCTAGCCTTTTCTAGAAATACAACAAAACAGTAATTTACACAACAAATGATTTGCTTCTGAAATAAACACCTGAATGGTAACTTCAGGTCTTGGTTGTTTTCTGAGTCTGTTCAGCACGCCAGAACAATGACATTTTTTATACTGAAGGCCTCTGTGCAATATGGAGGAATTGTGGACGGATGCTACATGTTTGTGATGGGATTGTTGGTTACAGTGTTAAAGGTTTAAATGTGTTTACCGTGCTGGTACTGTCACACCAATGACGTCTGACATGTTTTATTCACTGAAAAATAGTTTCCCTATGGGGACAACAAAGTGTCTATCATATCCTAAATATAGGTATGTATGTATATATACAGGGGTCAAAGACAAGACATGGAAATTTGGTGTCCAAAGGCCATTAATTTAACATAAAACACATGGACAAATTTGTTGGTATCCTTACAGCTCATTGAAACAATGCTTAATTTCTTCTGAAAAGTGATCCAATTAAAAGCAAATGCCTAATGTATACCTGCATGCCTTTATAATGTGATAGACTAAACCAATCAAATTGTGACAAGAAATGATTTGTTGTTTATTTTACAAAGTTATGCTAAAATAGTATGGACAGATTTGTTGGTACCCCTTAAAAGGCTATTTATCCTTGCATTATAGTCATGTTTAACCTTAATTAGAATCACAGGTGCCTTCAAGATTTTCATCAGCCATTTAGCCTGTTTCAAGGAGAAGAACATGCCACTATGTTGTTTGTGATCATTCTGTGCACCACACTGAATATGGACCAGAGAAAGCAAAGGAGAGAGATGAAGAGCTCAGAAAGATGATTATTGATAACCATGTTAAAGGTAAAGGCTATAAGACCATCTCCAAGCAGCATCAAGTTTATGTGATGACAGTTGCCAATATTATTAACAAGTATAAGGTTTATGGGACTGTGGCCAACCTCCCAGGATGAGGAAATGCAGCCCCAGATTCAGAAGGATAGTGCGGATGGTAGAAAAAGAGCCAATGTAGCCATCCAAAACCATTCAAGCTGAGCTGCAAGATCAAGGTATGTCACTTTCTGATGGCACCATCCATTGCATTCTGAACAATAATGGAAGAAGATGCAGGAGGGTTCCACTACTGACAGAAAAACATAAAAAAGCCAGAGTGGAATTTGCCAAAATGCATGTTGAAAACCCCAAAATTTCGGGGAGAATGCCCTGATGAGACAAAACTGGAGTTTTTTGGCCAGTCACATCAGCTCTATGTTTACAGAATTAAGAATTAAGCGTTAAACATAAAGAACACCATACCTACTGTGAAACATGTAGAGGAGCTCGGTTTTGTTTTGAGCCTGCTTTGCTGCATCTGTCATGGGGAACCTTGAATCTGTGCAGGTCACAATAAAGTCTCAAGACTACCAAGGCATCCTGGAGCGAAATATATTGCCCAGTGTCAGAAAGCTCAGCCTCAGTCGCAGATCATGGGTCCTCCAACAGGATAATGACCAAAAATATACAGCTAAAGCACTCAAGAATGGCTGAGAAAAAAAACATTGGACTCTCAATGTGTCATTCCCGGCTCATTCGATCCTCGTGTGTGCCACGCCCCCTGATTATCCACGTGTGCTTCCCCAATCTTGCTCAGCTGTGTCCGATTATTTTCGCCCAGTCTTGTCTATTTGAGTCCACGTCCTGCCCTGCCTGTTGTCCGTCATTGATGTTAGGTATTGTCATTGATGTTAGTCAATGTCTGTGCTGTTATTCTATCCTGCCCTTCCCATAGCCACCTTTCCCCTTAATAAATCCCCAGTTTTCCCCATATTCCACCTGCCTGCCTCGTCTTTCCCTGCCTACCTGCCAGACTGCCCGTCGCACACCCGCGAACCTGACAAAATGACGGACCACAGGGAGGGCAAGATGTGGACTCCTGTGTCTGGTTTGAATAAATATTTATTTTCAGTATCACACTCTGTTCAGAATATTTTATTTATTTATATACTGTGTAGTTTTTTTTATTTTTTAATCTGTTTGCACTAAGTTTACTTTGCACTATGTGTGCTGTAGTTGTACCACGTGTGCTTGTCTGTTTGGAACTATATCTAAGTTCGTCTGTGCACTATGCTCTTGCTGCTGTATGGACTAGAATTTTCTTTTTGAATCACTAAAGACAATCTTTATTATATGTCAATCCAGCAGACTTGTGCCTGTTCTTTCACCACTGGGTAAGACTACAACCAAGTGACACAATTAAATCCCCTCACAATAAATTTTGCAGAACAAAAATATTGCATCATAACAAAGATACCTATAATACCTCTTACTACTACCTTGCATCTTAAAGTCTCACTTTAATTAAATTCCCCCACAAATTCCCCGATAAATTTCACTGACTGGTTACCAGACAAAATTTGCTGAGCGAGGATGGCGATGAAAATAAATTACAAATTTAATTTTAGAATATTCATAAGATCATCTTTAAAATTCACGGACCTGGAAAGTTCACAAAATGTTCTACAAAAATACACTATGTGGCCAAAAAAAAGTCACCGCTTGAATTTAAATCAGCGGCTAATTAAAAGCCAATGATGGCATCTTCATTAAAGCTTAGCAACGTTATGCAGCAATAAGGTGAAGTAGATGAATACCTCAATCTACTGAATGGCCAGGTTATCCCGTCAATGGATTTTTTTCTTACCTAAAGGCATGGGCATATTACTGCATGATAATGCCAAGATTCATAGGGCTCAAACTGTGAAAGAGTGGTTTAGGGAGTGCAAGGAATCATTTTCACACATGAATTTGGCAGCACAGTTTTGACCCTAACCCCACAAAAAGTCTTTGAGATGTGCTGAAGAAGACTTTACAGAGTGTTTCAACTCACCTATTGTCAATACAAGATCTTGATGAGAAATTAGGGCAAATCTGGGTGAAAAAAATGTTGAGATGCTGCATAAACAAATGGAAACAATGTATTAATGAATGTGCACCACAATCAAAGTTCAAGGATGTCCAAAATATTAAACTGTGCGACTTTATTTTGGCCAGGCAGTGTATGTTTAGATGGTAGATGGCTGTGTTCTTTTTTGGTCCTTCACCACCCCCTGTTGCTGATAATTCCATCCTCTGTTGCCATGTCTCGCTGCAGTTTCAATTTTTGGAGTATTTGTCTCAGGTCTACCAGATGTAAATTTTGATTCATATAATGTTTTTGTGAAGTGGCAGTAAGAGCCATTAAGAATCAAATAGATTAACTTCAGTAATAATAGCAAATAGAGTTATGTGGTGGTAGTTCTTCTCTTTGATGTCACTGAGCACTGTTGTTTCAGTTTTGGTGCAATTTTTCTTAGAATTGCATGTAAAGCTTAAAAAAATCTGTCAAATACTTTTTGAGTTATCATGATAACATGATCAAGTATCTGAGGCTGCCCTTCGTATTGCTATCACTATCTGTTGATCTGTCTCAAAATGTGATCACTTCCAATTGGTCACGTATATAATGTCTTCTAAGAACGAAAAAGATCCATAAAATACTCTTAAGAGTTACTCTGTTTACAAGGCCAAGTATACTCTATAGCTGCTGTTTCTTTTCTTTGATGCCACAGAGTGCTCCTGCTTCACTTAGGCAAATTGTCTGAAAATTAAACCAGGTGTACATCTATCAAACAGTTTTGATAGGTCAAATGTCATCTGCTTTCACCCTTCCCTTTGCTGCCACTTAGAGGCATTCCTTCAGTTTTGTGTTTGATGTTTCATTTGCATTTGCTGAGAACATGCAGAAATAAAAGAAAAGCTGGAGGAAGCATTTGTAGCACAGAGCAAATTATTAACAAATTTAAAACACAAAAAAAACTAATGAAATTACAAAAATGAATTGTCAAGTGGTGCAGGATGGAAAGGTTTAAAAGTGCCCCACTATTCTGTATTCATTGCTGACAGCCAACCTCCAAAGTGTGATCGCAACACACTTCCTTATTTCCTTGTGGGTGTACACAATTGAAAGTTTGTGCTTGCTCTCCTGAGTATATGATTGAGACGGTGACATAGAGTCAAATGACTCTGGTGGAAATGAAAGGGAATACGAAAGTTCAAACAAGGAGACCTAATGAATACAAGCGTATCCAATCACATCGCTCCAGGTTTTATTTAGAGAGTAAGTCTAACCCACTTCTTTGCCGTTACAGCCATTCAGTTCTCCTGCCTCCTCCCCTCCACCACCTTCGACTCCCTGTCCTGGTCCGGGGTTGGCTCCTTCGCCTCCTGCCTGGTTGCTCAGCCAGATCTGTCAGCTTCAGAATCGATGGCCCCCACGACCACAAGTTGGGCTTCGCCAAACACTGTTCACCTATTTATTTAAATTGTTTCAACAAATAAACACTCGTGTTGAAACTATCTGTTGAGGTCTCCTTGGTTGAACTAAAGTTTTGAAAGAACTGCAACTAATTAATTCCAGAGACTACTATGTTCCACAAACGACTTGCTCGAGGATATCCCCAAACCAAGGCTGATGCCCGGCTTCTGTACAACTGCAAAGTCTACACAGCAAAATTCAGCAAATGGCCTCAACATTCTCTGTGAAAAACATACTTTAACAAACTCAGAAATGTTACATGCCAGTCGTCCAGTCGTCATCTGTTATACATGATATTTTTAACCAGAAGAAAACCGGAAGAAAAACCAGCATTGACACTAGCACCAGCACAGCACTAGAGGAAAGAGGTATCAAAAACTTACAGTCGAGTCATGGCTTGGTGCCGACAAAGGACCTCTTTCTTACTTCAAATGTTTAACTTTGATTGTTAACTCCCACTCCAGCTTACCTAAGCAAATACTTGCATTTTATCAATGGGACACTGAAATACACACTGAACAGAGCATAAAAACGTGAAATGCAAATAAGCCGCTAGTTCTTAAAAAGAACATGTTCTGCTCTTTCCTAAGGGTAAACCAGTTGTTATGTACGATAATATTATTTTGCATATATATCTTTACTATCCAAGTAAAATTTTATCTCAAGAATTTTGTAAGGGTTCAGCATATATGTATTTTATATGTAATTATGTAACTAAGTGTACAGAAACCTATCTCTTCAGACACCATTAAAGCTAATTATGCGAGCAAGAAGTTCAGATTGTAAATGATTATCATTACTTTGATTTTAAGTGAATTTTCTCTGTTATTTAGAAAAAAATGAACCAATAAATATATGTCTCTTTACGATTCAATTAAAAAAATACATGTACAGTGATTTCACCAATAGGACAGACATTGCCCAGTTAAAGAAAACAAGCAAATATTATGTTCCCGGTAAGGTTGGCACATCAAAAGACTTACAAAACTCCCACGTAGAGCTCTCTGGATATCTGCTACCAACTCTTGGGTATTGGAAAGATGAAGGGAATAGGTCTCCATAGGGACATCAAGACCTCTGCAGACAAACAGGGCTGGGAGCTGAACACCATAATTTTTGGCCCTGAAAACAATAAGGTTACAAATGAAATAATCCTACACAAAAAAGATGCAAAGCAGGCAAAATGTCATTATCCAACTGTGGACTATATATATCATGAAGTGCATTATTCCACGGAACCATCAGATCAACATGAAAAAACAAAACAAACCTATTTCACAGAATTTCTCCAAGCATCTTAAGGAAGTATTATCAAAGAAACTTTAATTCATAAGGCCATCAATAAACATTCCACAGAAAAACAAAGAGTATTTTTCAACTTATATGAAACAAACCCAGACACCAAGCACACTGCAAACAATTAATCAAGTAATTTCCAATAGGTACCATTTTTCTGCCTGCTGGTCTACAAAAAGTCCAAGTGTAGTTTCACCCCTCAGAACTCTTGCGGCTTCTTCAAACATAAACCTTCCTGGAAAAGGCGGGAATACACAATATTCAAACATTATATGCCATCCATTATGGAATTGAGTGACTGAACTGAAACATTACATAAATTGTGTTAGCTAAAACAAAAAAAGACCATAAGGTTAGTGTGCTCGTTGTCAATCCTGGGGGAGCGGGGTTATAAAAAATGTTTTGAAATTACCTTATTTCAAATTGAGTGAAACATTGCATTTCAAATAGTACAGAAAAATGTCTTGCAGAGAGTTCAACAACGTGTAACAGTTGTACCTTTTTCCAATGACCCAAAATAAATGGCAGCGCTAAAGCAGCGTATCTGGCAAGACACTAGTCTGAGTAGGGTACAGCTCTGACGCCCAGTCTCTCTATAGCTGCCAGAGTCATCGTATCACTGTGGGTTTTTATATCTGCACACCAGCTTTCATCACTCCTAAGATGTCAGCTGCTCTTCTTTCAAGTTAAAATTCAGTTGTATTTGCACAAACCTTGTATGCTGTCTAACATTTTCTCCTTTCAGTACCTTTGTGTATGGTGTCTAGTGTCCATCGCAAGCAGACTATGAGCACAGGACTATATCATATTGAAATTCAAACCTTTAGAGAATGAGATGACATTACGCAAAATCATCTTCAAACAAGCAAACAAACAAAAAAACAAATAATTTTTTAAATGATAATACCTGGGTCCTGAACTGAACTCAAAAGGCCTAGAACTGTGCCAGGAGAAAGCGAAGTGTATCTGTTGTAGATGTCTTCCTTCAGGAAGGACCATACTTCATTCTCAGAGAACAAGATGACAGGGAGCGACACATGGTACCTACCCAATACGAGAACAACGGCATGCAGGGATCAAGGGCTCAATAGCACATCTACACAGAACAATACCTGCAACACTGCATCTGAGCTAAGGGGAAAAATGACATTTTACCTTCAGTGCCAGTAATTACAACTTATAAAATGCTGAACATTAGTGCCTAAATTGATTTAATAAACCACATATCCAGGATTAGCACAATTTGTTTCCATCCATCCATCCATCCATCCATCCATTTTCCAAACTGCTTATCCTACTGGGTCGTGGGGGGTCCAGAGCCTATCCCAGAAGCAATGGGCATGAGGCAGGGAACAACCCAGGATGGGAGGCCAGCCCATCGCAGGACACACTCACACACCATTCACTCACACATTCACACCTATGGGCAATTTAGCAACTCCAATTAGCCTCATCATGTTTTTGGACTGTGGGGGGAAACCGGAGTACCCAGAGGACATGGGCAGAACATGCAAACTCCACACACATGTAACACAGGCGGAGCCTCGAACCCGGGTACCAGAGGTGTGAGGCAACAGTGCTAACCACTGCACCACCTTGCCGTCCCTGCATAAGTATTTTCACATAAATTCATGCCACTGAGTGTATATAAGATGATGTTTTCAGTGTCATGGACCTAATAAATTTCACAATCATAAAAAACGAATAGAATATTACAAGCCAAATAAATTTGTCTTTTCCGAGGATGGCATAACATACTTTTAGATGCATCTCACATATCTCTCTGCTTGCACACTTTTCAGTAAGTGGTTTTATGCCTCAGTGTTTCTTTCTTCTTCTCTTCAGATTAATTCAATAGGAAATAAATAGGGAAAACAGCATCAAAACTGTCTTTCTTCATAAGTGTCTCCTTGTTACTTTTTAGTAGTTCAGCTCAATGGACCATGATTGAAGAAAGCAGAGAAAGCTCAGAGACAGCACCTACCGGCTAATGTAGCTGCGCAGAGCCTCTGCTCCCAGTATGCCTCTGTATGTCTGCGGTGGCTCCCAGCGGTGGTATGTCCTTATTGTGGGGAAGGAAGAGACCATCTCGCTGCCACATAAGTCCGCCCACTCACCACAGTCCACTGAGGCAAGCAGCGTGTTGGGAATCCCTGCAAGCATGCCTGCATCATATAGAGCATGTACAGAGAACCACTGCAACTGTCTCATACTTCCATCCATCCATTTTCCAAACCGCTTATCCTTACTGGGTCGCGGGGGGTCCGGAGCCTATCCCGGAAGCAA
>JAODJX010000027.1:7015538-7027204 GCA_026776945.1 Isichthys henryi
CACATGTGACCCAGGCGGGGATTTGAACCCGGGTCCCAGAGGTGTGAGGCGACAGTGCTAACCACTGCACCACCATGGCGCCCCCTCAAATGGAGTATACTTTACCAAAATAATTTTTAGAAGATTTAAGGGATATGCCAAGCACTAAATCTGGAATAAAGGCACAAACATAAATAAGTAGACATACAATATAAATGTCTACAAATTGCATACAGCACAACCTATCACAGACAGCACATTAAATTGTATAGACTGGAAGTCTTGCTTTAAATGATATTACTTTTCATTTGATTTATGGTGGCGCAGGAGGTAGTGCTACTGTTTAGCAACCGGAGCATTGCACGTTCGAGCCCTGGTTCCTCCTGACCCCATTAAAGTATCCTTGAGCAAGACACTGAACCCCCAATTGCTCCTGGTGTGCAGGTTGGCACCTTGCATGGCAGCCTCCACCACTGATGTATGAATGGGTGAATGTGAGGCATGAAATGTAAAGCACTTTGAGTACTTGTAGGAGTAGAAGAGCACTATGTAAGTCCATTTACCATTGTAACTAAAATACTAATAATATAAAACGTTTTGAGAACATTGGTCCTTTGCCACAGGTGAAAAAGCTTATATATGAGGACTGAATAAACAATAATTCAGGCATGTTTATGAACATTTCAGAATCACCGAAAAGTGCACATTCAGACACTAACCACGTCCTAATAAATGCCTGCATTTCCAGTGTCATTGGATATGGCAAGTTCTAAAGAACAAAGAGTCTCACCTCAAACTATATTCAGACTTGGTCATCAGCACTTGCACATTATTTTCTCCCAATCAATGTATGCAAATTTAATAAATGCAGCTAAGTTTATTACAAAAATGAAATAGCTGAAAAATTTTAATTGAGAAAAATGTATGTTTTTCAAGTGGAAGCAATAACAAACAGTGTCTTTGGGGGGGTTTTGTTTCTTCCAGACAGTGAAACAAATGAAGTAAAACAAGGAAATATATATATATTTGACTGATCCAAAAAATTGTACCGGTAGGGTGGGTATATGGGGGGCATGACAGAAAAATTTGAGAACCATTTATCTATCTGATTTAGAACTATAGGAGAGCTGTTGACACAATAGTAAAATATACTTTAGTTGAACATGCTCATGAAATACTTAAGGATTATGCGGTCAGAAAATACAATATAAATCACATCCCATATTTGGTTCAAAACAAGACTATGCATTTTATTTTTCAGTACAGGCCGATCACACACACAAAAACAAAAACCTGAACAAAATATTCACTAATTTACAGTATGTACACTATATATATATCCAACAAGAACAGTAAATACAAATCAAAGTCTTAACTTTTGGCTCTTTCACTTAGAGTATACGAACAACTGACTTTATCTTGCCCTGTGACTGAACTCACATTATGAATTGTTAAACATGGTTAATTGCTCTCCATTACAGACACACACACACACATAGTATAATTGTATATTGTGACATTCCATAAGCTTGTGTAGTGTAATTAGCTGCTTCAATGAGTAACACCTGTGCAGGTCTCTTTATAAGTGCCCAATATTGTTAATTTCATGTTACTACTGAGTGCTATTTCCTGTGTCTTACCTGCCCCTACCTGCCCTTCTTTCCCAGTTACAGCCGTGCCTCTTTCCCATTTTCTTTGGTCCATCCCTGTATTCACACCCCCAGCATGCAACTCCAACTCCAAGACTACTGTTGAATAAAACCCCAGTTATCCGCATTTGGGTATATGACATTCTGTCATTACATACACCATATGGACAAGAGTATTGGGACTCACCTCGTTATCACTGAATTCGGGTCTTTCTCTCAGACCCAGTTTCAGTTTGTGAAATTTCTTCCCTACCAGATCAATCAATCAATCAATCAATCAATCAAACTTTATTAATATAGCACTCAAGCAGGACCAGTCCAGTACCATCTCAGAGATTGATTCACTTTGTTATACAAGAAGACCAGGACCTGTCCTACCCTCAAAGGGTGTGGTCTCTCGACACCTGAGCTGAGTGGAACTTAATGGCTGACTTTAACCTGCTGCTCAGGTTCCCTCAGGAGATCACCTCAACCTCTCTATGACCTGATATAGGCTGTCATCATGGTCAAGCGGACCATTCCGTGGGAGGAAGGAATGGAGGCTGCCTTTGAGAGGAAGAAGGATAAATATGCAGAGTTGGCAGCTGCATGCTCACAGGCTGCGTGGAGGGCATTCACATTCTCACTGGAGATTGGTTGCAGAGGCTATGTAGGAACATCAGCTCAGCGTCTCTTCAAGTTCTTGGGCATCAGAGGTACCAATCTGAAGAGCCATCAGAGGTATTGCCGAGGAGGCAGAGCATGTGAGGTTCTGATTCTGGCTCCGAAGGAAGGACAAGCAATGGGGGAAGCAGGGATCTTAGGACCAGCTGCAGGGGGTGGCAATGTCCCTATCGCTGCTCCACCACCCAGAGATGTACCGGGATTAAAGGAGCAAAACATCAGTCAAGGGTGGCTCCCGGCTGACAACCCTGCAGCCAGCAGAAGGGCACTGTTGGAGGTGTGCCAGACAGAGATGCCAAGCAGGTGGTTTCACCTACCTGTGCTGAATATTCCTACCAACACAGTGCAACACAAAGTGCTTTACATAATAAAAAACAATATCCACATATGTACGCGGAAGCATTTAGGAACAAGAGAAACTCAGTCATGAAGTGGCAGACCATGTAAAGTAACAGGGTTGCTGAGGTGCATAGGGTGTAAAAGTTGCCAATGCCTTGTTGACTGAATAACTGCATAGTTGCATACTGTCATCTAGCATTAACCCCAGCACAAAAACTGTGCGCCGGGAGCTTCATGGAGTGGGCTTCCATAACTGTGCAACTCCATGCAAGCCTCACATCACTAAGTGCAATGCCAAGTGTCGCATGGAGTGGTATAAAGCATGCTTTCCTGTCAGGCAGTCAGAGAGACAAGTCTGGGTTTGGTGGATGCCAGGAGAATGTTACCTGCCTGACTGCATTGTGCCAACTGTAAAGATAGGTGGAGGAATAATGGTATGGGGTTGTTTTTCAGGGATTGGGCTAGGCCCCTTAGCTCCAGTGAAAGAAACTCTAAATGCTTCATCATACCAAAACAATTTGGACAGTTCTATGCTTCCAATTTTATGGGAACAGTTTGGGGAAGGCATGCTGTTTCAGCATGACTGTGTCTTAATGCACAAAGCAAGGTCCATAAAGACATGGTTGGGTGTTTGTATTGTTTATCCTTGCTTCAACAGCTAATCCTATATAGAATCACTGTAAGTCGGCCAAAGCCCTCTCTGACTTACTGCAAATACAAAATGAATGTTGAGCACCTTTGGATGTACAGTGAAGATTTCTGGATCCTTTGAGCTGGAATCAGGTGGGCATCTTTCAGTTCCTATATCAAAGGATGTTGGATATACTGTTTCAGGAACTGTGTGGTCGATATCCCCAACAGGTCTATGAGAAATGATGTATTCTCCTCACCTTTTGCAAGATTGGATGGGTTTGCTCTCTGACCAAAATGTCTTCTCCCTTTGCTTTGAACAAAAGTGTCAGCTAATTAAATGCACAATGTTTTATTTCCTAGCACTTCAAACTGAAAATCTCCTTCGTTGAATACAGCTGAATGCAGAATATTTTTATAATGGGTAGTAGGAGGGCATGGTATCACACCGTGATTCGATTGTGCATATCCAATAATCACCAGGGCTTTAGGTAATGGTTGAAACATTTGTCCGGACACCAGCATTTTGGTACAATATAGAAGTTCACTTAATCCAAAAATTCGGTAAACAGATTAGTAGTAAATCTAAAACATCAATGAGAGGTTATAATGCCCAACAGTTAGTAATCTTTATAAATTCAGTGTATCTTTATATTTAATAAATGTGACTGAATGCAAGAAGTACCTCCACACCCCGATGCCTTTTTATCTTGTTCATCCATGGTATCTCATTGTTTTAAAAGATGTTGTTGCGGAGCTGTCCCTTTCTTCAACACCATTTCAGTGCTTATAAATCGCTTCCATAATTTACCAAAACAGTAGCATTTGGCGTGCTCCGCTAACCAAATTTGATAAACATAAGGATATGCAAAATTTATAGATTGTTACTATTGCACATGCGCCAAAGAATCATGATTACATCGTGATGTAATGGTGTGTAGCCCTAATGTGTACCATGCTTTGCACTGAATAGAATTTATGAGCTAATATTAACTTTATATACCAGGTCTACAGTAATGAGCAGACAGGCAACTGCTATTAATAACCAGAACTTGCATAATGTCTCTGCATTGTGATGTATGTATAAGTAGTAACAGGAACATCCCTAAGAGTGATGCTTATGGGACATAGGCTTTGAATGAATTCTTTGAAAATAAATCCAGAAGGCTGAGGGGATGCAGTGTGCCAGTATACTACTAAATACATATTCCATGTACTCATTAAAAAGCTTTTAAAAAAAAAAACTATGAAAAAAAATTCCCAGCTAATTATAGTAAACAGTTTTTTTTAAAATACCAGTTATCAAAGTTGTTTTGCAAAACAAACAAAAAAAAGTACAAAAGGAGTATATTTCTCAAATACATGACCAGGCAAAAGCATTTCTCTAGAATGTCTATTAACGCTAGGGAATGGTGCTGATGCTTTAGAGTACACTATGCATCATCTTCTGCGCCGCTGTCTTCACTGTCACTGTCTCTTCCGGGGTGCTCAGGCATTTTGGGGTGTTCTTGTTTTGCCTCTTCCTGCTCCATATGGTCCTCCACAGCAGCCTCCTCTGTACTGGACTCTTGCACCACCTGCTTGCTCTTTGCATCAGGTATCAGCTGTGCTTGGAAAGGTGCAGCTAAAAGATGGTCATCCACCTGCTGAAGACAGCCAGTGCATGTTGTGTCCCATAATCATTTAACACACACAAAGCAAGCAAAGAAACCAGGAAAACAACCTACCAATTTTACATTTAAATTTTATGTACCCTAACTTTAAGCTTGCGCTCATATTGGGGGGGGGGAATGGAGATGACTGCAAAATATAAAATACGAAAATAAAAATAAAATATTGTAACATTGTACAAATACGGCATCAAGAACAGAATCAGGACTTAGCTACAGTTATGTATCTTTCGGGTCTATTTAAAACAGAAACCCCTACTGAAATCAAATAAGACTAAATGCCTTAAATGGTATCTTTAGTGTTCTTTGTGTATATGTAATTAATATAATCACTATGGATTATATTAGAGTGGTCACGATTATTCAGATTTGATTATTCGATTATTTAAAAGCATTGATTAAAATTTTCCTTCTCGAATACTCGGCAATATAGCAGAAGGAATATTTTAGATTGATCACATGGTCAGAATTAAAGAGTATTGATTCGGCTGTTCAGTACCTGCAATGTTTATATGTTGTTCATGTGTTCATAATAGTGTTGGATTTGTTGGAAATGAATAATCTGTACATCACAAGTTTAATTCAACCACTACAAAAATATTAAAATATGGGGCATTCTCACTAATCTTAATCTTTTGAAGACGAATGTTATGATGAAATACAATATTTGTTTTTTGTAAAGAGCAACTGAAATTACCATAACATTTTAGGTATATTAAAATATCATTTGTCTCTCCGATTTGATTATTTTTTAGATAAAATTACTTTATTGCATGTAACCCACAATAAGCAAAGTGTACGATTTTTGCTCAATTTTTCGTTTTGTCATTTCCCCCCCCTCATCTCTGTAACTCTGCCCTGGATTTGTTGAAATACTTTTGTTTGTTACATGATAACAAAACAGATTAACTATCCTAGAGACAAAATTGACAATTCAAATAATGAAGTTTCTGGCCGATACTAATAGCTGATTTTGAAAACTGACACAAACACTGATTGTTTGGGGATTTCTATTTAAGTTTCAAGGGACACTCCACCCAAATAAATGTATTTATGTTTTGGTAAGAAAACACCAACTCTGGCATACAACAGTAGTCCAAGAGCACCATATTTTACAACTGTATACATCCTACATATTTATAACAGGGAATGGCTGATCATCAAGTGTCATAAGTATAAATCAGATGCATAATTCAGGCTTTACACAAATTCTGCCACACTTCGGTGCTTTTAATTGCATTTTTCACTATTAGCTCTGGAGGGCTATATTAAGTCATGCTCCATATGGCCAAACACAATATTGCAAAATGAAATGTATATATTATTTTTTTTGCTGGCAAAAATCATTGAGGGTTTACCCTTGCATGGCCACACCTTCTTTTTTGGGTTAAGTGCAGTGGGCATGACTGCGCTGATATAGTGTGTGATAAGTGCGTGACTCAAATGCATGTAACTTTTTAATAGCTTTTTTGACTTTCACATCTAATGGGTGAACTGAAAACTACGTATTTATTACCATTTGTTATACACGTTCATGGTCTATGCATATAGACTGGATTCCACCTTCCTTTATCCTGCCTTATCTTGTGTTTTGCTCTTTTTAAACTACAGTGAATCCCTCCCTTCGTAACTTTTTCTGTATTTTGTAACATGGGCTGGAGGGTGGGAGTGCCATTTCTTGTCAGTGTTTACCTTTCTATAGATGGTAGCACAAAACCCACCTGACTTACCTGTCTGGTTTGTGTTTTCTGAATCATGCTCATGTACATGTTGTACACCAGACTGGCCATCTCTGGCATATTCTTGATGACCTGATCCGAGTATGGGGAGCGAGTCCTGTCCTGTGGAGAACAAAGACTACTCATTATCACATCTGTCAGAGGAAACATTGCAACACACTTCCTGCTTCCCTCACTGTAGCTCAATCTAAATAATAATTAAACTGATAGAAGACAAAGCTGACTAGATGACAGCTATGTTGTTTCTGACGTACTCTGCTGTCGGCCCACCACTTGTGCCCTGGAAACATATCACATCCAGTCTCCACCAGGCCATCTCTCCTACATTTACCTCTACACTTACCCATTTGATTAACTCAGCCCTTATGATTGGTTCATGCCCTGCTCATCCTAGCAGCCTCAGGTAACACATTTGCTTAAAAAAACTCTCTTGATTCTTCATTATCAGCTAGTCTCCCTCCTCTCATTCTTGTCCAAACTCTTGACTGCGCTGATAGAAAAAAACTCTTGCTTTCTCACTAAAGACTATCATCTCTAGATGAACTGCTCCAAGAATGAGATTGTCTTTCCTGCCAGCCCTATTATCTACCATGATATATCTGTTTCAAGTCTGGTCAAACTCTCTACCTTTAAAAAATGCCTAAGACCCCATCTGTTTCATGAATTCCTTTACTTACTTGAACTTGCCTTCTTTGAATGCTCTTGTGTTGCACTTACAGTACTAACCCTTGAGTAGTCTTATTAGGTGCTTACCTTGTCAATAGTTAAAACATGTTAATGATTATACACTGGCACTGATCCAACCAAGTGAAATTTTAATAAAAGGCTGCATCTGCAACCATTTGTTCGTCTAGAGTGCCGAGGAAAAAATGTTACAATGTGCTACTTTGTCTCACTTGTACACTGCTTTGGACAAAAGTGTCTGCTGCTGGTAAATATAAATGTGAATTTGATTTATAAAAATCAGGGTGCTTATAGGATTTTAGGAAAAATGCATGAAGATTTTTTGAAAGAGAAATTTAAACACACAAATAAACACACAAGAAAAAACAGTATCCCAAAAAGCCTGTAATGAAATTTACCCAAGCAAATAAAAGTGGTATGACGTGTCAGCTTTACTCGAGTGTTTAGAGTTGGTCTCATACCTGAACTACTTCTGTGTAGTACTCCTGGGGTCGGATGTGAAGCTGCAGAGGGCGGGCAGTTAGCTGGCTGAAGACAGGAGTCAGTTCAAAGCAGTTGTGGAACAGGGACACTCGTGCAAAGATGTAAAGACCAAGTCTAGCTCTGGACATGGCCACTATCAAGCGCCGAACATCTCTGGGGGAGATACAGAGAGATATAGAGTTTGAGACAAATAGGGGCTCTCTAAACAACAACAACAACAACATTGTACTATAAGGACAGCCCCATTACCTGCTCCACCCTTCTAATCCATACTCATCTCACACTCACCTGTGAATTTCTATAAGAGTTGGTTGGATACACTGGAAATGTGAAATCCAATAAATGTACTTCTAAATAAATGCGCCGAGTCCTAGCTATGTAATTCTAAAACTACACCTGTTCATTTACTGAAAGTCTTAATGTTCAAATCTTAAAACATCATTTATATAATTAATTTTAAAATGTTTAAATATTTATAGTGTATTTATTTCTCATTTGCATTATGATCAAGGTTATTTGTGACAAAAGAGTAAGAACTGTAACAGATAGTATAGATGAGGGTTCCCAAACTGTGGACCTGGAGGGCCAGAATCCAACACAATTTGCAAATATCTTTCTTCAAACACCTACTAAACCTTATAATTAGCTGATTAAGATGTTTGAGCTGGGAAATCTGCAAACTGTGTTGGATTCCGGTCCTCCAGGACTGGAATTAGGGGAACCCTGGTATGGACAGAACCATGAATGGGTGCATAGACAGATTCTTTAAATAAATTAAAAAAAAAATGGTACGGAAGATGTATTAAACATCTACGCAAGGATGTTTTATCGTCTCACAAAATACTAATTTGAGCTCACATAATCCTATAATGTGCAAAATTCGCCTTTTTTTTCCAACTCTCAAATTGCTATTTCGAGCTCGCAAATTCATTTTCATTTTCTCAGGAACACTGTACAAGTCAGTAATTCTAAAACTGTGGGGTGATTATTTTTAGAATATTCTACAGTAAAGCTTATATTGATTTTTGTCTGCTAGCCTCCCCATTTATCAAATTATATCTGTAGTAGTCCAATATCCAGTCAGTGAAATGTTCATTGGATATTCAGCAAAATTAGTTGTGTTAGAATTTAGAATTTGTGCCGACAAAACAGTAATATTTATGTAATATTTATATTACTCTGCTCTGTTATACTTCTGTAACCTTTTAGATGGGGGTGTCTGCTTACCTCAAGTGTCCCACAGCTTTGGTGCGAACCAGTGAGAGAATGATGTAATCATTTTGCTGACCCTGAAATCTGTCAACTGTTGTCACCTACATAGAAAAATATATTTTCGCATCATCATTCTTGTATAACAAAAACATTTATTCCACAGAGTTCTGGCATTTATTTGATATAAGGAGGCATTTTTGTATATATCTCACATGTTGAGTCTTGGTTGATGCCGAGACAGAAAATATTAAGTATCTCAGTACACTTAGAAACCGATATGGTTATAAATTCATGCCTAATGTGTTAATGCTACATTTACCCACAATGCATTTACACTGTCCCCGTTTAAATGTATAGATTATCCAAGTTAACCAAGTTCTAATCCTAATCCTATAATACAATTCAGTAACAAAATGGTTGCTCTCATACTTTACTGGGATGGCCAAAGAAGGAGTTGCTGGCACAGCGCTGGTTCACCACATCCCTGATGAGGTGCTTCTGCCCATTGTAGGTGGTTAGTATGCTGATCTTCTCTGCGGGATACCCCAGGAGGCGCATATACATGAAGAGGGCCACAGCATACTCCGCCTCAGCTAGATTCTGAATCCCAGGAGAACAAAAAGCAACAACAGTATGTAAAAAGTACTCTCAGCATAAAAATTTGCTTTCCTTAATAACAACCTTTTGTAAATTTTCTATTAACCTTTCACATAACCACAATACAGCAGTGCTATTAATTAGCCACCCTAATTCTTTTTTAATTTCTCCTTACTACCTTCAGCGTATGGGTTCTCATAGTTATGTTGTCATATAGAATTATACTGTTATAAATACAACTGTATTACCTACTTCATTGAAAAATAATTTAATAAAAACATGAAAACTACATTAAAAACATCTGTTACACAAAGATGATCTTTTACCCAGACATCCCACATACATTGATTTCCAGTGTTGATGAAGCTACTTTTAAAACAGCAGTTGTTCAAGCTACCTGCTGCTTATAATTTAAAGTAGCTAAGCTACAGTCAAGCTACTGTTTCAATATAGTAGTTGGCTACACTACAAGCTACAGAGAAAAAGTAGCCTATTTCAACAAAGCTATTTCATCCAGTAATACTTAATATTTGTGCTGTAGGATACTCAAAGCAAATTAAAAATGTAAAACAATGTTTAAAAGTAATATCAAAAGCTATTTTTTTAACAATGTAAGGTCAGATCGCAATAAAGTTTTTTTGGTGTAAACCAAGAGTACTCCATAATTGTTGTGTGAAAATTAGAAGGGTTATAACACAAGACAGATTTTGATAATCTGTCTGAGAACCAAAGTGCTCCTATGCATTGTAATGGAAGAAGGGCTGCAATGATTCAGAGTAACTTGAATAACTCGATTACAAAAAACCCTGGATGCAAATTCTTTGCTTCAATGCTTTGTGTAATCTGCATGACTACGTACTGCTTAGTGATCACCGTGTTTCACTCGGAGAATTATTACTATCGCACAGTGTGCTTAAGCTGCATTACATGGAGCAGGTTTGATTTGATGGAGCAATGGAGGAAGACAGGGAAAATAGCAAGGAAAGTCAGAGAAAAAGATGAAAAATGTCTAAAGTTTGGGACCATTTCAAATAAAAGAAAAGCGAAAATACTGTACAGTGTGTCAATTGTAAAACCGAATTAGCTTACCACAATAGCACAATGTCAATGATTCAACATCTCGACAGAAAGCATCTATTCCATGCATCCAGTCCACAGAGCGGAACCAGTACAAGGTAAGCGCGAGCATGTCACTCACCTCTGTGGCTAAACATAGACCTGCGATAGAAACGTATTTATGGGCATATATGTGAATAAAAAAAATAAGATTCAGCCGAAGCAGTCCCTATTTGTCCTCAACAAAAACACTGATAACACAACAGCAGTGAAAATGATGCTGTCGTAGTTTAATTAACATGGAGCTGGAGCCTGTCTATACACAAAGAGCAAACAGACGGTTCCATTACAAAGATGGCGAACTCGGGTGGAGTGAAGGAAAACAACAGCAATGCTTGTAGTCGCTACTAAACCTTTACTGGTAAAGAGATGGCGAGAGTCCTTAATCAAACCAGCTTTTCAACAAGCTGAAAGGTGAAGAAAAGTGATGTTTTCAGTTGCTCCCATCCACCACCGTTTGTCTTCCACAGCAGCAAGGCTACAGTAAAGCAATACAAGTTAAAATAGAAGCTGTTTGTATGAAGATAAACTGTTAGCTTAGTTTTAGTAATATTATTTTGCAGTTTTAGATTAATATGAATTATATAATTATGTTAATTATGAACATTACATAATAATAATAATATAAATAATATAAACATAATATAAAAATTACCCACCTCACCTCTCCCCCAAAAGCCTTGGACCAGTAAAACTCTGAGACACTGAATTATTATTTCCTCTCTTTTACAGTAATTTTATTTAACATTTTTTTATTTATTTTTGCATTTAAGAAAGTGTTTTATATATATATTTCTTGCAGAGTTTGCATACAACAGTTTTTTGTTCGGTGTCATTTGGTCTGAAGCCGAATATATAGCTTATATATATATATAAAACACTTTCTTAAATGCAAAAATAAATAA
>JAODJX010000027.1:7031284-7042223 GCA_026776945.1 Isichthys henryi
AAATATATACATATATATACACACACACACACACATATATATATACATACATATATATACATACATACATACACACATATATATATATATACATACATATATATATACATATATATATATACACATATATATATAGATATATATACACATATATATACACATATATATATATATTATACAATAATTTATATAATTAATATTTATTATATAAAAATACTAAAGTGAAAAGATCTCATGTAAAGGAATCTGTATTGGCAGAAAAAAAATGTGGATTGGCCTCATCCCTAATGGATTGTCGGGATCTACCATTTCCTAGGACCTGTAAATAACTCACCGTATTGGCATGAACTTTGTACTTCTTATACATTTATCCTCAACACATCCATACTGTACAACAACCAGACTTGCCTGACCATTGTCTTGTCTTGATCGCATATGTATCAACTGTATGTATGACAGCCACTGAAAACCAGAGAAATTCCCTGTATGCGGAAACACACTTGGCAAATGAACCGGATTCTGATTTTGAATGTGCTATATCAATTATAAAAAGGCTTGGAAATTATAGTAAGCAGCTTACAATATCAGTTTTCAGACACAGGCTCTTTCTGGAAGAACTTTCAGATCCCATAACAAACACACTACAAAGTGTGACTCAGACTTTGTATTAACCCAGAGCTGAGCATTTTACCTGGTAGAAGTAGGGATTCGGTTCCGTTTCACCCACACCATTGAAGTCTTCCACATCGATGAGCTGGAAATCGAAGCTCAGGCCAGGATTCGGAGCACAAAACTCAGGCTGAAGCTGAACGTGGGGCAGGTTTCCCAGTTTCTTGTAACGCCAGTTGTACAGGTTACATAGACTGTGGAAGTTAAATGTGCTATATAAATACACATCAAAATGGATAACTGTATAAAAAACAATAGCACAGTATTTCTTCTCACCTAGCTCGAGCCCTGCCCTGTGCATCCAGGTCCACTGTGGGGACACCGAGACGCACAAAGCGGGTAAATAGTGACTGCTCCATGTTGGAATACTTCTGAAAGGCCATGTTCTTAATTACTGGGGGAAGCTGGTGATGATCCCCAATCATGATCCAACGTTTCAGCCTACTGAAACCATCTTCTGGGTTCTAATGAAGGAAAATATTTTGAAAAGAGTGGGATTCTGAAGCTGACCAGCGAGTCAGAATTACTAAAGCTAGAAGAGGTAACTTTGGAAGCTATGCTCATTTACTTGGTTGTTTTGAGTTTTGTTGGTCGAATGAATTGAGTACACAGCTTGAATCAATGTTAAATCACAAGTTTTATGCAACTACAATTAGATACAGTACAATAAGAGAAACTGAAACATTCATTTAACACTGTTTTGTAACACTCCATGTTATATGCCTGTACTAAAAAATAATTAACATGCTAACACTATATAGCCATTTCCATCTGCAGCGACAATCTAATCTATCAGTGAAAAGTGGCCCTTCCAGCATTTTAGAGTGGTAATGGGATAACAATAAAAGATCATTCAGCACTCAAGGTTACAGGAAGCTGCAGTGAAAGCTGATGTGTGACTTACCTGCAGCAAGAGAGGGATGAAGGTTTCAATTTCAAGGATCTGAGCAGCTTCTTCCATCAATATGTTGTCATACTACAATTCAAATGAAAGATAAAATGAGCACATGATCACGTTACCATCCTGTGTCCATCAAAGACAGACTGTCAGAATGTGACTGTCAGTTTAGGATGGCACAGAGCCAGTTCTTATAAATGGGGCCCCCACCTTAAAGCCCAGCTCCACCAGATCATGGCGTTTGAGGGCGGCGTGAGTACAGGTCATAGCAATGATCTTGGCTTCTTTCACCAGAAGGTACTTAGATCGGTCCAGGCCACTGCGGAGCAGCTCAAAGGCCCGGAACTCCTGGACAAAAACACCAGTAACTATTACAATCACAAGTTAATAAGTACTGTTTTGAAGTATATGCAGTGAATTTTTTTGTGCTCATGTTTAAACATGCACTTTCTATTTGATTAATGAAATAAACAGTTGTATTATCAGCAGTGTCATGGTAGCTTGAAGTAGCTTGCTCTTGCCTTTTATCATCATATGATAAAATATCTGTCCCACATTGCCTTTACATGCACACCTGTCTACCAGACAGGAAAATCATAACATCATGTTCTCATCTGCAAAACTGTTACAGGTTAATCCAACTAAATCACAACGGTAAAATGTGTTATCGCAGCTATAGTATCTGGTTAAAACCTCAGCTGATGTTTTAAACTAGCATGTGATGCTTGGACTTGCCTCCAGCTGGGTAAAGATCTTTTTGACGTGTCGAAAGCAGCCCTCTGCAATGTCCATGTTTTCCTCGTAGGTCTGACCCTTGAACACTGGTTGGGGTGCGTTGCTGAAGTACTTGTGGAAGGGGAAGTGTGAGGCCACTTCCTCCATGTGGACCTGCTGGCCATGTTTGGGCCTTACTTTGCTAATGTACTCCTCCCAGCGAGAAATCACCTGGGAAAACGGACACACTCAGCTAAAGTAATTACCAGTCGTATAAAAAATATATAATCAGCAAATAGCTCATGTTGTATAACCTAAAGAAAGCTTTCTAAGTAGCTGAACAATAATTTATATTAATGTGCATTACTAGTGACCTGAAAGTGTGATGTCACATTTGCGTCTGGGAATAGTAAAGAGGTGACCCATGTGGGACAGGGTTTGATTTTGATTGCTTGCAATTTCATGAAATGTGGATAACACTGAAATTCTGTCATTCATTCTGTTTAGACAAGCTGCACATTTCACTGCCCTGCAGATCCAGAGCCATGCCCAAGCTATATATGACATATGTAGAGAATAAATACAAAGACTGCAGACAAGGATGGTACTTCAGCTCAAGATAGAGACCATATTACTGTACAAGGCAAGTAGTATGCATGAAGTGTCCTATTCTTGGTTTTGGGAACTACGATGAAGACATTAACTTGACATTCCTAAATTAACATTGACTCGCTTGCATATTTTACCATATACTTTAGTCGGCTCTGGATCAGTCTAGCTTGACCAATGAGATTGTAGCATCCTATCTCCTTCTCTAGGTCTATTGTCTTTCAGCTCTCAAAGTTAAATTTCTGGCCTTGGAAAAGATATGACTTCAGAGACACACTAGCAGATGATAATCTAATTAGCAAATTATAACAATCCTGATTAGTAACTTGTTCTCAGGTGTTTGACGTTTTTGTACCAAGCAGAATCTTGGTACAATCCTGAACAACTCACAGTCACATATTGAATAGCTATTAAGGTAATGTATACCAAATGTAATGGAAAAAATGCCAAAAGCAAGAATATGTGAATCCCACATTTGTGCAATAATAATGTCAGCCACTAGGCATGCAAACCAGAGGTCTCACCTGGTACAGGTAAAAGTGTCCTGCGGTCTCACAGGTATAGGAGACATCCCCTGACACACCCAGACTTTCCTGCAGCCTGGCCACTTCCTGCAGCAGCTCCAATCGCCGTGACAGAACGTAATTCACTCTCCCGTATCTACACATGAATCAGACAGCATGATAGGTGAAAATTACAGCAACTAAATCCCAAGCTCCATTTAAGGATCATCAGCATGAAGAGTACCATTTCAACTGGTAATGGAGACATGTAACTGCTATATTGTAAAGAGCCCAAACAACTTAAATGTTCAAGTTCATGACTTGTGGACTATTCAGTAATGTGAAATTTTGTACAGAAGGGTCACCTCATACGTTTATTAGATGTTTATTAAAATATGCAGTCAGTAGAGCTCAAATCTGGACATTAGCTATTTATTGACACCATTTTGGCATCCACCAGAAATTGTAGTAATTAATCGCAAATTAATGCCAAACTAAATTTGGTGCTGTTGGAAATGGCAGCATTGTATTCCACCGACAACTGTCATTTACTCCGGCTATCCAAGCCCTACTTGTCCCACACTCACCAACTTGTACACTTTCAAGAAGTACTGGATGGATTACCGGGAAATGTGAAAGTTAATAAATGTGTTTGTGCTTAGAGAAATAGCTGTATACGCATTCATTTATGTACATTCCACTTATGACAATTTGCAGAAACTTTCCCCACCAAATTAGGTGGTTATTTGCATTTCTTTATGTATGTTTTAATGTCCACATCAAAATGTCACACAGTTTTTATATGTCTTAATATTCATATTCTATGTATTCCTGATTAGCAGCATGACCATCATTCTCCAAGACATTACAGTAAGAACTGTAACAGATACATTAATGGTATATACAGAACCCTGGAGTGGCCACAGATTTTTTTTGTGCACAATGCACATTTAAATCATTGACATTTAAAAGGTACTTTTATCAAAAAAGACTTACAGTAGAGGCACGGACTACAATTTGTGTGTTAGCCTTTGAGCTGCATTGGTTGAGCTACAGGAGCACTGCTGATGCTATACTAAAATCCTGCTTTAGTTTGACTAATCCTAATACTGTGAATTGAACTATAAAAATATACTAAACATGTCAGTGTAGTCATGCAGTTAAGTCTTTTGAAAAATGTACGGATTACAGTTGGCTCCTGCCCCATATATTGTGCAATCGCTTCACATCAAAAATCAAAATGCTGTCTGGTTTTGAACCAATATTAGTGAGTGTGAGACAAGTACAGATTAGAAAGCTGGACCAAATGACAGGGCTGTTAGAGAATACAATGCTGTTATTTCCCATAGCACTAAATCTAGTTTCAGCTATTTAATAGTGTGCTGTCTTTACAAACTGCAAATGATTTTTAAACAAAAGCTGTCAAGTTAAAAAGACAGACCCACAAAATTGCATCGCATTACAAATCTAAAAATACCAACATGCATGTCAGTAGGTGTTTTAACTTTATTTACTGAAAGAGCTAAGAGTATGAGAGAAAGGCTCTTCCTCTCTCACCTGCTGAAGTCTTTCTCTGTCTCCAGCTCTTCCTCACCATGGCCCAGTCGGAGGAGGTGTCGCTCATCAATATCGAGTGCCATGATCTTCTCAAACAGCTGGTTCAGGGCCTTTAGACAGCAGATAGCACTTTTACACGAGTATGTGTGTGTGACCCCTCACTAAGGGGACAAATAAAGAAGAAAAACCTAACTCATGTCACTATTTCTGAGCTCCTTTCATTGAATATTGTAGCAACTTTCATGTGTATGTGTGAGCCATTCACACCTGGCCACATCCTCTGATGGGGATATATCTGGATCGCGTTTCACCGCTGCATTATTCATCTAATTACCATGCGAATACGATCTGAATACGCGGAAATGCGACTATTTAGAATGCGAATAGTGATCTTCAGGTGAGGGCAGCACTACACGCCCCCGATGCAGGTAATACAAAGGTGACATGGTTTACTTTTTTGCCGATTTAACCTAATTTTAAAAACTTTAATACTACCGACAATGGACATTTTGAAAAGAAGACAGATTACGAATTTAGTCAGCGTTTTTTTCAAGTTTCTACAATAAGATTTCAGTGAGTTATGAACTGAAATACATGGGAATGACACACGGCATCGCCGACAATGCCGTTGATTCCAGAGGGTTAATTATCCCCTAACGATCAAGCAGACAGGTAATACTGTGATAAGCGGAGGAAGTTCTGGACACACGATCGGTTCACTAGCGTCAACTTTAAACACCAACATGGATGATTTTGATGAGTGTTGGGTTTGCAAACACTATAGACTATTTGCATGGCATTATCATTATAATCAATAATATAGCAATTATTATTATAATTGCTGTTATTATTACAAATAACAATAGTAATAATATTACATTCTATTATTATAAATACGACAAATTGTGCACATGCAAAGTACGAGGTTTCAAGCAGCAAGAAGAAGGTGAAGCACATTTTGCTGAATGGAAACTCCAACAATGCCCACATTCCATCAGGAACTGAAAGGTCCAGCAGCCGAAGGATGAAAAGCCATGATAACATCTCTTATGAACAGATGCCACAGTGGCAGACAATGACAACCGATAAAAACTACAAAACTTCCCCACAGAACTGAGTGCGTACCTCAATGGCTCTGCATGACTTAAGATAAAAGTTTATTAAAAAATGTCAGTAGAGATCAATTCTTGGTTTTAACTATTTGGCGCCATTTTTGCATCCACCAGAAATCGTAATAATTAACCATAAATTAATGCCAAACTTCCACCAACAGTTCTGTCATTTAGTCCGGCCAACTAAGCCTTGCTCGTCTAACACTCATCAACTTGTACAATATCAAGAAGTACTGGATAAATTACCAAGAAAGGTGAAAGTTAATAAATGTGTTTTTGTTGAGAAATGTAGGACTACACACATTCATTTATGTACATTCCACTTATCTGACAATTTGCAGAAATTTGTTCCCTTTTATTTTTTGTGTGCACAATGTGCATTTAACTCATTTACATTAAACTGGCACTTTTATCCAAAAAGACTTACATAAAGGACTTATGGTAGGAACACAGTTTGAAACCTGGCATCCCTAAGTGAGAAAACAGGGCGAAAGGCAAGGAGAGAGACACTGGGTCACTGGTCACTGGGTGTAAGTTGCTCTGGAAAAGAGCATCTGCTAAATGCTGTAAATGAAAATGAGACACATACTATGGCCAATTCACATATTCACAAGCTACGGACTATGGGAGGAAATGGCACAAATGAAATGAACACAAAATATGCATTGACACAGAAGCAGAGTCAGAATTCCTATAATGTGAGGCCACAATGACCCACAGTGCCACCAGCAGTGTCTGACTAATGTGCATATATCACAGAATGATTTGCTTTCTCCTTAATCTTCATGTAGGTACCTGATTAGAGTGTGTCACGATCAGAGTTCTCTGCTCAGGGAAGTTGTGATAAAGGTTGGAGATTATCTGCACAGCCACATCAGTTTTTCCTGTACCTGGAGGGCCCACAACCTGGAAAAGAGGTTCAGCTGATGAATCCTCTGAAGGCACGTTAATATAACAGACCAATAAGATGCATCAAATCATGAAGCACTCACCATTGTGAGGCCAGGCTGCATGCCTGCCCGCACTGCTTCAATCTGTGTGGGTGTGAAGCGGATGGTGTTTCTGTTGACAATAAAAAAAAAAGGGTAACATGGACGTCAGCAAATGTTTTAGCATTATTTACTGAAAGAACTATGAGGTTTTTAGTTACTTCACACACCTAAAAAGTAAACTAAAGTTACTGTGGTGCTGTCATGGAATTGAAATTCCATGCACATTTATTTAGCAGATGCTTTTATCCAAAGCAATGAATAAATGAGAAAGCAGGGTCAGATCCTGCAGCAACTGGGGTTACTGCAGCAACTGCTTAAGGGCCCAAAAGTGACGTCACAATGCCGATCATAGGATTTTAACCAGCAACCTTCCAATCACAAGGACAGTGTCTTATCTTACAGGGCCACACATTCCATAATTCATGAATTGTAACCATCAGAAAGAAAAGACTTGTTCACCTCCTCGGCTGGTTATAGGGGTAAGGCCCCCGGTTGGGAATGACGTGAGGCTCCACCAGTAGTGTATCATCATCGCCAGCCTTCTCTTCACCTTCCACCTCAGCCTTCCGCTTTCTCCCTTTCACGTCCTTCACTGGGAACTTGATTCTGGATTAAGTGGTGTATAGGCAGTCTTTATGTGGAACATACTTTCAACATTATTCAAATGTTCTGCATGAGAAGGGACAGGTCTTCTGCTTGTGTGATGCAGATTAGCATTGTGGATACTAGTGCTGGGCGGTATACTGGTTCATACCGAAAATCGTTTTTTATTATTGTTATATTTTTTTTTTCTTATACTGCAATACCAGTTTAAATAGCCTACACAACGTTCGGAAAGTGGTGCAGCTGGAAACTGTTAAAGGGGTGACCTTTTTCACTGCTGCACTGCTAAAAATGTACAGCGAAAGAAATAGAATATATAGCTGATGCCGAAGTTGAAAATGAGACACTGGGGTTGCAAAAATTGGGGTTCACTGTACTCTCAATTTATAGTCAATCAGAGCTTTTGATGCAGCTATTGTGGCTGTGCTTGAAATTGTGTATGTCCGCCCTGTTGCTGTAACAGGTTAAAGTAAAATCACATCCTGATGATCCATAAAAAGTCTATCAGGATGGCATGGCAATGAATAGGATGGAGGTGGTCCATAAGGATGTAAAAAGCTCAGTCTCAACTCTCCAGTGCTAGGCATAGTTTCTTCAACATATCCTAGCCACCAATTATCATCATATGCAGCCACGACATTTGATGCTTGCAAAGTCGAGTGATTCCTTCAGTGTGCACTTACACTGGAACGACTGCACTGCACATCAAACTTGGCGAAGAATCTTAAAAGACAGACATCCTGGTCTTTATGAGAAATTTCTCGAGCTCGTGCTCCAGCAACACTGAACTATTAAACACTTATCAAAAATGTTAACTTGGCCGGTGCGCACCTTAAGATTAGCCGTTTATAAGTAGTTAGCCAACAAACATGTTAGCGGTATGTTATCATTAAAGTAGCAGATAGGCACAATGGCTAATAATAAAATAACATGGTTAATGTGGGAACAATGCAACAAAAATGTGTCCTGTTAAATCCTGTAAAACGTGGTAAACACCCAGTTATACTTCGGAAAAAAAAATACCGTCGTATACCATGAAACCAATATAACTTTGAAAAATTCCGTGATATAAATTTTTGGTCATACCGCCCAGCTCTAGTGGATACATACATTTACTTCACATGTCTCCCGTTTGTCACAGCATTATTCACCTCATTTAAGTGCATCGATAACTTCATACGTCCTGCTTAACACACCATGAAAACCAATATTCATATCAATAAACTTAATTATACCATGTAAATACAATTTTTGTCAGCTAAAAAATACAGGTCATGTATGGATTACACCTGGGACAGGAAAGCCAGCACATAGCCACATACAACACACATATGAGTAATTTAGTCAGTTAGTTTAAGTGCCTATGAACTGCAGGAAGAAACCTGCAAAACGGGGAAAACGTATGCAATCTCCACACACAGAGTAGAGGCTGAACGCCAACCCTAAACCAGATTTACACAAATAAGAATTACTCCTTGCATGCATTGAAATATTACCCAAATTACTAAATTACACAGTAATTAAGTGATTAGGTTGTAGAACTTTTTGATATATATTGTTGAAATACTAAACAGCCAATATTATTTGTGCGGCATAACTGTTTAGTATTAACTTATTATTTCCCTACATTCTTTTTTTTGGCACAGGCATGAGCCTAGCAGCCACTTGTTATGGCTGCCCTGAGTTTGCTGTCTGTTACGTTTTACCTACTTATTTTTGGCTTGGGTTAGTTTTTATTTTTAAATATCTTGTTGAGGAAGTGACGGCCTCTTTAAGCATGAGGTCCGAGGGAGTTTTTATATTCGGGTAGTTAGTGGATGTGTGGACAATAACATCATCTACCTACTTCACCGTGCCTACTCTCACTTGGACAAGCCAGGAAATATTGTGAAGATCATGTTTTTTAATTTCTCCAGTACCTCCAATACCATCTGGTTTGGTAGAATAATCCCTTCTGACAGTCATCAGACTGCACAAACAGTAAACCACTTTGGGTACTTGCTATATTGCCAATTTCTATAAATATCTATCTTTGCGAATCTATCTCATCTATCTCAGCACCATTTTTACACAGTAACTTAATCACTTTAAATTGTTTTTATATACAAGTGTTGTACACAGCATTGTGTATTTCTACTTTTGCCCTTTGTGTATCTTCACACAAACAGTCTATAACTACAACCAGTTTCTTCCAGGATAAAGGTATTCTGATTCCCCGAATTAACTGGATTATTGTTGACAAATAGCCCAATGCTACCTATATTAAATGAAAAACATGCATATGTACACAGTTTAAACTGACCTGAAAGGGGGTATCTGAAGGGCAGAGTCATCAACAGTGACCTTCACTTTGTGACCCGGAAAGGAATCCTTCAGGTGGTCGATGGACAGGAACGTGTCATTAAAATCCAGTGTGGAGATTTGGTTGGGCATTCTGGAGTAGTGGGCACTGTCTGGGTTCCCATATCCCAGGATGATGTCGTGCAACCATTCTGGGACAACACACTCAGTGTTCATCAAGTTGCGAATGGTTTCCAAGACAGCCTGAATGTATGGGGACAGGAGGAAGATCTTAAATTAGATTGATTCATTCAGGATGTTAAATAAATGTATGCCAAAGAGAAATCATACAAGTTAGAGATGTCTAAAAATATCTACAGACTACAATACTTAACCAAGGTATATATACCACTTCTGTACATTCTGATGGCTTAGAGCAGAGTTCCCCAATTCTGGTCCTGGAGGGCCAGTCTGCAACACAGTTTGCAGATATCTTTCCTCAAACACATCTTAATCAGCTTTTTAGTTTGGTAGGTGTGTTTGAGCAGGGGAATCTGCAAACTGTGCCATAGACTGACCCTCCAGGACTGGAATTGGGGAACCCTGGGCTAGGAAAAACCCAGCAACACAGCTGAGCAGCATCACTGCCACAAACCTTGAAGTTGTTTTCCTTCGGCTTCCTTCTCATGATGATGTTGAAGGTCTCATAAGGGTCTTCTGCCCCTGTCTGAATGCTGTTTGTCATGTCCTGCTGATACTGATTTGGGTCCAGCCAAACACGAAACGTCCTGGTGTCACCTTTCAGCTTAGGTTTTGGTTCAGGACCTCAATATTGGAAAAAGCACATCATTTTAGCATCATAGCATTGTATTAGCTAATCATTCTAAAGACTCCCCCCCTAAAGGAATTAAAATTTTAAGTAGGAACTGTGTGGTTTGGAGCTTGCAATGCGTCCTGCCAGAAAACTCTCCAACGCATAGTGAGAGCAGCTGAGAGGATCAT
>JAODJX010000027.1:7042323-7062832 GCA_026776945.1 Isichthys henryi
ACGTAATTTCAATTCTCTGTATGTCCGGTACATATGGCAAAATTGACAATAAAGTTGACTTGACTTGACTTGACTTTTAACCACGTTACTTTATACAACAGCAATCTAACCAAAGGTTATGCCCTATAGGTATCCCAATACGGTCGACAGCATTCCTGAAATTTATGCTATTATACTCTTTCGAAACTCAAAGTTTAACAAAAACAAAAAGAAATAAGTGTAACATGTGAAAAGCACAAATAGCTGCCTTCTCTGTTACTCGTGGCTCACCGTCCTCGATGACGCGGCCCTTGTCATCCAGCATGCCTTGCACCTCGCAGCCCCTTACATACACCAGCCCCGCCTGCTCAGCCAACGACTGCCGGCGGTCAAAACGTGTGCCATACAGGAGGTTTGGCCGCACCGTGATGAGAAAGCAAACGTCGTGTTTCCGCAATCCTGAACAGTAGTAGCAATTTACAGAAATGCAAAACTTTAAGACATTCAAATTACTCATTAGCCGAAAAGGATATACTCGTGAGAAAACCCATTAAAGTGTGATGGCTTACTAAAAAATATGAGCTTTACATTTTACTTGTACAAATACAGAGATGTATCTGTTCAGTAAAGAACACAGAGATGTCATTAGTCAGTAACAAAAGGAATTTATCAGAAATAAGAAACGTACCTTCCCATTCTGCTTTGATTTCATTGCGCACATTGAGGTTGATCGTGATGTCGGCTCGAACACGGGCAGGCCAGTTCTCCCCAATGTTGGGCTTGGCCACTTCCACAATAGAGAAGCACAGAATAGTCTGTGCCATTCTAGCCCAACCGCCAAAAACGACACCTCCATATTCTGATTGCCTAGAAGGAAAATGTCATCAAGTAGTAGTGAACACATGGGGCCTTGTTAATTACGTGTGCACAAAAACATGCCAGACAGGTAGTAAATCTGACAATGTGAACTAGGATATATATATTTTATTAACTCCATTTATTTTATTCTTTCTGTTTATTTGTCAAAGACCATGTATTTGCCTTGGAGAACTGAATTTACCACTTCGCCATCACTTCCAATGAACTGAAAATATCTGTAATTGTCACTAGTAATCAAACTGGGCAGGATCTCAGGCTTATGTACATATGCACTTAGAAGATATTTCAGACGTTTCCAAGGGGCAATGCACATACACCAGGTTTGATAAATACGTACAGACCTATATTTTTCTGTGAATTAGCATTTTTTTCACGATAAATGAAATAAAAAGAGGCCGCTGGACTGTTTAATTTTATTTGTGTTCGTCAAGTTTTTCATGGAAAAGCAGAAGGACCACTGAAAAAAATGTGCAAAGCTCACCATGGCTTCATCCGAGACACCACATCCTCAATGTCTTGCCTGATTTCATAGGTAGACTCCAAGCGAAACAAATTGAAGTTTCTTAGCAGGTAGTCATGCAGAGTAAGGAACTGCAGGTTCAGTTTTGGCAATGCTAAGCAACCTGAAAGTTACAAATATACTCAAGCTATTGAATACATACACTACCGATTGCTGGATCTTGAATTTCTCAAACATTACAGCACATAAACCTGTAAAACGAAATATAAATATTGCAATAATTTTTGATATGGCAGGAACATAAATATATCCTTTTTAAATGTCTTCAAAAGTACCTTCTCCTGAATAATATTCTGTAGGAACAATGTTCTCATCCCAAATTATCTTCTCAGTTGGATAAAGGGGCATTTGGTTCAGCTGCTCAATCTGCGAGATTCTTCTCTCATGACGAGATACCTATGAACAAGTACTAAAACTGAGTGAACAAATTAGGGCTGGAAGATAAAGATATTATTGTATATTATAATTGACAATATCAGATGAGTAACTCACTGTAAATATATGACATTGACTAACTAGCGATTATCACCCGTCAGTGAAATGCTTGGTGCCACGTGTGTGTGTGTGTTTGTGTGTGTGGGGGGGAGGTGGTGGTATTGGATGATTCGATAGTCTCAATATTTAAAAATTTAAATATGGCATTTTTTAGAGAACAAATGCATCAGCCATAAAAGAAAGAAATATAAAGGTCACATCATAGAATACTATCATACAATTTTTACTTTGAGGAATACACTGATTTAAAGCCAACTACTTAAGATCGGCATGGTGGCGCAGTGGTTAGCGCTACTGCCTAACAGCAAGAAGGTCTTGAGTTCGGTTTAGTTCTGTGTGGAGTTCGCAGGCTTGTACAAACGCTTGTACATTTAACATCAAATGTACAGAAAGAAATAGGGAGAAATACTAGATCTGGTGTAACCACTTTGGCTAAGCTTTCTATCACACAATAAAAATTCCAGGTTCACAAATTGAGACTGGTAAAATTTTTAATCTATTTTCTTCTATTTGAAAATACATACTGAAATCAATAGAACCAGAGTATTTTACGTGCTTAACTTCATAAACTTGTACATAATCTTTGACCTTGGTCTGTCCCACAGACCAGCTTTTGTCCAGGTATGCTATAAAAGATGCTCTTCAGCCATCACTCACCAGCATTTCAAAGAGGAACTCGCTTTCATTGGTAGTATTCTGTCCTTCTGACAATTCTGGTAAGAGACAGAGGTAGGCTGCCACCTGATGAAGTGTATTGGGACTGCAGGAAGGAAAAACATCCGAAATTGACATTTCTTACAATGAAAATCCATCCATTCACTGTACCCACTTGTCCTATCAAGGGTTGTGGGGGTCTGGAGTCTGTCCTAAACCTGGACACAAGGCCATGAATAACCCAAGATGGGGCGACAACCTATTACAGGACATGTATACCTATGGTGAATTTGGCAACTCTAACTATAACATGTTTTTGGACTGTGGGAAGAAACTGGAAAACCTGGAGAAAACCCCACAACACTACTGGAAACCCTGGTCCCAGAGGTGTTAGGGAAAGTGCTAATCGCTGCGCCACTGTGGCACCTCTCAAAATGAAAAGCCAATTAAAAATAGTGTGAGCAGAATTCTGAAACCAAATGTATGGCAGAACTGTGGCCAGATCCAAAAGCCTGCAGGCTTTGATACTCTTGTTACTTAAGGATGTCATCGTATACACTAATAAATGAGTGTGCACGCGCGCACACAAACACACACACGTCAAGGGGCATTGCACTCTGTGGCAGACTGGGTTCATGCCTTCAGCTTTTCAAATCACACAGTATACCCGTTGACCACGTTTGCAATTCATAAAAAGCTGCACAATACTCTTAGCTAAAAAATCAGCGACATTCCACAGCTACACAATGCTGTCACCTTTAAAAATCAGTGATTCTGATTCACTCATTACCACAATGCTTTCTATTTTTAGCTTTTGTAAATCAATAAAAAATAGGGAACCTGAATAAATCTTCCTGTTTTGTATGAGGGCTTAAAGATTCCAGAATTTAAAAAGGGCTGCCCCAGATTTCCCACAGAATGTTATGGCACATTAATGTCAGTAATAACATGTGGTATTATTCATGAGAAATACCTGAGAGGACCAAAGTGCTTTAGGAGGGACTCGCGGGTATCCACTGCTGCCACGTTGGATAACGCAAAGTCCTGAAGCTCAGGGAAATGTGCAAACGCTGCTCTCTGAAATACAAAGAAGCATGGTGTTAAACCTCTCAGCCCTCAATCACAATAACATGCAAACAGCTAAATAAAGAGCAGTCGGCGTTATCACACCATAACTAACCTGCAGAGATGTGATTTGGTCATAGTGTAGATTTGTCATCTCTTTCTCTGTGAGAGCATTCCCTGTTTGATCATTTATTTCAAAGCCGGTGTAGAATTTCAGCATATCCAAGAGCTGAATAGATTCACACAACATTCACAACAAGAGTCACATAAAACATTAGCACAACTCACATTACCCACACAGAGCGATCAGCAAGGACTACTGCTGTTTGTAGCTTTATCAGACTGGATATTCTGCTAGAATCAGTAACACCAAAACTAGGCTGTTTTGTTCTGGTTTCAAATCAGCGTGTTCTTTAAAATCACCTAGCTAGTGATAAGCCTCAATCTCTGATTTGTCAGGATCAGCAAAAAGCTTATTTCTATACCTTGTTGCTAAACATGAACATTTGTAAACTGAAGTCACCCAAGGGAAAAAGTGCTTCCCATTACACAGCTCAAAACATACCAGAAACTAGAAAAGATACTGTAGCAGTAACAACAATGTATTCCCTGGACAGCCCCGTCACCCCCACATCTGCAATTTCTAGAATTACAAAATGGATCAACTTCATATGCGAAAGTCAGGTAAGGTGTTTTTACCCCAATGAGTTGTAGTTGTGACACATAACTTTGAACCATGGCTATTCATTTATTGCACATTCCACTCACATGCCAATTTGCACAAGTTTCCCCCTACCAATTAGATGGCTAACTATTTCTTAATGTATGTCCTATTGTCCATGTCTTGGGTCATATTTTTTTATACATCTAAAAAAATTCATTACCCATGATAAATTTTGCAGAACGAAAATCAGAGTAAACCAGAAATATTACTGTAACACCGTTCAAGCCTACCCTACACACTCTCCCTACCTCTTTATTGTACAATTTTTCTGAATGTAATCTGAATGTAAACTGTGACTCTTTTTTCATGTTTTGATTAGAAGTAGGGCTGATTAGTCAGTTGATTTAATCCCCTCACAAATTTCAGTGAGTGGAGTGTGTGTAATTTTAGAATATTAAGAAAACCATAGTGTCCCATAGTTTGAAAACTAGACATGCACAATGTTTCTGAGAAGTTTGAATGAACAAACAAATAAATAGATCAATCCTCCTATCAGATGCACTGTACATACAAGATGCCATCTGCATGCCTATCACTGCCGCTTCAATTTGGGGGCAATTTGTCTCATGGGTAGATAGCCCACATCACTTCACCTGGCAGAAAAGATGACCTTCATTTTTTCTGTGGGTAAGACCTGACAGCTGACACCTGACCACCAAGTGGGAGTTATCCAGCACAGCGTTGAACCATCGGCGGGTTGGAAGCTGAGCCTAGCAGCACATCACACATAAAAGCATACCATTAAGCATAATATCTGCTTGGAGGCAGCCAAAACATCAAAATTACTACATTTAAGGCTGCTGCCATCATTAGAATTAAATTGATTAAAGAATGGCACTGCATACATTACATAAGTAACATTTTCAAACACAGGATACAGTTCTGAATAGTCTGGCCAAAAGCATTATTTATATTACACCCAAGACGATTAGTCTCGCAATGTCCTGTACTTCTAAAGGTAACAGGTAGATTGGGCTCCTGGGACAGCAGGCATCCTCCTCCCAACTGGCAAAATTAATCACGGATATACAGTTAAGTCATATCAAATATTGATTTACAGTAAATCTTCATTTTTAATAGGTTTCTTCTAGTTGGAAGTGACAGAAGCATGTGACAAAACATGGTAAGACATTGTGCAGAAGATATAAATGAAAAAAAAGCTATTTATGAAAAATGCCTTGCCCAAAATTATTCATACTCTCTCAATAATCAATAGCAAAGCCTGTATTTGCCATCACAGAAATCAAACAGTTATTATTATTGCTAACAAGCCTTTTGCATGTCTCAACTGGGATTTTGGACAACTCTTTAGCAAAGAGTTTGAGGTCTTTGAAGTTAGAAGGCATCCTTGCCATTACAGTGGAGGGGTCATTTCTGGCCTTCTACTATGCCCTTTAAGATTTTTCACAGTGTTGAACTCCTTGTACTTTTTGGTTATCCTTTGCATTGTGGCCAATGGCACTAAAACACTTAGATATGGCTTTATAGCCTTTCACCATCTAGTGACCAGCCACAAGACCTTACTAAGGTCTTTGGTTTGAGACATGACTTGCAGTTGACTAGTAACTGACTAGAGAACTACTGCATCAGCTGTGCTCTTTTTATATTTGATGAGAATGCTCTAGAGCAGAGGTGGGCAATCTTACCCAGAAAGGGCCGTTGTATATGTGGGTTTTCGCTGCAGCTCCCTCAATAGATTACTAATTAGAAGACTGATTGGCTGATGAGTCCTCACACCTGGGTTTGAACAGCTGACCTAAAGGTTACCCCAAAAACCTGCACACACACTGGCCCTTTGCGGATAAGATTGCCCTTCCCTGCTCTAGAGCATGGTAGTAATTACCAAGACCATGGAATGGTGTAGAAGCTAGCATTTTCTCAAAAATAGCTCAGTTTCAAGGGGCACAAATAATTTTGCACATGGCATTTTTCTCAAAAAATAAGTGTAAATAAAATAAATGATTAATAACCTTTTTATTAACAACTGTAACAATGGCTTACAATCACATACTAATGTCATTTACAGCCAGATGAAATCTATTGGTTCAAATAATTCACTGTGGTGGGTCAGTTTAGGCAAAAGTCTAGGATCAATTTTTAATTCCAATCCAGCCCTGAAAGGCAGGTATACCACTAGGGACAAGGGGTAGTAATGTCCCCTACTACTGACTGCCACCAAACTTGTTTTTGTCACTTTAGTTTTATACAATACAAAAGTGAATTCCTTAATATACTATTGTTACATTCCCACCTCAAGGTCAATCATTAACTCAAGGAACCTCTCGCAGTAGTGAACTTTCTCCATCGAAACTTCTCCTGAAATGGAAAGTGGAAACAAGGTAAAATCACTTGCCTTATTCTTTAAAAAAGAAAGGAAAAAAAAGAGCCGCATCTATTCCCCAGTCAAGATAAGAATTTTTCCAAAGCATAAGCTTCTACTAGGAATGCACAATTTTGATACCAGTACCGGTATCGGGTCTGATACAGTGCTCATGTACTTGTACTCATCCTTGTGGCAACACACCAATGCCTATGACCACATAACGCAACAAGCAGCAAACACTAGCAGGGAGAGAGAAAGTAAATCCAACTACCTAATCTAATCCTCACACAGTGAAAAAAACTCTAAGGTGGTGTGTGGCATAAAAAAGTGTGTTAACCACTGCTTTCGAAGGTTTAAGACCACACCCAGCATGTTTTTAAAATCATTATATCCGATTTATTGTTTTAAAGAAGAATTGCGTGTTTGAGAAAAACCGGACGTAGATCTTCATCCATATAATGTTTTTGTAAAGCATTAATAAGATCCATCAAATACTTTCTGACTTCACAAGGTCAAATATCGTTTGCTTTCACCCTTCCCTTTGCTGAAACTAGTGGCTCTGCTTCAATTATGAGGTGTTCAGCCTCAACTGAATATAATTCATATTTAATTCCAGTCCTACACCCACAAAATACCAAAGCAAAGTCTGAAAAAGATTAATAAAATGGCTTTTCAGCTGTCAGCTTACATATCAAACCATCTACAGTGGTGGTGAATGCAGACCAGTGCCAAAACCATATGCATTCCCCAAAGTTTAGGGAATACCATTACCTGATGGTGCGACAGATGTCAAAACCCCAAGGAATTTTTTAATGAGTCGGGAAAGAAATGTTCGCTGTTCATCAGCCCTGAAAAGAAATTGTAAAATTAGCACCAGCAAAATTGGGCGGAATTCACTCAGTAATAATTACGCAAAGATGACGCAGAAAGACCGGATTGCTTACTCTTCAAAGGCTTTGTCATCCATTTTGTCATAATTCTTCTTTATTAAAGCCCAGAATTTTTTCAGCTTTGGCACCTTCAGTTCTTTCTGCAGTCTGGCCTGTGAAGTTCGCAAGCAAGTTTTAATTTAATAATTCGGAACATCTCAGATCTTCCACATGTAAAAGGATCATCATTTACAGTTACTAGGAAATGAAAAACCACATACTTCTACAAATCACATGAACCAAATGCTTTTCATATCTTTTGATCAAAACCCCCCCCCCCTAGGGATTATGAACAGGGGAAACTACATTTAACAAAAAAGGACAGGGGCAAACACATGCCCTCTTAAAAAAATATAATTCGCAAAATACATTCATATTTTACTGCTGAACTGCACTGCCTTTATTTTTACATTTTGTGTCTCAATGTTGCTGCATCTTTGCAAAAAAAGGATAAGCCAATAAACAGTTAAACCACTGATATGTTCCATGATTTCAGTGCTGCTAGACTGGGATGGACTTTGCCCAATCTGACTGAATTTGACTGGATTGTGCAGGTAATAACTGCAACTGAATTTAACCAATTGGCAATACTGAATTTAACCAACTGAATAAATGGTACTTACTAAAAATGAAAATTTCATTAATTGTGGCTAATAACAAGAAAAGCATTATTCAGACCGAATCTTTACTTCTTTATTTCTTGTTTAGAGCATAAATGCACTTGCACAGATGGTGTTAGCTTCCACGTAAAAGAGATAATTAAAGATGTCTGCATCAAGCAAGTTGTCACGAAATCGGAAGCGCCGGGTAGCGCACAGGCAGACTAGCACGCAAGGATCAGGCACGAAGTCCAATGTCGGGGTAAACTAGGGGTTTATTCAGGCGACTAAGGACTGAAGACAGACGGGAACGAACATCAATGACAGACAACAAACTGAAGCAAGACACGGACTGAAATAGACAAGACTGATCAAAATAATCGGACAACGCTGGAGACGATCAGGGAAGCACACGTGGGTAATCAGGGGGGCGTGACACACACGAGGATCGGATGAGCAGGGCATGACACAAGTGTTAGTGATTTTCATTTGCTATGCTAGTTGAGGACAAACTTATGTTTTCAAGAATCACTACCTTTTGATGCCTTGAAAAATAAGAACAGTTTAATACAAAAAAATTGCATTAGCTCATTATATTACTCCATCCATCCATTTTCCAAACTGCTTATTCTTACTGGGTCGCGGGGAGTCCGGAGCCTATCCCGGAAGCAATGGGCACGAGGCAGGAAACAACCCAGGATGGGGGGCCAGCCCATCGCAGGGCACACGCACACACCATTCCATTATACAGTATTACTCTTTACTCAAAAGATTGGCTACTACAATAACCAAATATGACCACAAATAGTCCAAGAATTTGTTAAAAGTAAGTAGCTAAAGTTAAATATTTAGTTAAATATTTGGAATGTTCCCAAGAGTTTCTGGGCGCAGCGTGTGGTTCAGACAGCTAAGCCTCTGTGCCTGTAATTGAAAGGCTGCCGTTTCCAGCCCAGCCAGAATAAGTCACATTTGTGGGCCCTTAAGCAAGCCCCTTAACCCTCCAGCTCTGTGGGCACCGTTGCACATGTGTGTTTGTCAGTCATGGAGTGCAAGGTGGGGTAAGTGAAGAGAGACTTTCCCCCACAGTCATCAGTAAGTTTCTGCATGCCAGTGTTTATAATATATTTCAACCCATTTCATTCTAAATTACTGTTTTAGTTCATGTATTTTTAGGAGGTCTTGCTTAAATGGCCCAATTCAAAGCCTGTATCAGAAAGTATAATTTCTTGTTTAGCCAGACAACAGGTCAGATTTAAGGCACCCCCAGTTTAAATGGACTTTCTGTTCTCATACATTTAGCCCAGAATACTTTAGATATGACAAGTTATCTTGCCAAGCAAGAAAACATGCTTTGTGATACAGGCCTCAAATCAAACCACAACATTTCAAAGGGACCGAGGTCAGGACTCTAACTTGGCCATGCTAAAATATAGAATGTTGGCATGCCTTTGCACAGATCTTTGTAGGAAAACATTCCTAAGAAGCAAAGCAATGGTACTGAATTTCTACCATCAGTTATCAATCTGCACAAATGTATTTTATCTATCTATGCCCCAATCTTCAGTTATCCGGTAACACTATACTTGAAGGGCACAAATAAAGTAGCAGTCCAGTCTTACTTGATGCATTAAACAAACAGAAACTAAGTTCAAAGCCCCAGACTGGAGGCAAATCGGTGTTCACTAAGTAGTAGCAAATTGGCACTTGATTACTATTTGTGAACTGTTCAAAGAAGAAACTCAGCCACTGATGCATTGCAGGTTGGACCATTCGGGGACTCCAAATCCTGTAGTGTGAAGTATTGCGACTGGCAATGAATGTGGCAATGAGCTACAGCCAAGGAAAGCACAAGACATGGGTGAAAGGAAAACCAGGGGTGGTGTTTAAAAAGGTGTAAAAAGATACATTTTTTGTAACAGTTCTTAGTGTATTCAATAAAAGTTTACCGTTACAGTTATGTTTGTGAATGTGTCAATAACGACCCATGGTATGTAAGCATTTCCTTAAAGTTCTGCGTATACAGTGGCTAATTTGTCACGCATTTGTAAATGTAGATCATATGCAGTCATTTGATTAAGGCTGTTTTGTAAATTGTACAATTGTCATTTTCCCGTATCACTTCTCGCGTAGTATGGAGACCAGACAGACCTTTTCAGGGTCCCTCAAGATGAAATATCTTGTAATGTGTAACCCCCTCGCTCTGATCAACCATGTTGGGTGTAAACCAAAAAATTTGTGTAGTGTGAATAGTCTAACTTTGAAAGTTACGTAGCGTGACCTTAGCATTAGTTACTTGTGCCCCCCTCCCACCCCAAGCAAGGTGTTACCAAATATCCTTTTGTTAGACCAGAAATGGTCCCGATCATCTACAACTCTTCTGAGCTCCTCTGAAATCTCTTTTTTTATTAAATATAATGCATTCATACAGAATTCTTTTGTGAAGAGCAAACTAAATTTATGTGCATGTGGTTCATTTTTTAAAAAGCCAGCCATGTAGGTGAACCTACAGAAACTGATCACAATACCTGATTCCAATTATCTTTTCAACGTCAATATTCAAGAGGCTCATATGCTTTTTCAATTTTACAACTATCTGTAAAAGAAGATTGCCTATATTATACCATTATTAGGAACATCAGATGGCAATTTTGGAACCATTTATGCAGAAATCCAGATAATTGAGTAAGGTTGTCTAGGAATAAATATAAAGCAGTGTGCCTGGTTGCATGTAATCCCAACAGAACATCTGTACGTTCTAGCTTAGATCAAACAGACAGATTACTCACTGGAATCAGGCAGGTCCACATAGGCAGGCAGACAAGCTTCTGTACTTGTTCTCTAATCAGGTCTACTTCCTGCCCAATGAAAGAGCGAAGAGAAGAAAAACTTGAGGTAAAACAGTGTTACTGCGAGCAGACACACACACACAAACCTTATCAGATTAATATAACAGTGTGCACACTACACACAGAGTATAAGGGGGAAAAACACAACAGACAAAATATAGTGATATATTATGCATAAGGATAAAATTATGGAATCGCTGTGTTGAGAATAATAAATTATGGAATCATCAACTGAAAACAATCAAAATTAGTATTTGTTACTCCTCCAATTTATTATTATTATTTTTTTATTTCCACCATACATTTTCAAATCAGACCTGTCTGGCATATTGCATATACTATTAAAACATTTTTACATACATGGCAACCCCAAGTTCAGCTGTACAAGGGATGACCAATGATGTAACATCCTTATGTTCTAAAACAGGGGTGCCGACACTTTTTCAGTTTGTAAGCTACTTATAAATGACCAAGTCAAAATGATCTCCCTACTATAAAAATGCGAAACATACTTATTTATAGATATACCGAGTATTCTTTATTATTCTTCTTTAATATTATTCTTATTATTAATTTCCCTTTGGGATAAATAATTTTTTAATTGAACTGTGATTTTGTTCTAAATAAAACACCATAATACATTAATTTCCACTAGCAGCATCCAAAACAATTCCTAAAAGCATTTCAATTTTCTTTGTATAGTGCATTTTGACATTACATTGTCTCAAAGCACTTTACATTATCCCTACCCAAAGCAGATACACATACCAGGCTGTTGAAACAGTGGTCAAGGAAGAGCAACAACACTGTCTGCTCTTGTAAGGATAAACCGGGTTTGTCTTCAGTCACTAAAACTTCTAACACCCGATTGAAGAAATATGGGAAGTGCTGGGGTTTCCTCTTAAAAACCTGGACAAACAAGTGGTGGGGATGGGTTAACCAGTCGGTGGGGGGATAAAAAGACTTGCATGTCAGAGCGATAGACGATTTATATACTTGCACTCGCGTGCATGTCCGTGCAAGCGCATGCGTACACACACACAGCTATGGAAGTGGAGAAAAAACATAAAACACCATTTTCTCATGATAATGGAATACATTTCCCCAAGATCTCTTTACTTCAATGAAAACTGAACTGCATAAAAGCTACAGTCCAATTATAATTAGCCTACGCAGCCATGCTGCTAAATTATTCAATAAATAGAAACAATGTCAGTATCTGAAGAATATGAACATCATTTACTCATGATGGAGTAATTACAAGGACACAAATACAGTCTGTTTATTATATGGCCACAGCGCGTCATTGGTGGAGATATTCTGTATGAAATGACAGAACGGCAGGAATATATTGATCAGAGTCTCACATTTCTGTTCAATCGATACTTGATTCCAGCTGAAATAGCTTTATAACTTGCTTTGGAAACCATGCCTTGTCTCTTTGTTGCACAGGTGATCTACAAGCATAAATCCCTCTCCCATGAAACAGGAAGGACTTTCGCTGTCCACAAGTAATATTTAGTAATAAGATTGAGGACAGGATGAGAGGGGGGTCTATAATTTTGGTTTAGTTCATGATTAATGTATTTTATTTATGACCTCAATAAATGTGAAATGATCAAATTCATAAAATTGTTCATTTGTAGCATTTCATTATATGAAATGATGCACATAATTCAATAATTCCAGCATAATTTAATAAGACATGGATTCAAGAAAAAGACCAGCCAAAATCTGACTTCATGGACATCATGTTAAAATGAGCTTGGCAGATACACAGCTAGATGTATGCGTCCTTTTTAAATCACAGGTGTTACTCATGGGAAAAAAACCTTTTGTTATGTCTTATTACATCAAGAGAATTCCCTACCTCCCATGCAGGAACATTTTCCCGGAATTTCTCATTCACAATGCAGCATATGGACATGAGATAGGCATTACTGGATACATCAGGGTTGTAATTCACCCACAGGTAGTTTTCCAGGTACTGACTAAAACAGAGATAAAACACATTATACACAGTGTTGTGTAGTGACAGATTACATGTAATTTAACTATAAAAACCAAGTAACTAGATTTTGTACTGTCGGAAACATCATTGTATTCCTCAGACAGTCCAGGCCATATAAGGTGTAGTCATCCCACGCACACCAACTTCCGTTAACTTCCATGTAAAAATTAATTTCTTGAAGTACTGAGTGGAACACCAGGAAATGCAGTAGTTAAATGTATGAATCCTTGTTGTGATATGTACATCTGAAAGTATGCTTATAAATTTACTGCACATTTTTGTGCACAAAATTTTTGTGCACAACACAAGTTTGCAAAAAGATATTTTCTCCCCACAGACACACATCCATAAATTGAGAAATTAAACTGTGGTTGCTTAATTTTTTTCAAAGCTGTATATGACAATTTACAAAATCTTTCCCCATCAATTAGATTACTTGCATTTATTTGTGTATGTTTTAATGTAAATTATTGATATTAATGTTTAAATATTTGTATTGTATTTATTACTCTTTGAACTAGGACCTAAATTTTCTGCAGCATAAATGGAGACCCCCCTAGTGGAGTACAAAGGAACTGCAAGGGGGTGTTGTCACCAAATTTTTTCAGATTGAAAGTGGAATCCCTAATTGCTGGTTTCTGTGACTGTAAGCAGCTGGGGGTTCTACTAGATGATGTTTAAACAATTTTGCAGTCTTTGCAGTTTTAGTTGGCAAAAGTTCTCAGCAGAATTTACATTACACAGCATAAGTCTGTTGCATGTTGAATTTTACATTGCCAAAGCACCACTACACCACTGTCTTTCTACCTTGTTCATTCACAGTACACTATATACTTTTTTAAGATTCACAATTTTTATTTGTAACATACATTAATATAGAGGTAGAGCAGCAGTGAAATGAAATTTCTGTTACTCCAAACTGTGCAATAAACAAGGCAGAATAACCAAATACATTTTTAAAAATATAGAAAGATATAACAAAGTATATAAATGCAAAGATAAGTGATAAGAAAATTACAGAATATTTAATGTGCAGGTCATAGCTTATTTAAAAGGTATTGTAGATGCTAAGCTATCACTTAACTTCGTGTCGGTATTTCCTCTGAGGGAATGCTTCTCTTATCCAAAACCGTAGCATGTGGTATGCTCCACTAAATTAATCAAACTTGTTATGGGATTTTCTGGCATAAATTGTCCGTTCTTAAAAGACTACCATATGATTGATTGGAAATGCCTTCGTTTCAATGATGTGTGCTATCAAGCAATGATCCTAATTGACAGTATATTGATATTTCTCAATTAATTAGCTAAGTTGATATCACACAGCCCCACTGCAAAACCAATAACAATTAGCTCTGTTAAACGTTAAATGTAATCATAGCATAGTACATATTTCAAGTCATACAACGGATTACATTTTTAGTCGTGTAATTTGGAATCTGTACCAGTTAACTTCAGAAAAATAATATACCCACCACTGGTTATACACAACACCAATAGTTATAAGCATGTATAAGCATTGGTGCTGTGTATAACCAGTAGTGGGTAGATTACTTTTCTGAAGTTAACTGGTACAGATTCCAAATGACAAAATTAAAAATGTAATCCATTGTCAGATAAGTGAAAATATTCAATTTAGGTCCACATACTTACCTAAATTCCAGTAGCATGATTTTTCTGATTGCAAATCTAAATTATATACATAAAAAAAAATCATTTCCATTCTGCAGCAAGTAAAATCTAAAATTAAGTACTAAACATTTCAGTATCGCTATAAATTGCATATTATAAATCTATTTTTATCATACTATGAAATATATATGCACTTGATCTTTTTTGTATACTCACTTGGACTTCAGAATTTCAGTCAGATAAATATCTTCTATCACCTGAGGAAAAAAAACACATTTAGATGGAACAGAGAAGTTTTGCTAAACTGAAGCCACAAAATAATAAACCTACCTTCAGCTCGAATGGTAATTTTTCAGTCACATGGGGTGCCCAGTATTTATTAGCCAACTGCAGAAGGAAAAAAATGTAATTGACTTAGAAGCACATTGTGGATTGACTCATACTTTTCTGTCTCACTTGTCTGTACTGTTTGGTGTCTTCATCTGGTTCATACTTGTGTGGTTGTAGTGGTTTTTGCATTTTATCTGTAATAAAAATTATACACACACCCCTTTTCAGCGACCTCATGACCCCCCATGCTCTCACAATCCATCTGCTGACTTCATAGGAAGAGTCACCACAGACACGAATATCGCTGCTGAGGCAAGTGAGCGTCTCGACAAGGTCAACATTCTCCACGCAGACAGACATACTACTGATAGTTGTGCCCAAGAAGTCATTAAAGGCCTGGGACACAAGGATTGCAAATGTCAGGGACACTCGCAATCAATGACAGACTCATCAATCAGTCTCTTGAGGTCCCTGATCAGAGGCTCCATTGACTCCGCAAAGATCACAGCATCGTTGGCAAAGTCAAGATCAGGACGTTGGACCTAGGGCTTCCCCATGTATTAAATACTGTGGAAACTGCTTTGAGTGTTGATGATTTTACAGGTGGTTTAAATTACTTTACTTTGACAGCCCTACTTTGCCATGCGGTAACCTGTTTGCTTCTGGCTAGCTACCTGCTGCATGCATAGAAAATATGATGGGATAAAAATGGATTACATTTTTAGTCTTGTAATTTGGAATCTGTACCAGTTAACTTCAGAAAAGTAATCTACCCACCACTGGGTATACACAGCACCAATAGTTATAAGCGTGTATTTTACACAACACAATTTTAAAAAATACATAGTGAAATATTTGAGGATCATGGTACATATCTGTGGAGTAGAAATAATAAAGTCCAATATAGATATAACTGTACCCAGGCACGGAAACATAGACAGACAACATTAATGAAGAGACTGATACAAATCAGTGCTGAGTTGCAAGAGGATAAGCAGATATTTTATTCTTATTCAGAAAGTGGTGAAAATTGCCGAGCTTGCCAGCGCAAATTAGCAAAATTTGCTCGTGAGCTGTGCTCAAACTTGGACTGTTTCCGTTTTGTAAGGCATGTTGATTTTTCAACTCACACCAAGAGTCATACACTTCACCGTATATGTTCCTCTGGTTTGCAAGATGTCCACATGCTTCTGGCTCTCTCTTGGGTGTTTCAGATCATAAACTCACTGAATTCTGTTTTAATTACTCTATGCCTAGAACATGTAAAAAAAACTGATTAACTACCGCAACTTTAAATCTATTGATCAGTCATCCTTTTCTGATACTCTCCATGCATCTCGCCTCCATAACACTCTAAACCTGACTTGTCCCATGCAGATATTTTCAATGTATAACTCTATAATTTCACAAGTTCTGGACACTTATGCACCTGTTAAATCCATGCTAGTCCCTACTACTTGTACCTCCCCCTGGTTCACAGCAGAGCTTCGCACCATGAAACAGGCAGGCCACCGTCATGAGAGGCTATGTAAGAAAACGGGTCTGACAGTCCATACCCTAACCTACGCTGAACACCTAACGGCTTAGAGATCTGCTCTTACAGCTGCGCGCTCATCATACTACTCTTATTAACAGTGCTTCAAGCCGACATAGAACACTCTTTTCTACAGTAAATAAGTAAAGTCAGTCTCCAGTTAAAACTAACATTGCTTCTGATGAGCGCTGTAACTCATTTATTAAATATTTTTAGTCTACAATTGAAACTTTGTATAATTCCTTTTCTGCAACCCCTCACCCATCTCCTTCAACCACCATCATACCACAACCCCCTACGCACTTACCAGAATTTATTCCCTCCTCTCCAGCTTCTATTAATCAGTTAATCAGGAAACCAAGCCCATCTACGTGTCAGATGGACCCTGCTCCTACTACACTTATAAAGAACTGTTCAATCTGTCAGTACCCATTTCACATTTAGTAAACTGTAGTCTTGCTACCTGTACCATCCCACCAGAATTGAAAATTGCCACTATTACACCTGTTCTTAAAAAGCCTGGTTTAGACTCATCTCAGCTAAAGTGTTACTGGCCAATTTCTAATCTTCCCTTCCTGGCTAAGGCATTAGAAAAGGTTGTTGCTGTTCAACTTATTGATCACTTAAACTCTTATGATTTCTATGTCCCATTTCAATCTGGTTTCAGAACCCTACACAGTACAGAAATGGCTTTACTTAAGGTGACAAATGATCTTCTCATGGCTGCAGACTCTGGAAAGGCCAACATTCTTCTCCTTCTTGATCTAAGCTCTGCACTGCCGCCTCACTGATATTGGTATTACAGGTGCTGCTCTTACCTGGTTTACATTGTACCTCAGTGACCAACAGTATTTTGTTTCTATCAAATCACACAAATCTGATACTGCACCTCTCAAACAGGGTGTCACCCAGGGATCAGTTCTAGGCCAAACACTCTTCACCATCTATATGCTTCCCTTAGGTCAAATTTTACATCACTTTGGTTTCAGCTACCATTGCTATGCTTACGACACTCAGTTGTACGTAAATGCTGACACTAGTACATCCATGCCACCATCTTCACTAACTAACTGACTTTGCGAAATCACACACTGAAATTTTTATTATTTTTTTTAATTTACAGCTTAATGTTTATAAAACGGAAATTCTACTGGTGGGCACTAAAACACTTTCCACTCTGTCTAAGATAACAATTAATGTTAATGGAGTCTTAGTAGAACCATCAAGTACGGTTCGTAACCTGGGCATAATTCTTGACCGGTCTCTCACATTTCAGTCACATGTTAGCTCTCTCGTACAAACTGCATTTTTCCAACTCCGCAACATCTCTCGCTGCCATCCATCCCTCAGTGTTGCGGACACTAGAACACTAATCCATGCCTTCGACACTACCCACCTTGACTATTGTAATGCATTGCTTTCTGGCCTCCCAACAAAACTTCTGAACAAACTACAATATGTTCAGAACTCTGCTGCCCATTTGCTAACACATACGTGGAGATCCGCCCACATCACCCCAAATCAATTACATTGGTAACCAATCGTTTTATATTTGATTCTGTGACAGGTAACATATTTTGAATTTCTTCATAAGGTGTGCCCATGATTTTTTTTTCCCAGGGAAAACTGAAAGGGTGACTAGGACATCTCTGTCAAAATGGGTGATTTCATATGAAATTACTATTACAAGCCTCTCTTACACACTCTCTTCACCTCTCCAAAAAAATGTGACACCGATGATACATTTCCCGTATCAGAGACCGAACTGCTATGGATGAAATAAGACAAGTAGGGGGGCAACAATCTGTGTTCTGCCCCCTTTTTCCTTCCCGAGAAAAACTTCTTCCAAGAGCTACAGCGCATGCATAAATCAACATTATATCACACGTACTGAAAATTTTTCCTACCCTTGCAAATTAATATGGTTTATGGTAAATGTTATATTGTGTTGATGTGTGTTTATTACAATCAAAGTGATAGTTAATATATTTTGTATTCTTACAACTCAGAATTCCATAAATTTGGGACCACATTTTACCATAAAATTCGACTGTACCTGTGTATTTTTGGTATTTGGCCACTGCCGATTCCCAAACGTATTAAATTGCGGTCCAATTCTCGTTCGTGTAACAAAGTACTACACCATTGAAAACTACAGGAAACAATGTCTGGCAAAGTAAAACTACCTGCAGAAAATGCTTTTCCACTGAAAACTATACGTTCACTGACAGCATAAACTACACGTAAAACACTGCTACCCCATTTAAAGTATAGGACTGTTATTTTAATAGCATAATGTCCATTCAAAACTATGGGTAGGCTTTTTTTTTCGCAAAGTAGCAAAAACTGACAGATATAACAGAAAAATTCAGTTACACTAAAATTTTGACAAGGCAGCAAAAAATGACTCCGGAATACATTTCTAAAGTAACCCTCCCAACCCTATACCTGAGTGACATGCTCAGCGTTGATCTGAGACACAGACGGCGCGGATGTCGTTTTCACGTGGATACCTTTATCCATATTTGCACATCAATGTTTCTAAAAGAAAGCAAAAATTGTGAAACTATAAATATGATATTGAAAGTATCTTCGGCAATTATTTATACAAACTTCATTTTCAATTTGAGTTTAAATTAAAGTACCTCATAACATGCTAGCAACACGCATAACTACCTTTCATTCAACTGAACAGCTAGCCACAAAGCTCCAAAACATAAGCTGCAGTATATCCATAACGGCAACTTACTTGCGGAAGGTAAAGTGGAAAAACTGTACATCAGTTATTCAGTACCATAACATCAAAACGACGTAAAGAGAAAACTATTTAGCGGGAGCGTAATGCACGATTTCACTGCGACAAATTTCCTGTGCGCACTTTAATCTGTCCGTACATCACATCGGATATTGAAAAACAGTTCCTATTCTTCATGAACGCAATACGTCAGTCACACAAAATTTTAAATGGTTTCAGGTGGACTATAGAAACACAATTTAACACTAGAACATATGCAAATTGGTACCTCATTTAAAAACAAACAAACAATAATTTGTTTTGGGGGTATTTTTCGTACGTGGATTACTCATTTAGCCGGATATAATTGCTGATCCTGGATCTGTTGGTTTTTCGAAACTCTTGCTGAATGTGTTGTCATAGCAGCACATCCAAATCCTCAATGTTCTGTGTAAACAAGCATTAGCTCACACACTTAATCAGTGTCCGTGCATGGAAATCCGTTCAATCATGGCCTCGCCATTCATGGATGAGTGACCAATTGCAATCGGTGCACAAATAATAAGAAGGGAATTACACATAGAGAGGGTTTTGCGCGATCGGCAAGATCCTTTATTGCCCCTGGAGGAAATTCTTTTCGAGAGATACCGCTTTAGCCGAGGAGGAATATTGTATGTCAAAGATTTATTAGCACGTTATATTCAAAGCACTGATTCATTAGGTAAGGGACAACCCAGCAAACAGCAAGATGTCCTTAGGTCGTCCTTAGGACGTCCTCTTTTTGTCCGGATCTCGTTCTCAAAGGACGTCCTCAGGACATCTTGATGGAAAGTTTTTTTTACGTCCTTAGGATGACTTTTAAGGACGTCCAAAGGATGTCTAGAGGACTAGTTATGGACCTTTTAGGGACATTTTCAGGACATTCTGTGAACATGTTATGTGCATTAAGCCCAGGTAAATCCCTTTTACTAAATAATTAATATTTGACATTTTACCAGTAATGCTAGGGACATAAACAAGGGACAACCTGAGGATTTCCTTTGGAGGGCCAGCTCAATGTCCTTTATTGGGTACATTCTTAGGATGACCATGTTACTGACATGCTAACTGACTCTGCACTCCAGGACAGGTTTAAAGGCACGGACTGGAGCATGTTTGCCTCTCAGGCCACCTTCGATTCACATATAAACATTGACTGTTACACACACTCAGTACTGGAATACATCAGCACCACAATTGACAGTGTTACTACAGA
>JAODJX010000027.1:7062932-7076275 GCA_026776945.1 Isichthys henryi
TCGCTCCCGCCGCCGACTCCTCGTCGGTCGCCTGCGGGCTCCCTGGAGGCGGCTCCTCAGTCGCCTGCTGGTCCCCCGACTCCTGCACGGCAGAAGACGTCGCCGCCTGCTGCGGCTCACCCCCTCTCCTTGCCCTCGCCTAGATCCCCTCCAGCTCCTTCGTCCCCTTCCAGTGTGCTCCCTCCTGCTCCCTCCTCGTCCCCTTCGTCCGTCCCTCGCCCTGCCTCCTCTGCCCCTCCGAGGTCCCCTCCGGCTCCGGCCTCCTGGCTGCCTGCAGCCCCTCCGGCTGCCTCCTGTCGCCCGCTGGGGCTCCCTCGGACTCCCCTTGGTTCCCCCTCCTTATCTCCCTTCTCTCCTGTCTTCATCCCTCCTTCGTTTCTTCCTCGTCCCTCTGTTCTGCCCTTCTCTGCTCCTTGTCCCCCAGTGTTCCCTCCATGCACTCCTACCCCTTTTGTTCCGCCCGTTCCTTCTGTTTCCCCCTTCCTTATCTGTCTCTCTGCTTTCCCGGTCCTGTGTCAGCTCCTGTCTTACGTCCTGTCTCTCGCCATGTTTTGTACCTCCGTCCTGTTCCCTGTGCCTCGTTAACTGTTTTGTTCTTCTTTTCCAGGTCCTGTTTCCCTCGTCCCGTCCGTCGCCTCCTCCTGGGCGCGCCCGGTGCAGCGCGCCTTTGGGGGGGGGGGGTTCTGTCATGCCCGGCTCGTACGCTCCTCGTGTGTGCCACGCCCCCCTGATTTCCCACGTGTGCCTCCCTGACCGTCTCCAGCTGTGTCCGATTATTTTGATCAGTCTTGTCTTTTTAAGTCCGAGTCGTGCTGGTCTCCCTTGTCTGTCATTGATGTTTGTGAGCGTCAGCGAATGTCCTGTTCCCTTACCTGTCATTCTACCTTAATAAATCCCCGTTATTTCCCCGTATTACGCCTGCCCTGCCTGATCCTTGCCTGCCTGCCTGCTTGCCCGGGCGATCACCCGCTCCCCAGCGTTCGCACCGAACGTGACAGTTTGACACATTTTACAAGTACTGGTGCAATAAAAAAGTAGAAGCATTATTTAATACGGACTGTTGGTGTCTTGCTTTTTTAAAGTAAAGATCTTATTCTAAATACATTTAAATAAATAACTTTTGGGCGGCATGGTGGTGCAGTGGTTAGCACTGTTGCCTCACACCTCGGGGACCCGGATTCGAGTCTCCGCCTGGGTCACATGGGGAGAACATGCAAACTCCGCACATGTCATCGTGGCGTTTCCCCCCCACAGTCCAAAAACATGCTGAGGCTAATTGAAGTTGCTATATTGCCCATAGGTGTGCATGTGTAGGTGAATGATGTGTGAGTGTGCCCTGCGATGGGCTGGCCCCCCATACTGGGTTGTTCCTGCCTCGTGCCCATTGCTTCCGGGATAGGCTCCAGATCCCCCACGACCCAGTAGGATAAGCGGTTTGGAAAATGGATGGATAATACAAATGCTATATTACTGTGAAACATGTACTGTTATGGGAAATACACCATTTAAAAAGGAAACCATAAAGTAACATTTTTCAATGCGGTAGCGTAAATTGATAGACTCTGCTAGCATAAATCGACAGAACACCGGGTCGTGCTGGACGTCGGGCTGGTTTAGCCAGTAGTAGACTTCTTGCAGCAGACTGAGATGCTGGTCCTCTGTAATCCCAAAAGTCTGGGATTGTTATTGTCTTTCTTGGTAGGAAATTTGTCATGTAAACCAGCAATGCTGCTAAAGGGATGATGACTTTGGAGAAGGGATTGCACCCCGTGAGTGTTTTAAAATCCTGTAAGAAGCGTAAATAGCTTTCTCTTAGAATCCCTACATTGTTTTTACAGTAAGCGATTATCTCTTTGTGAAAATTAGAAATCTTGTGTTTTATATCTTCATACCCCTGATTAAACTTCCCTTATTCTTTGACGGGCATATGATCAGGGCTGAATTGATCAGCAGGGGGATACAGACATACATATCCAAAGTCTTTTATGTCTGCGAAGCATCGAGGGAAGTAGCCTTTAAATATTCGAGTCAAAAAGCCTAGTGCATAAGCGATTTTCCCATTTTTTGTCAAACACGCTGTCGAAGATGAGAAAGATTTTATTACCCGTGACAGTACGCTTGGTTGTATGTGTTTGTTCACCGTGGCATTCAGTATGTCTAAGAAACTCCATCGTGTAGTCAGGCCCCCAGCAGTTATCTCATTCTGATCGGTGATGGCGCTGATGTAAACTAGGGTATGTGTACCCGAGGGCTGAGATGTTTCAAAGTCAAAAAACAAATATTTGTTCACCTTTTTTCTACCCTCTCCTTCCTCACCATTTTCACCCTATGGTCTATAAGTGGGTCACTATTTTTTTTTTTTTTACCATTCTCTGCTTTAAGCGGATTTAAATAACAGAGATGTTGCGTGGGGTCAGACTGTACAGAGCTATTCTCCAAGTGCAGCGGTGCATCATAAATATTACATTTTGCGGTTTTATAGGTGTATGGTTTTTGGCTCTCGGTGTTTAAATAATACTCAATTCTGCAAGCTTTACATTTTTTTATCTTGCCACAGGCACTAGCCAATATCTGAATAACGGGGCACCACTTTTTTTTCACTGTGGCGTTCAAAGCAAACATGATTTAGACCTGGGTTCACCAACCTTTTTGAAACTGAGAGCTACTTCACGGTTACTGAGCCATATGGGAATGAGCCCCCTGATTTAGATATTTGTGATTACAAATGTTACACAGTGTAGCCATATTGGCTTCCCCATCACTACAGTCAGTATGACAGATGTTGCAATATTTCTCACCACACTGTGTGTGAGGCGATTTGTACACTTTGAAACAGCTTCATACATACATACGCAACACCTGGGAAACCCACTACGTTTTAAATTCCGTAAAAATGGTGATTGTGCAAGAAAAAATATACCACTCATCTATTATTACTGGATGTGTCTGTCTGGTAGATGTGGAGATTGTTTGACTATGGCTGCTGATAATACACTACAACTTTGAAATGAATGGCTTTTTCGAATCTGACAATGTTGTTCAGTGACAGAGTTGTTGGGAGGGAACACTGCTTTCTCTTGTATTTCTAAACCTTACTCTTTGGCTTTTGCGCCTGTGAGGTATTCTCCAGACATATCTGCCAAGTTTATGGCAAAACATGGTTTGTTGTCATATTTAATGATAAACATGTGCCTAGCTTTTTTAGAAATTCTTTCTGTAGCTAGCATCGATTGGAGCTTTCTGCTGTGTGGGATATTGATTATATCTACGATTACTTCTAGGTTGGAATTGTTTAAAATTTCTCAATTAGACTGAATCAAGAGATCTAACAATTTCTGGAAGTCTCTCAGCTCGCCCTCCCCATACCATAGAATTGTGAGAGGTCGTCATTTTTTGAACCCCCCAATAACATTTTGATAGTATTCTCAGAATTTCGTGCCTTTTCTAGGCAGCGGAATATTTTGAATGCGCACATTCTGTACATTATTGAATCTATGGTGTTGTACAACCCCATCAGGCATGGGATCCATCATTTCTGTGTCACCGCCTCCTTCCTGCTCAATATTAGAATTTTCAACTTCACCCAAATCCTGTACACGATCCTCCCATCCTTGCCACAAGTCATTTTCAATCTCATCAACATTGAGAGTAAATTCTACATCTGACAAGACCTCCAATAATTCAGAATCTGTGGGAGACCATACAGGTTCATTGTCAGCTGCCACCCTTCCCCCCTTGTGAAACTTGTGACTCTTAATCGGGCACCATTCCTTTAGTTTAACATGCTTAAATGTTTCTTAGGATGGTAGAACACACTGATGTGCTGGTTAGTGAAATGGGGGCCAGCTTACTCACTCCCCCAACCTCCTCCTCGTCCCTCCCTGTTACGAAAGTTTTAAGACAAATCAAGACAAATCCCCTGTCATTCTAAGTTCCAAGTCATTCATTTTCTGACAGTTTCTTTCAGAAGTAAACAACACCAGGATAATGTCCAAGAGCATTCTAAGAATTCCAAGGTCGTTTACTAACACAGCCAGCCTGAGATGGTAGTAGAATTCCATATCCACAACGTTTTGAGCTTCCGGACCACCTGGGACTTTGCTGACCTTGCAACAGTACCAGACCAGCAGCAACCTCAGCATGCGGTCAGACTCGATAAGATAACCAGCCCGCTCACATATAGCCACCCTCCTCCTCCTCCTCCTCATCTTTTCATGCTGCTGCACGATGGGGCACCTTCCTGCCGTTGCCACTCAAGATGGGCCGCAAAGTCCAAGCAGGCATTTCAGGTAGCATAAAATGCACTCCTTGGCAACCACACACCTAATGGTGGTCCCCCACCAGTCAGAGGCTCATTCTGGATCATGTCAATAATCACTGATGGACAATCATAATCCAATATTGACAGGCTCATCAACAGCTGTACACTGATTGTGCAAATTTCTTGCCATTTCTTGCATCCCCCCCAAATATATATATATATAATAGAAAATCTTGCCATATCTTTCACCCGGATCAGATTACCCCAGCAACAGGGGGAAGAACTCCGACACTACTTGTGATTTTACAGAACCCTGTCTCCTAGTGACCCCTGTGACCTTTAGGTCATAAATCTTTTTAAAAGGACATACATCCTATTACTGTCATATGGAATAAGAAAACTCATTACATTAGGAAAGCTGAATTGGACAAGGAATATGAAGGAGGTGCTGTAAAGTGCTTTGAGATGATGTAATGTTGTGATAATGCGCTATACAAAAATAAATTTGTTGTTGTTGTTTGTAAGCTATTGACTTTGATTGTCTAAATGATACTCTCAAAATAAACCCATCTAAATGATACTCTCAAAATAAACCCACTAAGATCCTTCATAAGGTCCCAAAGTAGTTTATGGTTTCATTTCCCTGATCAAATTTTCTTGCAATTTCGTGGTATTAGCTTTCTTCTTAGTTGTAATTATGACTTGAGTAGATTGCCTGTAAAAAGTTGATTTATAAACATAATTTTAGTCCCCACATTATTCCTTTGTGGAATTGTAGATGTGTGACAATAAGGAACAAATCATTGTTTAACGAGAAATGGATGGAAAAGGGGATGTGGTTTGTAATGCACCTGCTAGATGAGAATGGTGTGCTTTTGTCATATGAACTTTTTTGTCTAAAATATAATCTTGCAGTTGACCGTAAACAGTACACTAAAACTAGTAAGGCAATTCCACAGTCAGTAACTATGATGGCTTGTAGCTTAATGCAAAACCCTGTCAGTAGAACTCCTCACCTTTCTAAACTTGTTAGGTGGTCATGACCTCATAGGAATAAATCTATCAAACGCCACAGTATTTACAGAAACACTATTACCCTGAGAAGGCAATTTCGATAATAATAGTTGTACATTTTGCAAAGAAAAGAACAAATCAGTTGTTTTTTTGAGTGCAGGTGTAGTAAACCCCTCTGGGAACATGTACATTATTGGTTATTCCCTAAAATTTTACAGTAAGTGATGTTATTTTTATGTGAGATAAAAGTCATGACCTGGTTTTTTGCAGCCTTTTATAGGGAACTTCTTTTTTGTCCTTATAAGTACTGTAGAGGAAAAGTGGGTTAAAACTATTCAAGCTTGAGAATGATCTTGGGCTTTATGCATTCCCCTAGTGCCCCCCCCCCTTTTTGTATGTCTTTTCTCATTTTCTCATTAACACATTTTGTCACAAACATTTTGCCTTTCTGGTGCATTTTGGAAAGTTTTTCAATCCATGTTTCATGCCTTGTTTGTGGTAAAATGTGGAAAAAGCTATTTAAAAATTATTAAGAATATCATTTCATATAAGAAAATCCGGAAGCAGTTCAGCAGCTGTACTAGACCGTCAAAGGTCCATAAAGGCCATTCGGAGCCATTCGGCACCACACCGGCCCCATTTCCCTACAGGTGGGCATGCTCCATCAGGAAAATCTCCGGGCATACGTACTCCCGAGGGCCAAGGATCCCTTGATTCTCGGGTTGACCTGGCTCCGACGGCACAACCCACAATTTGGCTGGAGAACCGGTGAGCTGAGCCGGTGGTCCCCCAGCTGTTTTGCCGCTTGCATGTCTATTCCCTGCAAGGCCACCAGGATCGAGAGCCCGGAGTCGGAGAAGGAGAGCCCTATACCGCCTGAGTATCAGGAATTCGAGGACGTCTTCAGCAAGACGAAAGCGTACCAACTGCCCCCACACCGAGAGTGCGACTGCGCTATCGACCTCCTTGAGGGATCTACCCTGCCTCGAGGACGACTATACCCCGTCTCACTTCAAGAGGAGGAGTCCCTCGAGGCTTACATCACCGAGGGGCTAGCACAGGGCATCATCCAGCCGTCCACTTCACTGGTAACCGCCGGATTCTTCTTCATTAAGAAGAAGGATGGAGGTCTCCATCCCTGCATAGATTACCGAGCTCTTAATGCGGTGTCTGTCAAACGTAGAGAGCCGCTTCCTCTCATCCCCTCGTCCCTTGAGCAGCTGAGAGAAGCTATCATATTCACTAAATTAGACCTGCGCAGTGCGTATAACTTGATACGGATTCGGAAGGGGGATGAATGGAAGACCGCATTTATCACCAGCAGGGGGCAGTACGAGTATCGTGTGATGCCATACGGATTGGCTAATAGCCTGTCAATATTCCAGAGTTTCATGAACCACGTTTTCAGGGACATGCTAGGAAGGGTTGTAGTGGTCTACATAGATGACATCCTGATCTACTCTCGCTCCAAGCGGGAGCATGTACATCATGTCAAGCAAGTGCTTCAAAGGTTACACGAGCACCAGCTCTACGCGAAGGGGGAGAAGTGCGAGTTCCACCAGTCGAGAGTGAGGTTCCTCGGTTACATCATTCAACCCGGGGCAGTAGCCATGGACGCCCAGAAGGTGACGGCCATTCAGGACTGGCCACGCCCCCGGAATCTGAAGGAGCTGCAGTGCTTCCTGGGGTTCGCTAACTTTTATCGCCGATTCATTAGAAACTTGAGTTAGGTAGCGCTCACCTCCATGACCCTGAACCGGCCAACCTGATTGCGCTGGGAGCCCGAGGCTGTCAGTGCATTTGAACGCTTAAAAAAGGCTTTCTGTTCGGCCCCTGTCCTCACCCAACCCCGACCCGAACTTCCGTTTGAGGTGGAGGTTGACGCCTCCGAGGCAGGGGTCGGGGCCGTCCTTATCCAGAGAGACCCAGCCACAGGACGTCGCCACCCTTGCGCCTACTTCTTGCGGATATTATTCTCAGCAGAGAGGAATTACGATGTTGGGGATCGGGAGCTCCTCGCGATTAAGCTGGCGTTAGAGGAATGGCGACATTGGCTGGAGGGGGCGTGTCACCCCTTTGTGGTGCTCGCTAATCATCGCAATTTAGAGTATCTGCAGGGCGCTAAACGCCTGTCAGCCCGCCAGGCGTGGTGGGCCACCTGGTTTGCCCGGTTTTCATTTAAGGTCTGCTATCTTCCAGGGTCCCAAAACATTAAAGCTGATGCCTTATCACGTCAGTTCGACCCCTCGGAGGCCGAGGACCGAACCAGCCCGATCCTCAGCCCAGAGTGCTTTGCCGCCACCATCACCTGGTCCCTGGAGGAGATCATCCGTCGAGAGAACGAGACTCGTCCCATCCCGTCCAGCTGCCCCAGGGACCGCCTGTATGTGACCAAGGCACACAGGGCAAGCCTGCTTCGCTGGGTCCATGCACAGCCAGGAACAGGGCACCCAGGCCCCGCTGCCACTCTACGCCTGGTAGCCCGACGATGCTGGTGGCCCGGGATGGGAAAAGCAGTAACCACTTATGTCGAGTCCTGTGTGGAGTGTGCTCAGCTAAAATCCGCTCACCAAGCTCCGGCGGGGCTGCTCCATCCCTTGCCGGTGCCGACACGCCCCTGGTCACACATAGCAATGGATTTCATTACTGATTTACCACGATCGCAGGGGAAGACCACCATTCTCACCATCGTGGATCGCTTCTCCAAAATGTGTCGCCTGATCGCCCCGACAAAGCTCCCGTCCGCCTCCAAACTTGCGGAGCTCCTGGTCCAATGGCTGTTCCGCTACTATGGGATTCCGGAGGACATCGTGTCGGAACGCGGACCTCAGTTTGCCTCCCCGGTCTTCCGGGCATTCTGTCAGAAGCTTAATATATCGCTCAGCCTGTCCTCCGCCTATCACCCCCAGTCAAATGGCCTCGCGGAGAGGATGAACCAGGAGGTCACAAAAATGCTCCGGCTCATTGGCCGCGGAGATCCCGCAGGTTGGGTATCCCGTCTCGTGTGGGCAGAGTATGCCCTCAATTCTCGGGTGAGTCCCAGTACCGCCGTCTCTCCATTCCAGTGTGTGCTGGGCTTCCAGCCGCCCCTCTTCCCCTGGGACTCCCCCATGGGGACCATGCCAGCAATGGAGAAGTGGTACCAGGATAGCCGGCAAGCCTGGCAACGGATCCAACAGGCGTTACGTATGCAGGCGGAGAGGACGAAGGTGCAACCAGATAAGCACCGGCGGAGCGGGCCACCTTACTGGGTGGGACAGTAAGTGTGGTTATCCACGAAAAACCTAAAGCTCCCAGGATGCCGTAAGCTGACCGCCAGGTATATTGGACCCTTCTGAATCCTCCGACGGATCGGAACCAAAGCGATAAAGCTCCACCTGCCCCGAATGTACAAGATCTGCCCCACATTCCATGTCTCCCTGGTGAAGCCCGTCCGCTACAGTCCGCTCCGCCGCCGCCACTGGCCACTGGTGATCCCGGATGACCCCCCGGCCAACCGGGTTTGGACCATCCTGGACTCCCGCCGCCGAGCGGGAGTCCTCCAGTACCTGGCCGAGTGGGTGGAGGGAGGTCCCGAGGAACGCTCTTGGATTCCGGCCCGGGAGGTCGAGGACCCCTCCCTGGCTGCGGCGTTTCACAGAGCTTACCACTCCAAGCCGGCACCCCGGCCTCGGGGGCAGCCTCATCGGTGGCGCCGGCCTCCAGGAGGCGGCCGTCAGGAGGGGGGTACTGTCACGCTTCCCGGACGTGGTTAAGGGAGGAACAGCCAGTTAGGCCCTGCCAGGGGGCACTATATAAGCGGAGGGTGCGCGACCCAGAATCGTGAAGTATTTGCCTATGACACGTAGCAATACCGAGCGTTATCTTGTCCTGTGCAATACCCTGATTCCTTGCCCGGTCTGTCTGCCTGTTGTGTGCTCCTCACCCTTTCTGCTTTCCTTCCCCAGACCCAATCCCGCTCCTGAGTTTCCCGTCCTGCCTACCCTGCCTGCCCCTGGACTTCGCATCTCCCCTTCCTTCTGTCTCCGTGTCCCGTGCCTGTTTGTAGGACTGATCACCCCGGCTACTGACCCCCGCTATCGCCCACAACCACGATTTACGTCTCACCCCTTTAAACCTTCCCGCTTGGTCGATCTATTAAAGATCATTTTTCACCCGCAAATTCTGGGTCAGTGTTTCCCTTGGGGAATCCCGTGACAGTATTTACCCAGAAAAATAATGAGATTAACAGTGTCAGAGATGTTACTATCCAAACCATCCATATAATAAATGATGTCATTATAAGTGAACATGGAAATGTTGTCAATTTTGAGAGAAAGCCAATTGTAAATGTCTGACCATAACAAATTCACATAAGTGCAGTTAAAAAATAGATGATTAATAGTTTCATCTTCACAAGAACAAAAAGTACACGGGTCAACTTCAAATTTAAATCTGTTTGACAAAAAATTATTAACAGGGTATATTGCAGATATTATTTTTAAATGAGTTTCTTTAACTTTCGGAGGAATCGGCCAGGGCAAATAGAAATAGGATTTTCTTTTAAGAAAATTCTATGTTATCGCTGACAAGACATGAGTGAAAGACCACAAAAAAATTCTGTTTAAAAAGCAGGGTTACCAGACTGTTCGTACAGTCTTTGTCCATCACATTAACATCACTAATACGTAAGGAAGGCAGGGGGAGTGACCTGATTCAACTGTAAACAATTTTGAATCATATGCAATAAAGGAACAAAGATAAAGAAGCTTTACATATTTTCCATATTGTTTTCTTGAGGTGGTAATATGGAATTTATCTATAAAATCCTCAAAAGACGTTCCCTTCAGAAACCAATAAGTCACAAAAATGACACAATTTTCATACCAATCCGGTTTGAAGATTGATCTCCTGTTAATCGTGATGACCCTGTTATTCTATAACAAAGAGTTATGTGATTGTTAAAATCTCACATTTTTGAAGATTTAAAGTTAGACCAGAAGCCTTTGAGAAAAAAAATGTTGATTGCTTTAGAGACCATAAGTTCATTTTTTTTTTTTAGAAAACAAGCAGCATCATCAGCAAACTGGCTTGTTATAAATTCCTTCCCTAGTATTTCAATTCCTTGAATATCAGGTGAATTTTTAAGAAGAATTGACATCAGTTCAGCGGCTATTACGAACTAACAGGGCTTACAGGGCAACCCTGTTGGATACCCCTTTTAACAAGAAACCTTGGTAAACAGCCTCTGCTAGGAGAAACGCTACTGCTAATATCATTATAATACATTCGAATAAATTAAAAGAAATTATCATGCCACTTCCCGATTGTTTTTTGGTTGATGTTAATACTGTGTCAAGATTATGTATAGGATTGAAGTATTCAGTTATGCCTTAAAGGTTAGTACTTGAATATTTTATTCAACAAAAAATATAAAGTAGAAAAACGAGCCGCCCTGGCAGCTTGTTGTCGCCTTTTGATGACGTTCACACTGTCATAAAAGAGGCGTGTTACCGACGGGAAGTGACGTTTTTCGTGACGTTTTCATCCGAGTTCCGAGTCGGAGAGAAATAATCGAAAGCACCTTTATAGTTTATGCTGGGTAATCCTCAGGTAAGGAAGGTTTCCCTCTTCATCGTTTTGCTTCTGATAGTAAGTTGCACGCTTAGACGTAATAAAATGTTTAACTGGTTTTCAGTGGGTGTAGATGTAACGTATGATTTAGAAGAAAAAATATTTCACGCTTCAAATTAGGTGAAAATTCCAGATAGTGAATCCAGTGACATAAATTAAAATTTACTCGGGAATATTGTTCATTTTCTCCTTAACGATTTTTGTCGTAGTATATTTCCTACAGATCCTACCTTATGTGGTCAAATGACTATTTTCCGTTTACATTTTTATTTTAGTTTCGTATCTGATCCCGCTGGTGGTGGTACACCCTTTTCTTCAGATCTCCGAAGGAAATAAGTATAGGACGTCAGCACGTGATCAAAGATGACAGAAGAAGCAGGCACTCTTTGTCGTGCTAGAACTGTGGTACAGCAGTGTCTACACGCTAGACTTCAGGTCAAGCCAGCGGAAAGGCAATCTGAAGCGGAGTGGGTGGAGGTATGATCATTAGTCAGTTGTAGAAAGTTGTTTATTTTGGCCCTTATTTAGGTGGCTATGATTGTATCACGTGTAATGTGTTTCTCTTTTGTGCGCACAGATTCAGAGGGGAATCGTGATTTTTATCTGCTTTTTCAAAGGAGCAGAAGAAGATATTATTCCCAAAATAGGTATGTCGTGACATTTAGACTTATAGTAGCAACGCTCATTCTCACACTTGTTCTCTTACACTAATAGTGATATACTCCTTAAATTATTTAAATAATGCTTAAAATAAATTGTTCCTGATTTAGCACAATTTGTGTGCATGCTTCCACAGGATTCATTTCTTGCAGTAATGTTGAGGGGAAGACAAATCAATTATATATATATATATATATATTCAGCCCATTGTATTTTTTGAGGGAAGTGGTGCTGAGAATTTAAGTAAAAATCCACCCAATTAATCTTGGGCAGCTGAGGAAAAGGACACATTTCTAGAATGTCCCATTTTCAAAACCTCTTTCCAATTGCATCTTGTTGCACTACAGTGATGCATCTGGTTTTCAAATGTAGCCGTAGAAAGCTGTAGCCCCTGAAATGGGGCACAACTTTAGTTTTTGCTTAGGCAATGTTGATTGGACAGATTGATTACAGTCAGATGTTTTAGACATGCTTGGAAGCCAGGCTTTTCTGCACAAGACAAGATAAAGTACCAATAATATTAATGCTCATAACCGATAAGTTCACATGGTGTTGGACTGTTGGTGGTGTTGGTTTGCAGTATGCATTCATTCTGACGCATGCAGGAGCATGGAAGCATTTTGTAGAAACCCAAAGTGACTGTTTATCATTTCATATGTAATTTTTTGCCATGAAGTTATCCTTGGGTTTTGAGTTTGATAACTTATGCAATTCTTAACTTGTGATAACTTTCAGTGATTTTCAGTACACTGTTAGTTTGGTAGTTATCTTGCTAACTATGCTGTGTGTGTTCAAGCTTAGCTAGAGGCTTTGAAGCAAGATGGTACACATGCAGCTAATGTTGTTCACTTAATCTTTTGATGAAAGATGGCAGAATTTACAGACAAGTAGCTGACCTAATAAATAAGAAAAAAATACCTTTTTTGGTTGTACTGCCAACCAAATTGATTCACCCATTTTAAAAATCACAATCCACCACTGGTTGTTACTGAATACTATAAAACTAATTTTAATAATATATTAGAAGAGAAAAGACTGTTAGTAGAATTATAAGAAATGTATAATCAAAGTTGGGAAAATGCAATGCATATATTTGTGGGTAATTTTTTATCAGCAAAATATGTCTAGATTAAGGAATATTTATTTAGTTAAATAATGTTCAACCTCAGATTTTGGGGTCATCATTGGCAGTCTGCCCTCAAGTCACTCCAAAGGTAGCCAAAAATAATTATCACAAAATTGTAATATAAAATGCATGTTAGCTGCATAAATCTACTTTTTGATACCTTTATATACTTTAAGAAATTGAAGAATTTCTTCATCGGCCTTCCAAAGGACAGCTAATCTTTAAATTAGACATCGTAAAAGATTTAACTTACTCTGTGCCTCTCCACAGTGAACTCCCTGCTTAATGTTAAGCTGTGTGAGACAGACTCTGGGAAACATGTATCTGTGTTGGAGTTGCCTGGAAGTGTACTCATTGTGCCCCAGGCCACACTGGGGGGCAAAGCCAAAGGCCGAAGCATGCAGTACCATGGAAACATTGGCAAAGACGATGGATTGCGGCTATACAGCCAGTTTGCCTTACAGTGTGAGAAAGGGATGGCAGCATCCAGCAAATGTACTGAAGCAGGTATGGTTGTAAAATATGGGACCTATGGAAACAGACAAGTACTGAGCCTAGATACCAATGGACCCTATACACATCTTATAGAATTTTAATCATAGGATATATTTCTGTCTTCTCATACTTGCTTTTCACAAGCAGTGGGGGAAAAAAATAAAATAAAATATA
>JAODJX010000027.1:7135707-7153258 GCA_026776945.1 Isichthys henryi
CTCCACATCATTGCATTCAGTTTTTATTCACGATTTGTATAGTGTCCCAACTTTTTTGGAATCCGGTTTGTATGTTACATTCCATGTTGCTTAACATATCAAGATGTAAATACCAGGCAATAAGCTGAATCTCTCATCTCATTTCTCATATTCATCTTTTGATCTCACACAGAAATGTACAGCAAAAACTAATTAAATGGCCTTGATGTTCCAATACTGTACACCAAAAAACACCATGGGCATGCCGCAAGTAAATGACAGGAGACTCTACATGTGCCCTGTGCTAAAGTTAGAAATATTAGTAACATGGTCTGAAAGTTTAGAATGCAACTGTCCAAGCAAGCTTATATGCTACAGAGTAGGCTGCAGTGTATTATTCCAAACCAATTGCTAGTCGCTGCCACAAAAATCCCACACATCTACCCCGATTAGGTCAGTGTTCTGGTCAGGTTGTCCTGTTGGGGATCCCTGACCTAGTCTGTGTAGTGTATGTTTAAAATGTATAAGTACAAAAATATGGACAAATAGAGTCACATATTGGTTCACTTAGCGTGTCACAGTCCACCTGGAAACATGCGATGCATTCTGGGTCGGTCAGTTGAAGTACATCAAGACGAGGACCTCTCTGTCTGTCCTACTTTCGAAGGAGTGCAAACAAGTACATGCACTGTGGTTGAGGATTGCGAGCCTGTTTTTAATCAACCAGTTGTTTAGCCTAATTTATTCCCCTACTAAGTGTGTTGGCAAGGCTGATTTCATGTGAATCCTATATGCTGTGAAAGACAGCATTAAAAAAAAAAATCACAAAAGAAAAAAAAGGAAATCACATTGTATCATTTTTAAGGAATTTATTTGTATTGCACTGCTGCACATCAGTATTTGAACACCTGAGAAAATTTATGTTAATATTTGGTACAGAAGCCTTTGTTTGCAATTACAGAGGTCAAACCTTTCCTGTAGTTCTTGACCAAGTTTGCACACACTGTAACAGGGATTTTGGCCCATTCCTCTGCACAGATCTCCTCTAGATCTGTCCGGTTTTGGGACTGTTGCTGAGCAGTACGGAGATTTTCTATTGGATTTAGGTCTGGAGACTGGCTAGGCCACTCCAGAACCTTGATATACTTCTTACAGAGTCACTCCTTGGTTATCCTGGCTGTGTGCTTCGGATCATTGTCATGTTGGAAGGCCCAGCCACGACCAATCTTCAATGCTCTGACTGAGGGAAGGAAGTTGTTGCTCAAAATTTCACAATACATGGCCCCATTCATCCTCTCCTTAATACAGTGCAGTCGTCCTGTCCCCTTCGCAGAAAAGCACCCCCAAAGCATGATGTTTCCACCCCCATGCTTCACAGTAGGGATGGTGTTCTTGGGATGCCACTCATCCTTCTTTTTCCTCCAAACAAGGCGAGTGAAGTTTAGACCAAAAAGTTCTATTTTTGTCTCATCTGACCACATGACTTTCTCCCATGCCTCCTCTGGATCATCCAGATGGTCATTGGCAAACTTCAGACGGGCCTGGACATGTGATGACTTGAGCAGGGGAACCTTCTGTCACAGTGGGAATGTACCTACAATGAGAATTTCAGACCCCTCCATGATTTCTAAGTGGGAGAACTTGCAAAATCGCAGGGTGTTCAAATACTTGTGTTCCTCACTGTAACTGCAGAATGCTTAAGTGTCATTTATGCCCATGCCCATGGTGTTTTTTGGTGTTTCTCTGCCTGTAGTGTGTATCTAGCCTAAGTGTACATAACCTCCATACTTAAGTCCGTGGGGAAAATAGATTTAAGTGAAAAAAGTGTGTAGCTACTCACTTTTTATCTTAAGCAAATGTGAGAATCAATCCCATAAAGAATAAAAATAATATACTCTAAATGACATTTTAAGACGTGATCATTAAGACATTCAAAGAAATACAGGAATCACATTGTCATACTAGTAGAATGTGCAATACATGAAGTGTAACCTATGTATTACTCAGAGCCAATGGCGGAGGCAGAACATTTTCATGAGATGGCAAGGGTGGGACCAGAGGTCATTTCGGGGTGGAACATAAATCTTAATTTACATACTGTATAAGGCATCTAGAAAATAAGGGAATATTTAAGGTACCAATACGCTATAACTCTACATTGTTTATAATTCAGATAGTGCTAGAATTTTCAACTACAGATTTAATATATTAATTTCTTGAATTTAAGGCAACAAGCTAACACTAGGTACAAGATCCCCAAACTTCTGCATTACTACTGTTCTGAGAGCACATGTTTACACAGTGAAACACTTACATAATAAAATGATCTTTTTAAAGTCTGATTTAACCAGGAGGCGGCATCGTGGTGCAGTGGTTAGCACTGTTGCCTCACACCTTTGGGACCCGGGTTCGAGTCTCCGCTTGGGTCACATGTGTGTGGAGTTTGCGTGTTCTCCCCATGTCATCATGGGGTTTCCTCCAGGTACTCCGGTTTCCCCTCACATTCCAAAAACATGTTGAGGCTAATTGGAGTTGCTAAATTGCCCGTAGGTGTGCATGTGTGAGTGAATGGTGTGGTTGTTCTCTGCCTCGTGCCCATTGCTTCTGGGATAGGCTCCGGACCCCCCGCGACCTAGTAAGGATAAGCGGTTTGGAAAATGGATGGATGGATGATTTAACCAGAAAAATAGAAATATGGCTGGTATGGCCAATGGAAAGGCAAGGTTTCAGTCTAGCGTGGCCACGGTCAGCCCTTGCCACCCCTCAGAACCGCATATGTTCAGAGTGTTCAGGTAAACATAAATTTTTTAGCTTTCACATTTCCAGGTGACATGTCTTGTGATTTTAGAAATTGTACAGCTTGGTGAATGTGGGAGGAGTATGGATTAGATGGGCGGAGCAAGTGATGGGGCTGTCTGGGGAATATATTGTTGTCATTTCTAATGCCTCTTTTCTGGTTTCCTTTTTGTAGGAAACATCTTAGTCTGTGATCAGATATGTACATTTCTGTAGGTAGTGCCTTACAAAGTGCCCCCTTGTATTTATCTCTCAACAGCCATGAAGAGCTTCTTCCTTCACTGCAGGGACCTTATGAATGATGAGGTCATTGATCGCCTCCTTGCCCCCTTGACCTGTGCTATTGCTCTGCTGACTCAGTGAGTTCTAACACTGGCAAAAATTGTGCAGTTGAACTGAATGTAACTTCCATAAGCTTAAATTGAAACAATGTACCAAGCACAATGCAATATTGTTTTTAAATAATGTTTACTACTTGGACATGATGTTATTGTATTTCCCGGACTTTTGGGGATACATATGATTGTTTTTGAAGAATAATTAACGCATTAATAATTATCAATAATTAGTAAATAGAATTATTATTAATACTTAATAATTATAATAAAATTCTGGCTCAATCCACCAGTGCTATACCCACATGTCCATATTGGCAAATTTTACTAAAATCACTCCCATCCCCACCCTGATTCATAGGTTTAACACTGGCACCCATCACTTTGATCAGCATATTATTAATGTTACATTATTATTAGTTACCTCTTGTTTCTTTACTTAGCGGCCCCCTACCTATGACAGCCTAGGGTCCCCAGAGAAGTTAGTCTGCCCTTCTCTTAGTATCTTTTGGACATATGTATAATGCATTAGTTTATACATGAAGGGAATCCTTAACAGTCTTTCAAATGAACTAGTTTATGGTGTTTTTTTAAACATCTTCTCTAGAAACTGTTGAAGGTTCCCTCACAAATATTGGGGAAAATAATAGGTAGCATGTACAACTGTATGTAAATACAAACCAGTCCTTGCAACAAAATTTAACAAATATTGCAAATTACAATATTTTAAACCTGTGAGCTGTTTGATAATTTTTTTAAAAGAAAACAAAAAAAGTATTATTTTGCCTCCATCAAGTACTTTGTGATGCTTACTGAACAGTTTGATTTTAGCTGTGAATTCTGCTGTGGATTCTGTATGTCATAACCAAATCTGTCGTGTTGTTTATAACCAGGAAGCAATTTTACTCATTTTAACACACAATATAATGTATATTGATATAAACAATATTGTATTTGGCATTCTAGATGTCAGTTACCATCACCAAAGCAGTCCCAGACCATCACATTGCCTCCACCGTGCTTGACAGATGTCATCAAACACTCTAGTGTCTTTTCATTTGATCTGCGTGTCACAAATGTTGATCTTTGTGATCCGAACACCTCAAACTTAGAATTATCTATCCATAGCACTTGTTTCCAGTTTTCCTCTGTCCAGTTTCTGTGTTAATTTGCCCATCTGATTCTTTTTATTTGCAATTCTGCCTACTCCTCTGCATCACGGAGTTACCTCTTCACTGTTGACGTTGAGACTGATCTTTTGTGGATGCTATTTAATGAAGCTGCCAGTTGAAGACCTATGAGGCATCTGTTTCTCAAAGTACACACACTAATATATTTATTATCTCGTTCAGTTGTACACTGTGGCCTCCCTCTTCTCTTTCTGTTGTGGTTAGAACCAGTTTGTGCTGTTCGGTGAAGAGAATAGTATGCAGCATTGTAAAAGATCTTCAGTTTCCTAAGAACATTTACATCAGAGCTAGATAAGATTTTAACAGCTCTGAGCTAATAGGTAAGTTCTCTCCAAACGAGCTTGATGGGCTGAATGGCCTCCTCTCGTTTGTAAATTTCTTATGTTCTTATGATAAACTGTTCTGAAGAAGGCTTCAGGGTGCCCAAGAAAGCACAGCAAGCGCCAGGACCATCTCCTAAAGTTGATTCAGCTGCGGGATCGGGGCACCACCAGTGCAGAGCTTGCTCAGGAATGGCAGCAGACAGTTGTGAGTGCATCTGCAGGCACAGTGAGGCAAAGACTTAAGGAGGATGGCATGGTGTCAAGATGGACAGCAAAGAAGCCACTTCTCTCCAAGAAACACATCAAGGACTGACTGATATTCTGCAAAAGGTACAAGGATTGGACTGCTGAGGACTGGGGTAAAGTCATTTTCCCTGCTGAATCCACTTTCTGGACCATCCGAAAAAAAGACATAAAAAGGTGAACGTGCCACCAGTCCTGTGTCTTACCAACAGTAAAGCATCCTGAGACCATTCATTTCTGGAGTTGCTTCTTACCCAAGGGAGTGGGCTCACTCACAATTTTGCCTAAGAAAATAGCCATGAATAAAGAATGGTACCAAAACATCCTCCGAGAGCAATTTCTCCCAGCCATCCAAGAACAGTTTTGTGATGAAGAATGCCTTTTCCAGCATGATGGAGCACCATGCCATAAGGCAAAAGTGATAACTAAGTTACTCGGGGAACAAAACATTGACATTCTGGGTCCATGGCCAGGAAACTCCCCAGACCTTAATCCCATTGAGAACTTGTGGTCAATCCTCAAGAGGCGGGTGGACAAACAAAAACCCACAAATACTGACAAACTCCAAGCATTGATTATGCAAGAATGAGTTACCGTCAGTCAGGATTTGGCCCAGAAGTTGATTGACAGCATGCCAGGGCGAATTGCAGAGGTCTTGAAAAAGAAAGGCCAACACTGCAAATATCGGCTCTTTGCAGAATTGTAAATAAAAGCCTTTGACACATATGAAATGCTTGTAATTATACTCCAGTATACCACAGAAACATCTGACAAAAGATCTACAAAACACGGAAGCAGCAAACCTTGTGAAAACCAATACTTATGTTATTCTCAAAACTTTTGGCCACAACTGTACAGAGATACCATCTAGATATAGTCAAGTTCACCTCAATACACAATGTGGGCTATGGATCCAAACTCCTGGAAAGGGGCTGAACTCTACTCCACAGTGGAATTTGCCTTGGTGAGAGGTGTTGGGCAAGTGTGGGTGTACTCATAGTTCCCTAGGTTGGCAACTGCTGATTCACCCCAGTGAACAAGACAGTTGCCTGTCTTCAACTTTAAGTGAGAAGACATGAAGTTGTGTCTCTTGGAGACCTTGGTTGGGGTGCTAGAAGGCGCATCCTCCATGGGCTCTCCTGGGGGATTCTGTTGTTCTACTAGGGAGTTTTAATGCTCACTTGGGTAACAACAATGAAACCATTGTCGTTACCCAAATGATGAAGCAGTTTACAGCAGGGATGGATTGCTGTTGAACTCAAATGAGGATTTAGTCAGGTGGTAAGGAGTACTTTGAAGACCTCCTTCCACTGACATGCCTTTCTTGGAATAAGCAAAGTTGGAAGACTCACACTAGGGCTAAGGTCACCAAATTAGTCAAAAAAGTCTTCAGTGGTAAGGCTTCTGGGGTGGATGAGATTCCCCCAGAGTTCCTGAAAGCTCTTGATGTTGTTGGACTGTTTTGTATGACACACCTCTTCAACATTGTGTGGAGGTTGGGGATAGTGCCTTTGGATTGGCAGACTATGGTGGTTGTCTGAAATTTTAAGGAATGGGACTGGAGGATGTGTTCAAACTTCAGGGGGATCATACTCTTCGGCTTCCCTGGGAAGGTCTGTCTTGGAGTATTGGAGAAGAGGGCTCATACATTGGTCGAACCTCATATTCAGAAGGAACAATGTGGATTCTGTCCTGCTCGTGGAATGCTGGATTGGCTCTGCATTATCACAAGGATCCTGGAGGGTTCATGGGAGTTTGCCCAACGAGTCTACATGTGGTTTTCGGATTTGGGAATGTCATGTCCCTCAGGGGGTCCTGTGGGGCGTGCTTTGCGAGTTTTGGATGCTGGGTCTATTGTTACGGGCCATTAGGTCCCTCTATAGCTAGAGTGAGAGTTTGGTTCACATTTGCTGCTGAACTCCACCCCTTTGTCACCGATTCTGTTCATAACAATTATCAACAGAATTTCTAGGCACAGCCAAGAAGTGGAGGGTGGCTGGTGTATGATTAATATATGAATGGACTACAGCTTACATTAGTAAATCATTTCATTTTGGTATATAATCACTGACCACGCATCAATTTATAACAATTTCTTTGTTTACCTTTTCTTTGAGTTTCCTTTGAGTAACTTTAGTTAGAATTAAAGAGTATAATTGCGAATTGATTTACTGTTGTGATTCATCTGGCTGAGAGTACATTTGCAGTTACAGAAAATTAATCATCACCCTTCTGACCAATCAGATTTGAGAACTCAGCAGTGCCTTGGCATAAATAACATTATAAGACGGACATACACAAGAAAATACAGGTAACCACCTGACTGGTGGGGATAGATGATGCAAACTGGCATGTAAGTGGAATGCGCACTAAATAAATAGGTGCAGTGTGAGAGTTTAGGCCAATTAATTTTCTAGTGGCAATTCCTCACATGCAAGATAATTGGCTATATATTTCCAGTAGGTGGCAGCACCAACTTTCGCAGATCAGCAGTCAATGATGAACGTGAAGAGGAAAAAAAATGTAGTAGTATTTATGGTGTTAAACGATATAAGAAGGGTTTGACGTACCCGCATATGTAATTTTTCGTACTCTCCAGACAGTATACAAGTTGTATTGTATTTTACAAATCATCACTCTTTCAGCATTTAGAGATCCCAGTGATTAAATTCACCAAGCAGGGGTGGCGGTGGGGGGAGTGGTCCCAGTTTTGTCCTCTCCTAGTCTGGTGAAATATCACTGCTGTATGCATGCACCAACCACGACCATCCGCATCTGCAATCAGATGTAGTATCAACTCAAGCTGCCTTGCAGACAACCATCTACTACTTTATGGGCTAGGTGACACATCTACAGTAAAATGGCTAGATTTTTCAGTGGAACAGACAAGTACGTTTCTGAAGGGTACTACTACAAAACTCATCCTCGTGTTTCAGCTAATATGGAGAGATATTAAAATATTTTCACACAGCCTGTCTAATTTTGGCACTTAATGTGACAAAATCTATTGTGATGTCATGTTGATTGTCCTGTCCTTGTCTTATTCCAGGCTCCCAGCTCTGATTAAGTGCTATGGTACCCAAGTAAAGAATGCCTCAGTTGTGTTCAGACTGAGGATCTATGAGGTCCTGTCTCTTTTGCCTCCTAAAAGCTATGAAGGTAAGATGTGGCTGTGTGTCCTTCACTTAAAGCTGCTATGTTTAGTGGGATGCTTCAACTCAGGGCACAGGACAGGGGGATACCCTGGATGGGATGCTGGTCCATCACAGTGCACATGCATACACCTTTACATATTTCAGAGAGACTGGTTTTCTTCATTCTTTCATTATCTTCGGACTGTATAGGAAAACCCACATGCCGCAGGGAGAGCAGAGTGGGCTGTACATTTAGGCCATGTGATCCCATATGTGTTAAGTGACAGTGTTGCCTGCTGAACCATTATGGTCTAGCATGGGAGTGGGCAGTCTTATCCGCAAGGACCAGTGTGTACACGGGTTTTCGCTGTAACTCCCTAAGTAGATTCCTAATTAGAAGACTGATTGGCTGAACAGTCCTCTCACCTGGGTTGGAACAGTTGACTTAAAGGTTATCCCAAAAACCTGGATACACGCCGGCCCTTTCCGGATAAAATTGCCCACCCCTGGTCTAGCATCATTCTGCATTTTCACTGCTAAGCGATCACAGATGTTTATGCTATAGGTGCAGTTAGTACTAGAAAGAAGCCACGACTCTGTGTTGAGTTTTCTTCTGTGTTTGCCAGAAGCTTCTGCTGTAAAACCAACAGCTTTGCATTTGGTTTTTCTGACCAGATCCCTGGGGGGGCTTCTTGATTGTTATCCTCTCTGCTCTTTTATTACTCTATAATTCAAGAAAGGGATCTAAATTAAAAATGATCATGACATAACAAGTATAAAAAGTATCATGATAAATTAACAGTGGGTCTGTTTCAGACAGTATTTCAGTGTATCCCCTTTTCCTTAAAGTGATTACGTGGCAGATGGTTGTAGCGGGTCATTTGCTGAGTCAAAGCAGAGGCTTGACTTCAGCTTTAAAGCTGCTTTTCTGCTGGACAGGCCTACATCTCCTGTTTTTCTAAATACATTTTGCATGGTTATAGCTTGCATGGTTGTAGCGGGAGTTCGGAGATAAGCGTTAATTTACTGTTTATATACACATATTTAACAAGCATTTTTAAAATCTTGCATCATTACCTACACATATTAAATCATTGTGCTTTATTGAAAAAGACACGTTCAAAAATACAGAAAGGGGGACTTTTCACTAGCTTGTCCTAAATTAGGTATGACTGTTTAATTTTTTTCAGCTGTCTGTAGGACTGTCAGCCAAAAATTCATTTGGATTCAGGCATTAAGTTAGCCTCAGTGGCAGAGAGATTAGACAGCCTGACTGCGTTGGCACTGTTAAGAAATATAATCATTCTCAAGTTGAAACAGACCGTATCAAAATCATGTGGATAGATTGAACCCTTTTTAAAAAGTTACATTTTGCTCCAGAATACCTAGGGCTGGTCTTTTGCTTCATTGTGATCAGATTACCTTTCATTAGCTTTTAACTGTATCTTGCTTCCCACACAAAATTCTTTATGCACTTTCCAGCTTCATAGTTTTTGCACATGCCTTTCTATTTAATTCAGGTCTCATCATTTCCATGAAATGCCCTTCACAATGTAATTGACGAAAACCAGAATCATCATCCTCTTAAGTACAGTGTAATGCACATTGGGCCTAATATGTGAAATATTTTTCTTTTATTAAGTGAATAATTAAACAGTGTATCAATTTAGTAAAGTTTTTGAGCTAAAAGTTTGCTTACATACATAAGCTATAATTCACTAGCTGCTAAAATGTTTAACCTTTTACAATTTTTAACTGGTGTGTCATGTGAACCTAGTATAGGGCTAGGATGTTGGTAATAAAGTGAGTAAAAATTATTTGTCTTTCCAGCTTTAACAGAATCCCAGTTTGCAGACATGGTGCTTTGGCTTTTGGAAAACCATGTAAACACTGTGGGTTAAGACTTCTGTCATGGTCTGAATGTGTTGAACCTGTGTGCACACTAAGGAGCATCTTTAATGTCTGATTGGCCGTAGCAGTGCACATCTGGGGTTTAAGCAACAGTGGGTTTGCTCAAATTCTCACACTGCTTGGAATTTATAAATACATAGGTATGACATACCCACTGTCCCCCTCGCCCTGTCCTGCCTGGGACAGGCTCCATGCCGCCCTGCAACCCTGCTAGATTTGCGGTTGATGGATGGACAGACAGCTCTCACTGGTGCCCTGTCTTTCTGGCTGCATGAGTCACTGACTTTCTGTTCCATTCTCAGAGAGCTTTGGCATTTTGATGAAGCAGCTGCTGAGTGACCTGACCGGCTTAGAGAGCCCAGCGTGCCCAGGGCTGACGCTGCTGCTGTCATTCTGTCACACCAGTGATACACCCCTGCTGGGCCTGGCCACGTCTGACACTGACCATCTCTTCATAGAGGAACAGGTGTTTCTTGGCTGTCCCTCACTCACTCACCACCCATCTGCCATGATACGCTCTCTCAGGCAGTTTTTAAATGTGGAAGATATATAACTAGTACCAGATGATTTCTCCCCCATGGATATTTTTCCATGAGATACAATGTCGAAATGGGCTCTGTCAGTTTCAGTTCATCATGCAGAAGATGCTGGAAATACACCAATAACTTGGTCTTTCACAAAGTGCCTCACCATGGCACCATCATTTGTGATTTTTGATATCCTATTTGCTGTTTAGTAGGGGTTATCTAACCAGCATGGATCATCCATTGACAGCATGACTGATATGTGTTACATATGGCTCGTGAAATTAGATAAGATATTTCCAACATGTTTAATAGATGCTCATACTTTTTCCATGAGTGGTTAACTGGATAGATGTGCTGTCTCCATGATTTGCTGTGTCTCGCCCCCAGCTACACAGTGGCAGTGGTGCTGGAGCAGGCAGCCTGGAGCATGACCCTTTCACCATCCACCAGCAGCCCCTGGATGTCCCCCTGCCATTACCCCCGTCGTGCCGTCTCAGTCAGGCGACAGTGCAGCTTTTCGGGCTCCTTTTTCCCCACATGGCTGGTGCCCAAAGGTACTCTTTTCATTCTGGACATGGTTCTGTAAAACTTATTATCTTTAAGGAAGACAGTTTTGTTCTTAAAAAATGTTTTAAGTTCATTTGAGCAATTTTCAAGTTTTTATGCTTGTGTTAACTTTTTCCATAATTTTATTGATTGGACTATGATTTATGTTTACTGTGAACGGGATGGCAAATTGCATCCCTGCAGGCTCTAATTCCCTGGACTTCAGGGAATACATGTGGTTTTACCACTGGTACTCTGCCCCTACCACAGACGCTTTGGTATGCAAAATGATAACTCAAAAATCCTTTGATGGATCCTTTTCAAACTTTTCACAATCATAGTATGGTTCAGGAACTAAAGCTCTTTTACATTTTGAGACAGATCGTCCCAAAATTAAAACAGTGCTGCATAGTGATAGCAAAAAAGGGCAGTTTTGACATTTCATCCTAGTAAGATGATAATCCAAACACCATAAATATCGGCATGGATCTTGATCAAGCTTTGCAGAGGCATTTTATGGGTGCTGATCTGGAACTAACTAGATTTTGAGACCCCAGAACTGAAGCAGCAGTGTACAGTGATGGCAGAAAGGGGCAGGTTGGGGACTTGATCTTGTCAGCATGATAAATGAAAATTTATTTGGCCAATCCTTTCCAAATGCCGCTGGCACATCATGTGAGTGACGATTTGGACCTGTTCCTGGACCTGGACCTTTGTCATTAAGGAATTGATAAATTTTAAGTGAAAGATCCAGGAGTTGAAAATACATTAATTTGTAAATATGGTTCTTGTTGATTGTAGCTAAACTGGGAATAAGAATGTTCATATTTGTTCAGTTTTTTTATTGCGCAAAAGGAGCATGTCAGTTTTAACATGCAGTTAAATGTCTTTGTAAACATGAGGGTTAGTGTTTGCAACTGTCCTATGTATTACTCAATCATTCCTTATTGAAAAGCTAAATGTTTTGTTTGTTTTGTATTTTTAGATCGTGTCCCCAAGTGGCCTCCCTTATTTCTTAAAATCAAAAGTTGGAACACTAGTCAAGATTGATATTTTGATTTATGAATGTGTGTGTCTCTAGTTAGCCAAACATAACACCACAGTGAGGAAAAACTATGAGATTATGAAAAGGCTGATTGATGTGATTTTATTCTTTGGTCAACATGAATTGGAATTTTAATTTTGCTTTTCCACCAATGCAATGCGGGTGCTAGTGCTGAACTTATGCTTAATTTGCAATGGATTCCGCTCTTTTCCAGTTCTGTGTACCTGGTGCCATGCTTGACTGATTGGCTCCAGCATAAAAGTCAGTCTGAATATGTGAACCTGTGCAGTTGCTGTGTTTGTGTTTATGTGGGGGTAGGCCTACAATATGCTGTCAACTTCAGCAGAGCTGCATTTTTGATCTCCAGTGTTTTGATGATTTGTGTGGTTTTTAGTGTTTTCAAAAAGCATGCAGATGTTAAAGTACAGCTTCAAATGTATGAAGTAAATTATTAACAAAATAAAATAACATTTAAAAATGACTATCACAACCACAAACATGACCTCTCACAATATGGCTCAAATTGAAAATGGCTTAAAAGTGCCCCAATATTATGTATTCAATGATAGTAATCATCCTCCATCCTTCGTGAATTTCCTTACATAATTGAAACTCAGTAATTCCCCTCCCAACGATATGTTTGAGACGGGGACATATGTAGTCTAATGACTCTGGTGAAACTGAAGTTTTGGAGGAGCTGCGTCCGATTGAATCCAAGGACTATTATGATTATTCAACTGGAGGAACCAGGACAGGACCTGACATAGGACAGGGAAGGCAGACAGACAGATCATGAAAGGGGACACGGAGGGAACAGGCAGGATGAAAGGGCCAGGAGTGAATGGAGGGAACACTGGGGAACGAGGAGCAGAGACGGGAGACCAGGGAGAGAAGTAGCTGGGATAAAGGGGAGCCCGAGGGAGCCACGGTGGGCGACGGGCAGCGGCCAGAAGGGCCGCAGGCGGCAGGGAGGCCAGAGTAGGAGGGGACCTTGGAGGGGCCGAGGAGGCAGGGCGAGGGACAGACGGAGGGGACGAGGAGGAAGAGCAAGGCGGGAGCTGAAGGGGGAACCGGTGAAGGCAAGGAGGGAGGGGGAGCTGCAGCAGGCGACGGCGAAGCCATAGCTGGCCTAGGCGATGTCCACCGATGCGCTGGAGTAGGGGAACCCGTAGGTGACGGAGGAGCTGCACCAGGGGAACCCGCAGGCGACCGACGAGGAGTCGGAGGCAGGATCGAGGGAGGGCCACGAGGTCTCGGAGGGGGACCTGCAGGCAACAGTCGACCCAGGGGTCCAGGACCCGCAGGCGCCGTCCAAGCCCCAGCACAGGCGAGCAAGGGCGAGCCAGGGGGCAGGCCGGGAGGGACCCCAGCCCTGCGTCTGTGTCCTCTCCCCTTCTTGGACACAGACATAGGGACCCTCGGCCGGGGTCGAGCTCGTCGGGGTGAGGGGTCACAAGGAGGATCCCCGGGGGGTCCCACTCAAGCTCCTCTACCTCCAAGGAGGGAGCAGTGGTGGTAGGGTCGTCAGGGACAGGAGCTGGAGGGACTGGAGTGGGGTCAGGGACAGGAGTTACAGGGGTTACAGCCATAGGCGGAGGCATAGGAGCCTCAGGTGGAGGCAGCAGGACAGACAGAGGGATCTCGGGCGACAGAGGGATTTGGGGCGACGCCTTGGGCGTAGCAGGCAAAGCTGACGGAAGCAGAGGCGGCTGCTCGGGCGGCAGACATGCAGGCAGTCGGGTCAATCGCCGACTTCGTCCTCCTTTTCCGCCGTCAAGTCACTGTTGCCGCGGGAGACTGTGCCAAGTTCGGCAGGGCGGACGGCAGAAGGACAGTCCCAGGTATGCGCGGCACGACCGACCGCTCCGTCCGGAGCTCGGCCAGCCGCCCGAAGTTCTCACGCACCTCCTCCGCGAGGTGTGTGTCCTCCTCCAGATACAGCCGGTCCAGGATATCCCAGCTCCAGCTAACGAGATCCCATGCCGGGGGATCTTCCCGGATGCCGGGCTGGGCAATCCAAAATAGCACCTGATCGACGTAACTGATGTAATCCTCCTCAGTCACGGAAGATGCTTTTCTTTGTGGGTCCGTCATTCTGTCAGAGTTGCGGTAATGTGGGTAAGACGCACGGGCAGGCAGAGAGCAGGTCAGGAGGCAAAAGGTCGGGGTAAAACAGGGATTTAATGAAGGGTAACGGGGACCAGGAAACATTTGACGTCGACTCACATCCAACATCAATGACGGACAAGAAACCAGGGCAAGACACTGACTGAAATAGACAAGACTGGGCAAAAATAATCAGACACAGCTGGGCTAGATCGGGGAAGCACACGTGGATAATCAGGGGGCATGGCACACATGACGATCGGACGAGCCGGGCATGACACATATTAATTAACTTTTACATTTTAGGTAATCCATCCAGTATTTCAAGAAATTGTACTGGTTGCTGAGTTTAGGAGGACTACAGATTAGATGGGCGGAGCAGGTGACGGGACTGTCCAGGGATCATGATGATGCTTTTTCCAACTGCACCAAATATCATTTTAAAATTAAAGACTAATTAGAGGGTATATGTCTTTGATATTGCTCTGCTGTTTCTTTCAGCACCCAGATTCTGGATCAGTTCTCGAACTCCCTCAGACAACTGAAGGCATCTCGCCAGCAGAATGCACACATTCACACGGCATCTGCTCTGTGCTGTGGCCTGAAGGTAACCTGTCTGCCTCTTGCTGCTTTTCTCTTATTCCCCCCTTCTCTGCTTACCTTTCATATTTACAGCAATGTTATGTTTCAAATGCCTGTTATTTTACGGCTTGTACTTTTCGTTACTACTAAAGAGAGGTTTTTATGGAGTCCTTATGGGCCAGTTCCATGCTTAGCTCAGCTTCAGTTTTTGCCCCTATTTCCTATTTGGTAATGAACCTTCATAGCTTGTATTATAAACAGGAGAATCTACGAAATATTTATGCAATCGCTTATTTTATGTGACATTTTTGTTTAATTGTCATTATTTTGTAGAAATTAGTTTTCACTTTGACATCAAAAGGGGTTTTTTGTAATTTTTTTTTTTGTCAAAAAAGCCAAATTATGTTGACCATGATTGACTTATAAAAGCAATAATAGGGTAAAACATCCAAGGGGGTGAATACTTTTTATAGGCACCGTAGCACTGGTCCACCCCAAATGCTTTGGTATGTAAGAAAATAATTTAAAAACTGTATGACAGATCTTTTTCAAACATTGCAAAGGCGTTGTATGTGTGAGCCATAAAACTTGATTACATTTTGAGATGGATCATCTCAAAAAGCAGCAATACATAGTGATAGCAAAAAATGGGCAGTTTTTACATTTGATCCGTCAAGACAATAACTCAAAATCTGTGATGGATCTTTTTCAAACTTTGCAGAGGCACTGCTTGGAACTGTTTAAATTTTGAGATGGATTACCTCAAAAATGAAGCCGCAGCGCTGAGTGGCATCAAAGGAAGGAAGCGACAGCTATAGGAGACACTTTGTCTTGTGAACACAGTAACTCTAAAAGTATTCAATGGATCTTTTTCAAACTTTGCCAATACATGGTCTCTTTTTGCTTAAATGGTCTCTTTTTGAAGTGCTAAAATTTTGTTTTGTCACAGAACATTTTTCATAGTGCAAAAGAGAAATAAATAGATTATAAATATTTAAACATATAAAAATATAAATAATATAAGTGACATTTCCAAAGAAGGATATTAAAACATCCATGCCTGACCAAATGACAGGGCTGTCTGGTTAATTTCATGCTGCACCAAATCTCATTATAACCTGATTTCATCTGCCCTGTGTCATACAGAGATGCATGGTGCCTGGTCTGTCATCTCTAGCTCAATAGCTTTTTGTGGGTCTTTTTGTGCAACTGAAGTCAGCCTGATTGTAATAAGGCCATATGTCTATATTTGTTACTGACCCTAAAGACTGGGTCTTTCACTTTCAATGGCACTGGTAAGCTGCTGCAGAAAAGGACCAGGAGCAACTTTATGATTTTTGCAAATTCAGGCTGGAGACAGTCGGGAGTGAATTCTTTTTTTGCTGGGTGTGCTGGAAAATCTGTCTCCCTGTTCCCATCGGCAGTGTCTGGGCTCCGGGCATAGAGGGTTGCTACCAGAGGATGTCCGCAAACCGGCCCTGAGACTCCTACTGGGGGCACTAGAGAGTGGCAGTGAGCCTCTGCGCTGTGCAGCTGCCGAGGGACTGGCCAGGCTGGTGCAGGCTGCCAATGATGCTGCCTTCACTGTGTCTGTAACGCAGATCAACTTCAACAAGTGAGTACTGTAGGCAGGCAGGCAGAGCATGCAGACAGATAGGGAGGCAGACAGACAGGCAGATAGGGTGGCAGACAGAGTTGTGAGCTGCTCGCATTTGTTACTTGAGGCTTTATTAATTAGTCTTGTGTAGTGCGTGTTGCCTTGATCAACGATTCAGTTGATTCTGCTGCGAATTTCAAAAGATATAAGGACATATAAGAACATACACTGACAATATTAGCTGAAATAATTGATCGCCTCGGATTTCTTAACTTAAACTCTGAGGAATCTGCCGATTTGGTGAGGCTGAACACTAAGCCCTTTCTTTCCGGGCTCTAGACTGAAGTTGGTGAGGGATGCGGCATCACGTTCGGGCCATGCGTTGGCGTTGGGCACCCTGTATCGCTACATGGGGGGGGTCAGCTCCCCCCAGCACCTGAGTGCCTGCGTGGGGATCCTCTTTACACTCTCTCAGGACAGCACCGCACCGGAGGTTCAGGTAAAACCCTGTACTGTTCAATTCATTCTCTTGTAATTTGTATAGCGATCGGTATTGTTGTGTACCCTGTATAAATTTTTCTATGACACAAAATTCAGGAGTTTGGAAGATCTATGAAACCTTGGTGGTAACTGGTCATCAGTTTGTTCACAATGTTGCTTAATTTGGGATGTGTTTGTTGAAATACATGGTTCTTATGCAGTTATCTGCTGCCATTTGGTCTATGGCAGGTATGGGCTCTGCATTCCCTCTCCTTGCTCATTGACTGTGCTGGTGCAATGAGCCATGCCCACGTGAAGCCCACCTTCAGCCTGGTGCTGCGGCTGCTGCTGACAGTGCCCTCAGCCCAGGTGGAGGTCCTGCAAAGCCTGGGACGCTGTCTCAATGCTCTCATCACCACTTTGGGGCCTGACTTGCAAGGTACATCCCTGTCAGCAATCACCAGAGCCCAGCCCAGGAGCAGCCCTGCTCAGTGGTGCTCAGTATACCCACATTCAAACAATAACAAAGATGAACAAAACCCAACAGCCAGTATTATGTATGTAAGCTTATACAGTAGTGTGCAAAATATTGAAAGCACTTTATTAGGGCAGGAAGTGCATATTTGCTCCGGAAAAAAACACAATTAGAATCAGAATCAGAATCAGAATGTACTTTTTTACCATGTATGTTTCCACATACTAGGAATTTGTTGTAGTGACATAAGCTCCACAGTGCAATAAAATGACAGTGACAGGA
>JAODJX010000027.1:7189859-7201176 GCA_026776945.1 Isichthys henryi
CTCCACATCATTGCATTCAGTTTTTATTCACGATTTGTATAGTGTCCCAACTTTTTTGGAATCCGGTTTGTACATATGAAATGTCACAGGATGTCCAAGGTGGGGAATAACCCAGGACAGGGTGCCCCTAATGCAAAATTCTGGTCATACTATTCATAGAGATCTTTTTGTGAAATACTTGTAAGTAAATTTTATGTTCGTAAAAATAAATCTCAAGTACACCTGGCCAGATCTGAGTACATGTTAAAACGCAGGGTTTGTGTGTCTGTTAATCATGCCTCAAAGTAGACGAGGTTATTTCATAGGTCTTCTTTGGTGAGCAGTGTTTTCCAAAGAGAAAAATACCAAAATCCTCTTCTATTATTCTTATTATTCTTTTTGGAGGAAAGTTTGTCGGTAGGCAGCTCAAGACGTACGGCAGCAACTACAGAGGTGCTCTGTAGCGCCCCCCGTGTAGGCGCAGTGCAGTCAGTCGGCCGTCGGCTCATAGAGCGCTGCGCGAGCCCCAACCTCGTGATGCTTACGACGGGAAAGCGCGGATCAGTTCCCATCGACAGCTGTCCGTTTCGCCTGGAACCATTCGCTCACCATGACCTTTACATCTTACTGAAGGACAATGAAGTAGTATTTATTTTCGCTTAGCGTATTGTTCTGTTCGCGCGTTCTCCCTGTATATATATTTTTGCCCCTTTTTTTCTCGATTTTCCAGCAGACGGTGAGTCTTTTTTTTGCCGTGTTTGGGGCGGGGGAGGGAGGGGGGATACGGGCTCTTTGCGCAGGTTTCCTGCGTCGCTCTGCTGCTGGAAGTGCTTCGGCCCTCGGCTGCTCTCTAACTTTACCCTGTCGGCTGAGAAAAAATATCAGGCCGTATTCGCAGAAACACCGTAACTACATCACTTTTCACCCACATACAGCATTAATCTGGCCCACTATATGTAATTTTTTGGTATTGTTGTTGTTCTATGAAGATAGTAAGAGTTGAAGTAATATTTATTAATGTAGAAACAGTGGTGTTCGCTAATAAGCTAGCTGTCTTAGTTATTCCATATAGCTAGGTGGTCATCGCTGACGTTGATAAGTAGAACATGATGGAAGTGTCAAGTAACTCGTTAGGTTACTAACTAAATCTAACGAACATGAGTTTGGTTTGAATCTTAAAGTGAAGCGGCATGATGAACCAGACCATGGCTGCCAAGTGTGCCGAGCCAGCTAGCCACCCCTAGCTAAAGTAAACTCATTTATTCAACTTTTCTTCGTTTGTCTTACTTCAAAATAAGAACAGATAACTCGCAAGCAGTGAAGCCGTATTATGTTTTTGATCTACTGGCAGGCCAGCACTTTAGTTGTCTGACGAGCTAGTTGGCAAGCGTAGTTTGAGTACAATACATTAGATCTGTCTTGCGTAATTCCACATTTCAAATGCATAGAAGAGGTCCAGATAACTAGATGCGGATTTGTTTGAATTTCTACCGAAATTTTTTTATTTTTTTACATTTTATACGTTTTTTGTTGTTGTAAAGATGAGACGAGGTAGCTAATGATGATACTCAGGTAGTAACTTGTATGGCTAGCTAAACCTGAGCCTTTTATGACGGCGGCCTAAGCTGTCCTAAAAGTTTTTTTTATTTAGTAATGTGTCGCCGTGTGTACGATTTTATTTTCTGCTTTATCAGTTTTAGTACAAGTAGCGTAGTTTATTATTTAGCTTCTTATTGTTATGAAAGTATAAATTGTATGTTTGCCGTTATCTGGTAAGCAATATTTGTCAGTGAAGCCTAATTGAAAACTAGAAGCATACGAACAAATTAGATTTGTCGATAAAGCTATGGCTATTTTTAAATTGCCGTGCAAAATGAGAAAAATGTGATCTACCGTTAACTTTTGTCTCTTGATATCATAACCAAACCTTTAAATTATTGAAACGTTAGTTATGTCAGTCTTGCATACAGTTTTTTGCTTTTCTGATTTCTTTTGTTAAATTGAAAAATATGCAGTGCTAAACTTTGAAACAGTTCTGTGTAAATTTTGTGTTTGTAAAAGTATATTTTATGTACATATGGTGGCCAGTGGTGAATACATGTTAAGATGCAGGGTTTGCATATTAATTATGTCTCAAATTAAACCAGTTAATTTCAGGATATTTTGAGGGTTTTGGCAGATAATGTATCTGCACTCTTACATTACTCCCTAGTGAAAGTCCTTTGAAAAGTTTGTCTGCTTGAAATAACTAATCTTGTAATTGGATTTGATTTGGGCAGGAAAATTATGTACCATTTCTCCATTTTTCAGTCGCTTGATAAAGATTGGATGTATTTTATGTAATTCATATTTATGAAGAATATTTTCAGTGTTTGATGTCATGGGTTTTATGGTGTTGATTTAAATGTTGATTTTTAGAATGTATATGATTATGTCAAATCATCCCAATACATGTGTGATTTCCTTTCATCACTGTTAAAAGGGCCTCAAGTTCATTATCTTATTGGCACTTGGTCATATACCTACTAAATACCCACACACACACACACACACACACACAGCACTAAATCATGGAAGTAATGGAAGTGTTTACACAGTTATTTCTTGGCTCAAAACTGTCTTTGTTCGGGATTCCTCCTCCACCCAATTCCTTTTGACTATAGGAAAGATGCTTTTGTCTAATTCAGGACTTAAACATAGAGAACATGTTTGAATCATGAGATTTTTTTTTGGAGTTTGAATGACAGCTTCCTATTACAGCTGTGCAAAATAAGAATATGGTTATATTATGCTATGTAACTCCAGGTTCATACTTACTGTGAACATGGCCACACCACGGCTCCCAAACAGTAGTGTTGGACTGTATGTGATCCTAGATGTTTATACCTCTTGTGCCAATGTGCCAGGCCATCATGTACTACCCCCGTCAGGCCAGGGACAGCACTGTAGAGCAAATCGCATGTGTGAAGTTGGCCTCCCATTTGCGTCTGATTCCTTCCATCTGTGACATATTGTTCATATGTTAGGCTGCAGTCACGATGATGCAGTTTCAAGTTATCCCTTAAGTTAAGTTAACCTTTACCACTTCATTAAGTGTTCACCTTATTAAAATATGTTTACAGATGTTTTTCTTAAAATGTGTCATTATGAAAGTTTGCATTTAGCTTGGCAGTACATCTGATTTTTTATTAGATTATTGTACATTTAGCTGGAGATGTTTTATCCCTTATTTGACATGACAGCTGTCCATTTGCATTTGATTTAGACCAAACTGGTCTCAATAGTTTGTGTCATTTAAAAATGTCTATATTGTTATTATTTTTGAGTATACATCTTGGTTTATCGTATTACATGATCGTAGTATTGTGCTCATGCTCGCAACTAAAAGGTTGAATATTTATTTTAAATTTGACATACCTTTCATTTGGTAAGTATTATTTTACTAAAAAGATGGTGGTTTGAATTAATGGCGATCACAGCCAACACTTGCACCTGCACTAGGTCAAAGTGTTTCATAGCTAAATTTACATTGGTCGCCACCTTTATGAAACTCAGTTGTGATTGGGTAAATGTTACTCTCTCCCTCCACTCTACCCGAACTAAAATTTTTCATAGGACATTTTTATATAACCACTGTGCAACAAGTAAGAGGGTCCATAGGAAAGTAATGACATCACAACAAATATGCAGTGCAGGCAGAATGAGTTTATTATAATTGTTGTACAGTATTAAGCACTAACTGGTTGGATTTGGTGCTGAGGGGCGTTCACTGCCTTGTAGCAAAACACTGTATGTCTGCCATAATTAAAATTTTTGTGATGCGCCATACTACTATAAATGGCACACTATCACTTTGTCCCCTTCACCTCAAAACCTACTTTCCATACATTCGTTTTGTTGCTCCCACAACTCAAGGAGGGTATTTACTACACTGTGATGAGTTGACAGAATAGATGAAAACATGGTTCAAGCCTGCATGTAACGAGATAGTTAGTGGTGTTACTTTCTTGGTCATTTGTGTAAATGTTCTGCATGATACTGAAATGCGGTATCTAGCTCAGGACTGACTGAGTATAGCTTTGTTATGAAGACATCAAACATTCCACCTTTTGTTTACATGAGAAACGCGAGCATGAGCACTATGCTGTGATCATGTAATGCAATAAACCAAGACGTATATCTTAGAAATAACAAGTACAGACATTTTTAAATGGCACAAATAATTGTGATAGGTTTGGTCGAAATCAGATGCGGGGGCGGGGGGTGGAGGAGAACTAAACACTGGTGTCGTGACCATGTAAACGAAGCTTTATATCTAAAGCAGCGCAAATGAACATTTTAATGACACAAACTCAGCACATGATTGCGATCTGTGTGAAATCAGATGCAAATTGGAAGTCAACTTCATGATGGTGATGTCAACATATAAACAAATATTTATATCTCACACTAAACCAGCAAAAATGAAAATTTTATTGCCACAAACGATTAAGAATAATTTAAAATCTGAGGTTAACATCTGAAATGTATGGAGGGCCAGCCTCACGCAGGGGAGCAAATCTGCTCTTAAGTCACATTTATGGAGTGTGGTTTGGCTATTGGTTTAAAATTCTTATTTTTAATATATCAGCACTTACAATACACAAGACAGCATTATAATTGTTAAGAAAAGCATTTCTGTAAACCAAAATAAGATACGAAAATAAAATAAAAAATCTACAACTAATTAAAATAGAAATATTGCTTCTGAAACTAATAAATAAAAGTTTTTTCCTTACTATTATTAAATACTATTTCGCTAAACTAATGATTTATCTTTGGGCTTCTTTTGTGCAGTGCACTTGAATCATAGGAAAAATGAACAGGATTGCATAGTCTTACAACTTTCTGCATCCCTAGAATTAAAATTACTGAAATTTAAGGTGAAGATGAAATATATAAAAAAATAGTGCTGGGTGATTTTAATTCCTCTTATGGTAATTTTTTTTTCGTATACCGTCATACTATACCATAGCTGAAACAACAGCTGTAATGCTTCGATAGGCAGAAAATTAAATAATATTGTTTGCTGCTAGAAGTGCTATGGATCGATGTGCAGAGGGGTATTGAGAGGGGACCCCTGTTAACTGTGTACATTTCTAACAGTTATAACTTTTTATGGTGTTTATAACTATTGCTTCAGTCTGCCTGAAAATTTGGATTACATAAACATATATAATTAATATAATATAATTAGGTCTCCCATTTAAATGAATATTGGAAAAGTAAAATCCCTACTATTATCGATTTTATCATGCTAATAATTATTAAAATCATGCCAATATTTCTTATATTCCTCTCTCTGCAAAAGTGGCGATGGTGTGTGATGTTATTCATGCGACCATCACAAAACTCCAGATGAGGCATCCCGATGCCTTCATTTTGATATCAAGGGACTTTAACCACATGACCCTACACCGCACACTTCTAGCCTTCATCCAGTATGTGAACTGTCAGATCAGAGAGAAGTGGTTGCTTGACCTGATGTACACAAGTTTCAAAGAGACCTATGAGTATAATGCCAAAACAAATATATGAAATAATTTTGCCAAGAATTAAGTTTGATATTGAATGAAATGTGTGACCATGCCCCAGTCAATGAAAGTGTGTTCCCTACCCCAGAGGGTTAAGAAGGCACATCCTAGTTCAACATTTGATTACAGACCAGTAGCACTGACCTCACACAGCATGAAGACTTTCCAGAGAAATGTCCTGGAGATACTCTGGTCCTTGGTTATGTTGTCTGCCAGGTCCAGATGCTATTATGATGCTATTATCTACCTACTGCACTATCCCTGGACAAACCAGGAGATACTGTGAGGATCATGTTTCTTGATTTCTCCCACACCTTCAGTAGCATCCAGCTAGTCCTGCTTAGGAGTAAGTTGTTGGCCTGGAAGGTGTAAGCTCCCTTGGTGAAATGGATCATGGACTATCTGACTGGACAGCCACACTATGTTTGTCTTCAGTATCGTGTCTGAGAAGTTGCTATGCAGTACAGAAGCTCCACAGGGGACAGTCCTTTCTCTAGTACTCTTCACTGTATATCACAGACTCCAAGTAAAGCACAGTCCTGCCATCTGCAGCAATTCTCAGATGTCTCTGCAGTAGCTAGTTTTATCAGGAATGGAGACATGATGGAGTATAGGAGGGTGGACGACAACTTTGGTGACTGGTGTGACAGGAATGTCGTACAACTGAACACTGGTATAATGAAAGAGCTTGTAATGGGCAGGAAATCAGTTTCCGATTACTCCCCTGTCCATTCGGGGCGATGTGGTGAAGATTGTACAGGACCACAAATACCTGGGTTTCTACTTTAACAGCAAACTAAGATCTGCAGTGCCCTTTACAAGAAGGGCCAGAGCAGTTGTTTTATGGAGGCTCAGGTCCTTCAAATTCTGCAACAATGCTGTGGGTTTTCTACAAGTATGTGGTAACCAGTGCTGCCTCCTCTAATAATGTGTACTGGGGCAACAGTGTGAAGTGGGCAGATGCCAACAGATCAGTAAGCCTGGATCAGTGCTAGGGGGAGAAGCTGGGCACTCATGACACTGGCAGAGAGGAGGATGTGGTCCAGACTTCAGTCGATCATGGACAATTCCGTTCACCAACTTCGGAGTGTCAGGGTTGGATAGAAGAGCACTTTCAGTATTTACCATACTTATCACCATAATTGACCACCTAGGATTATTATCTCTAGATGTCTTATTTATTCTTACGTCGCGATTGTTCTACCTGGTTCTGTCTGTATTGATTGTTTTTGTCTTGTGTGGTTGTGCAATGGGCACTCTAACAAGCAATTTCCTTAAGGATAGTAAAGATCTGATTCTGAAATAATAGAAAAACTAATTAAAAATCAAAACTAACTGATGTAAGGACATAGACAAATATATGATGATGCAGTTACAAATATGTTTTATTTGTTTGCAGCCATTTTTAATCATACAGCAAGGCAATTACCCATAAATTGTTAGTTTGACAGTATTTACTAAATTTTTTCATTTTAAGCATTGCAGTTTAATTTTATTGTGCTATGTCTGACACAGGCTGTTCAAGAAAACCTGGCTTACTTTACAATGGTCACTGAATTCTCATTCTTCATGGTATGGTGTTGCTGAAAGCCTCACGTTGTGTCGTTATAAAGATTGTAATAGAATAACTAACTTTCATGATGTTTGGTACAGCTTGACAATAGAAAACAAAGCTAATGCAGTTTTATGTGCCTTAAGCAACAGTATACTTTTATGAGAGTACACCAAATATCTGTGTTTAGAACTATAAGGAAAATTTCGATTTGTTTTGAGTTGTCTTGTTTTCCAGAATATTGTAAAAACCTCTTTAAAGGTTTAAAACAAACTATACTGTTCGTCATTTTTCAAAGACAAAGATGAAGATGGCATGCCAGTCTTTTCAAATTAATACGACTAATCAAATTACATGGGAGTGTGCCATGTTACTACTTTGGTTTTAAAGTGTAGTTATTTTTGACTGAGAGATATTGTCATAATAAGCAAAAGGGTTCAAAGACAATTATCTTAATTATGTATATTCTTGAATTAAAATTTTATTTTCTTAGAATTTAAATTAAGTTTAAGCCATGGTTAGTCATACAGGTCTGTGTGTGTGTTTTTTGAGTTTGACCTTTTCATTTTCTTTTTCCTAGGTATTGTCTACATGACACTTCAAGAGAACCAGTGAATGTCTAGATTTTTTTTTTGTCCCCAGCTTGAGCTGTGATTAGACTTTTGGCTAGATTTGGAGTACAGCCAGTCAGCATGGCAGACGTGGACCCGGACACCTTGCTGGAGTGGCTCCAGATGGGCCAGGGTGATGAGAGGGACATGCAGCTGATTGCTCTGGAACAGCTCTGCATGCTGCTGCTTATGTCTGATAATGTGGACAGGTGCTTTGAAACGTGAGTTAATTTTTCTTCTTTTTAATAACTACACTTTACTGATTACGCTCACTTAAAATTTTATGTAAGGTGCAGGATTTTCTTAACCGAGGGAAATTGTCTTGCTTTCCATTTTATCCATCAATATTGGAAGAAAAAAATTCTGAATATTGCAGATCAGATAAACAAATGTTTAACTAGTAAATATAAATAAAATTTATATTAATAAAAATTTTGTTGTGTGTGTGTGTGTGTGTATATAACAGTATTATGTAAGATGTGCGTAAGCAATGGATCTGTACATTTTAGCAGTGATTTTTTTTGTAGCAATTTTATATATATCTAGATTAATTTTAAACACAAACTTCTTTTATACACACACACACACACATAGCCACGGGTGTATAAAATCAAGCACCTAGGCATGCAGAATGCTTCTACAAACATTTGCTAAAGAATGGCGCATCTGTAAGAATGGTCAGAAATTTCCATAAACACACTAAACCTTGTGGACAGCCTTCCCAGAAGAGTTAAAGCTGTTTCAGAAATCCTTATCTACTGGTGTGGTACCTTCTGATTGGAAGCATGCTAATATAACACCCATATTCAAGAAAGGGGATAGAAGGAATCCAGCTGACTATAGACCAATCAGTTTAACTTGCATAACTGGAAAGGTAATGGAAGCTATAATCCAGGTGAAAATGGTAGAGTACCTGGATTCAAATAACATTCTGAGGGATAGCCGAAATGGATTTAGGAGAGGTAAATCCTGTTTAACTAATCTACTTCAGTTCTTTGAGGAAGCTACAAGAGAAATTGATCACAAAAAGGCCTGCAACGTGATCTACTTAGATTTCCAGAAGGCCTTTGATGTTGTCTCCCACAAACGGCTCTTGCTTAAGCTCAAAGCTGCAGGGATTTTAGGAACTGTAGCAGCTTGGATCGAAAACTGGTTAACAGACAGGAAGAAGTGGGTAGTTAGTAGAGGCACAATGTCGCAGTGGGCCTGCGTTCATTGTGGGGTATCGCAGGGTTCAATTTTAGGGCCAGTATTGTTCTTAAATTACATGAATGATATTGACACCAATACATACAGTAAACTAGTTAAATTTGCAGACGACACCAAGGTGGGTGGTGTAGTAGATACTAAATTAGCAGCACTGAAGCTACAATGGGATCTTAATTTAATTAGATACTGGGGTGGTACCTGGCAGATGAAATTTAGCATAGATAAATGTAAGGTAATCCATGCAGGGAACAGAAAAATAAAGTACAGATACTTTGGATTCCACTTTGAGTAAAGTACAGATATGGGTTCCACTGAAATAAAGGTATCTTATTATGAGAAAGACCTTGATATGTATGTTGATGCTTCCATGTCCCACTCTCACCAGTGTGGGGAAGCAATAAAAAAGGCCAATTGGATGTTGGGCTACATCTCTAGGTGTGTAATCTAAGGGAGGTGATGCTATACCACCTAGAATATTGTGTGCAGGGTTGGTCACCATACCTGAAAAAGGATATTGCTGCCTTGGAAAAGGTTCAACGTAGGGCTACAAGAATGATTCCTGGTCTTATGAGGAGAGGTTAGCTGAGCTGAATCTGTTCAGCCTCACTCAAAGGAGACTAAGGGGGGACATGATCCAGGTATACAAGATTCTAACAGGTCTCTGCTGTTTAGCCAAATGGCTACTTCACTATTAGTTTAAATACTAGAACTTGTGGCCATAGGTGGAAATTAGCTGGAGAACATTTTAAAATGGATTTGAGGAAGCACTTCTTTACACAGTGTGTAGTTAGAGTATGGAATAGTCTTCCTGCTAGTGTAGTGCAAGCTAAAACGCTGGGTTCCTTTTAAATCAGAGCTAGATAACATTTTAACAACTCCGAGCTATTAGTTAAGTTCTCTTCAAATGAGCTTGATGGGTCGAATGGCCGCCTCTCGTTTGTAAATTTCTTATGTTCTAAAGGGTGGGCTAACTCCATATATTAAAGCTTATGTATGAAGAATAGGATGTCATTAAAGTTTGTGTGTCTGTGTGTGTGTATGTGTCTGTGTGTGTGTGTGTGTATATATGCATATTATAATGAGTATAAAATAAGTTTAGTTTGTATAAAATAAATACATTTAGAGAAAAAAATCACTGCTGAAATGTATAAATCCATTGCTTAGGCACATCTTACATAATACTGTTCATAGTAACCATATAATATTTTTTGTGAACTTACGGCTGAATGATATTGGCAAAGCATAACTTTGCAATATTTGATGTTTGTGTGATATTTAGGAGTTGAATATTATGTAGAACTTATCAAAAGTGTCAGTCAAATAATTTGGTGGTGTTCCCATGAGTTGTGCCAAGAAATGTCTTGCTTGTGCTTAATATCGTCTCTATGGGATGTGGAATGAGAGGGGGGAAAATATATATATATATGTGTATATGTATATATATGTGTGTGTATATATGTGTGTGTGTGTGTGTGTGTGTGTATATATGTATATGTGTGTGTGTGTGTGTGTGTGTATATGTATATATATGTGTGTGTGTGTATATGTGTGTGTATATATAATTTTTTTTATCCAAAAAGTGTACAATATTACTCACATTTTTTACAACAAACTGCATTTATAACTTTTTGACACATGTACATTTGTAAATGTGAATATTTCTGTTTCATCGTCAAAGTAACTTATTTTGTACAAATGAACATGTCACAGTCTCATTCAACATACATCAGATTGTGTCAACTCCAACTTTGAAACTGACTTAATCAATGAACAATGATCAGTTGACTAGGTAACATGGTGTTTTACTAAAACACTGTTAAGTCTTATCTGCAAGTTAGTGAGAAACCTGGCATTCCATGTTGTCCACTAGTTTGCTGTATTCTGATGTATAGTTTGACACTGCTACTCTCAGTGACTCCTGCAGATGTGAATCAGTTAGGCGTGTTCTGTGTTATTATTTTTCATATTCAAAAAGGCTGATTCACAGAGATAGGTGGATCTGAAAAGACAAGCAACCTTCATGGCTGCTATGCAGATAGCTTTGTACTTTTCTTTGTCCACTAGGTTCCAAAAGTTTGGGCTTCTCAGGTGTGCTTTGAGGTGTAGGTCATTTTACAAAGGTTATTTCCATTTCTACCTGCCCTGCATCCAAGGTGAAGGTTGTACTTAGGTTCTTAGCTGTTGTACTTAGGTTCTTATCATCAAAACCCCTTTAACAATCTCTCCATCAGAAAACTTCTTATTGTTTTTAATCAGATAATGTGTAGCTCTGAATGCTTTGGTTGCCTTTTTGGACTTCTTCAGTGGTCTTGTGGAAAAAGACTGCTACTTGATCAAAGCGGCCTTTAACTCACGCACTATCTCTGCCAGAAGCGCACTCTTGGGGGGGGGGG
>JAODJX010000027.1:7219258-7233949 GCA_026776945.1 Isichthys henryi
TCAGTCAGTCAGTCAGTCAGTCAGTCAGTCAGTCAGTCAGTCAGTCAGTCAGTCAGTCAGTCAGTCAGTCAGTCAGTCAGTCAGTCAGTCAGTCAGTCAGTCAGTCAGTCAGTCAGTCAGTCAGTCCTCTAATTAGTAATCTAATTAGGGAGTTGCAGCAAAAACCCACATACACAACAGCCCTTTCTGGATAAGATTGGCCAGTTCTGCTCTAGGCCCATAAGTTTTTTTTTATTAACTTTATGCTGCTAAATAAAGCTGGATTGCTTGTTTTGTTTGTTTGTGGGTGTGTGTGTGTGTGTGTGTCTTAGAGATGGGTGGGGAAAATCAATTGTTTTTTATTATGATTCTTTTGTACAGCAATTCATGTATCATCACACTAACTCTGAAATAGATTTTTTTTTTATTAACCTGCCATTTATATACACTGTTCAAAACAATTAAAGGAATGCTTTGAAAACATCAGATCTCAAGGGGGAAAAAATAATGCTAGATTTCTATACTGATATGGACTGGGTAATATGTTAGGAATGAAAGAATGCCACATTATTTGATGGAAATGAAAATGATCAACCTACGGAGGTCTGAATTCAAAAATGCCCTGAAAGTCAAAGTGGAAAAAATGATGCAGCAGGTTAGTCAATTTTGGCAAAATTTCATTGCAGCAACTCAAAATTCGTACTCAGTAGTTTGTTTGGCCCCCGTGTGCTTGTATGCGTGCCTGCGAACATTGGGGCATGTTTCTAATGAGATGACGGATGGTGTCCTGGGGAATATCCTCCCAGATCTGGACCAGGTCATCACTGAGCTCCTGGACAGTCTGAGGTGCAACCTGCCGGCGTCAGATGGACTGAAATACAATTTCCCAGAGGTGTTATATTGGGTTTAGGTCAGGCGAGCGTGGGGGCCAGTCAATGGTATTAATTCTTTTATCCTCCAGGAACTGCCTGCATACGCTCGCCACCTGAGGCTGGGCATTGTCGTGCACCAGGAGGAACCCAGAATCCGCTGCACTAGTATAGGGTCTGACAGGGAGATCAAGGATGTCATCCTGATACCTAATGGCAGTCAAGGTGCCGTTGTCTAGCCTGTAGAGGTCTGTGCATTCCTCCATGGGTATCACTGACCCTCCACCAAAAAGGTCTTGATGAACAATGTTACAGACAGCATAATATTCTCCATGGCTTCTCCAGACCCTTTCACATCTGTCACATGTACTCAAGCTGAGCCTGCTCTCATCTGTGAAAAGCACAGGGCACCAGTGGTGGACCTGCCAATTCTGGTATTCTGTGGTAAATGTCAATCGAGCTCCATGGTGCCGGGCAATGAGCACAGGGCCCACTAGAGGACTTCGGGTCTTCAGGCCACCTTCATGAAGTCTGTTTCTGATTAATTGGTGAAAGACATTCACACCAGTGACCTGCTGGTAGTCATTTTGTAGGCTCTGTCAGTGCTCATCCTGTTCCTACTTGCACAAAGGAGCAGATACCAGTCCTGCTGATGGGTTAAGGACCTTCTACGTCCCTGTCCAAGGCTCCTAGAGTAACTGCCTGTCTCTAGGAAACTCTTCCATGCCCTTGAGACTGTGCTGGGAGGCACAGCAAACCTTCTGGCAGTCGCACGTATTATGCACTATCCTGGCGGAGTTGAACAATTTGTGCAACCTCTGTAGAGTCCAGGAATTGCCTCATGCTACCACTAGTAACATTGACCGTAGCCAAATGGAAAACTAGTGAAAAAACTGTCGAAAAAGATGAGGAAAATGTCATTAGCTGTTAAACCATTCTTGTTTTGGGGGTCGTCTCGTTGCCCCTCTAGTGCACCTGTTAATTTCATTAACACCAAAGTAGCTGAAACTGATTAACAACGGCCTCTGCTCTTTAACTAACCAAATCAATATACATGAAGTTTACTTGACTAAATGCGATGGTGTTACACTGCTCAAAAAAGTTTAAGTATGTTTGGATTCGAGAAGGAGAAACCTGCCAGTTCCTCTATAATCCTACAGGTGTCATGTTCTGAACTTCCCATATTGACAGGCAGCACAGCATCCCGTGTAGTGGGAGCCAGTTATTTTCTAACTTTGCTATGTCATCTGCCATTTCTGTTATTATTAAACAGATATTCGTGCTCCACAGTTTAAATTCAATGTATGTAGGAACTTTGGCTTTCAAAATTTGAACAGTAGAGGAGTTTTTTTTTTTTTTCTTTCTGTTAATGCTTTAAAAAAATTAACACTTTTACATTGGCAATATTTAAAATACAGTGGAAATCTCTTTTAGTGATCAAATGCTTATATGGATCAAAAAGCTTGGGACAGAATCATTCCTGTATAAATACTGTTTAAATTATTCATTTAGAGTAATCAAGTACTTGATTACTACAAGGTATTTTCTCTCAATGACAAATATAGACTCACCAAAACTTATAATAAACTGGCATAAACGAGCCACTGAGTTGTAGCAATTAAACTACAATAAGATATATTTTATGTACAGTAGAACGAATCATCTGAGTTTTCCTTTATTTCTAATGGGAAAATTCACCTTGATATACAAGTGCTTTGGATTTTTGAGCACGTTTCCGGAACAAATTATGCTCACAATCTGAGGTTTTATTATACTTTAATTTGAAAAGCATTTGAAACAGCTGTACTGTATTTTGAGAGTCAGTAAAATTCAGTCAGTAGCTACGCTGTCCATTTTATTACCTTATAGTTGTGTAATTAATACCCAAATGTTAGACATAAAGAAAAAAATGCTGACATAAAGGGAAAAAAAAAACAATTATGATCATCCGCTTATAGCGATCAATTTCACCCAGGCAGACGATATCCACTGGTTCATTTTGTTTGCAAGAAATGCAAACTATTTTCTACTTTTTGGGATCTTGCTTTTTACATTAAAACTAAATTGTGACCTTTTTCATAAGAGGTTTTCATTTCACGCGGTTTGTACTTTGATTTTAGTTGTTCGAGTTGTTTGATTTTGTTCGAAATATTCAATAATTAACCATAAATGATTCATCTGTATATGTTTCCTTTAATTTAAAATAAAGATATATATATACCATTTTATTGGGAAAAATATCTTAGGTTTAACAGTTGAGCATATGTACAGAACAAACCTTGTCAATGAAGCATGAGGGCAAACAACAATCTTTCATTAATTGTAATTGAAGTAAAATGTTCCATTAATCAACATACTGATTTGAGGTGTTGTATTTGAATTCGTTTTGCATTTTTTAAATGCTGCCTTTGGTTTTTTGAGGAGTAAAATTTCGTGGAATATGCTATGTTTACTCATGGCCAGTTCAGCTGTACAGATATTGAACTTTAAAAAAAATATATGTTGTTAATTACATGTTCAAGATTTCAAAATTCCAAAAATGGAAAAAAATATGAAAAAAATCATAATATTGAATCAGAATTGTTATAAAATTGCAATGCGTACAGAATCACAATACATATCGAATCGACACCTAGGTATCGTGATAATATAGCACAAGGAGGTCATTGGTGATTCCCATCCCTAGTGTGCGTGTGTGGTCCAGGTATGCATGGTATGGATGGTCCCCACAAAGATATGAGTACCAGGCTGTGTTTGTGTGTTGTGTTGTATTAGGGTAAGTTTGTTTTTCTAATTTTTTCTCAAAACTTTTATGGCAAAAGCTGCTTTAAAGAATTCTGAACTGTTATTAACTGTAATTTACTATATACAAACACAAAAACCTGTTAGATTCCTAACATTAACAAAACATGTGTCGCTAGCACTGTTACAAAAATTGATATAAGTAGGTAGGTGTTTCACGTAGAAATAACTGATTAGCTATTGCATGACCAACACATTTTAATTTTATTTATTTGATGGTAGCAATGAGTTTTGTATAAGGTGTCAGACAGGCCAACAGGAGTTGCAAACTAATGGCATTTTTGTTTGGTAATGCAGATTCTAACCAGGAGACTGCGCTTCCGCCTTGAGCGTGCCCCAGGAGAGACGGCACTCATTGACCGCACAGGCCGGATGCTGAAGATGGAACCACTGGCCACTGTTGAGTCCCTGGAGCAGTATCTCCTCAAAATGGTGAGATTGACTCTCTCTTACAGTGTCTTACCTTCTCTCGCAGCTTTTTGCACAAAATTGTATTTGTCACTTTCTCTTCTTTTGATAGGTTGCCAAGCAGTGGTACGACTTCGACAGGTCCTCATTTATTTTTGTGAGAAAGCTACGTGAAGGCCAGACATTTACATTCAAACACCAGCATGACTTTGACGAGAACGGAATTATATATTGGATCGGCACTAATGCAAAGTAAGGATGTTCTTTCCTTTCTGCTTGTCTTTTTCATGAATTATTAAACAATTGTAGGTAATTCATCCAAGGGTAGCAAGTTCAGATTTATTGTTCCAAGTGCCGTATGTATGTGTGTATCCGATGAATGGCTTCCCATAACCAGCCAATCTGCCCTTTCTTACTTTAAGAACTGCTTATGAGTGGGTGAACCCGGCCGCCTATGGCCTCGTGGTAGTAACCTCGTCAGAAGGCCGGAACCTGCCATATGGTCGTCTAGAGGACATCCTGAGCCGGGATAGCTCTGCCCTCAACTGCCACACCAATGACGACAAGAATGCCTGGTTTGCCATTGACCTTGGTCTGTGGTTCATCCCCTCTGCCTACACACTCCGCCACGCCCGTGGCTATGGCCGCTCTGCTCTTCGCAACTGGGTATTTCAGGTGTCCAAGGATGGCCAGAACTGGATGACACTCTATACCCATGTGGACGACTGTAGTCTTAATGAGCCCGGGTATGTCCCACACTGTTAATTCTATCTGGTATATTGATTTATAAAAAGCAATCAAATTGAGACTGGCTAATGCTTTAGTTGCATGCTTCCCTGAGCAGCAGAAACTACAAGCTGAATTACAGTTCCTTCTCTAAGAATCTATAGCTTATGTAGGGCTGCATGATATCACGTCTTCATGTACTTGCTCATACATAGTAATCACCATGGCTTTAGAAGATGGGTGAAACATTTGTCAGGACGCTGGCATTTCTGTACTATATGTATATTTACTTGAATGCCTGAGTGAATAAGAGTACTTAAGCAGATTAGGTTTATTGCTAAAATATTTATATGATGTGTATTGTGTATAAGTTAGTAATCGGTATGAATTTGGTGTATCCTTATGTTTATTAAATTTGGTTAGCAGAGCATGCCACACAGTACTGTTTTGGCATATTGTGGAAGTGATAAGCACTGAAGTGGCAGTGAAGACAGGGACGGCTCAGTGGGCATTACGTCTTTTGAAAAAGGAGATATTGTTGATAAACAAGGTAAAAAATACATGGGTGTTGTGGTGGTGCTTTTTCCTATTTAAAGTCCCACATGTTTTTTAAACATAAGGATATGCCAAATTTATACAGATTACTAATAGTTTAGGTGCATTACTAATCTGCTTACCAAATTATGGCCGTAAGTAATTCCATATAGTACCCATAAGCTGGCATCCATATGGTTTTGGGACTGGTCCGCTGCCCCCACAAACACTTTCTCCTTAAGAGGATAAACTCAAAAAAAATGTTTGTTTGATCTTTTTCAGACTTTGCCAAGACATTGTATAGGGGTATCTATATATTTTTTTTCTGTTGCCAATCCACCTTGCTTAGACAGTTTTATTGCAAGCGGTCCAGTAGCTAGTCAGTAAAATGTATTGTGGGGGAATTAAACCATGTCACTTAGTGCTTGTACAAGTGAGTGGTAAAAGAGCACATGCAGATCTATCGATCCTGATTTATTGTGGCTTAATGTAGAGTTCCAGGGGCACCAGTATGGCCTGATCCTGCACTTGAATTCCATGTTTGTTCTCAACTCTGTGTGCATGTGTGTGCGTGTGTGCGTGCGTGTGTGCGTGCGTGTCTCTGAAATAGAGTGATTTAACCACATTTAACCATTCAGCATTCAGAGCTCGAGTTCAGCCACCAGGCAAGTGTGTATACACTTTTTTGGCAATATTTTTTTATACTGTGTTAATTTGTCACGTGATTAGGTTCTGTTTTTTTTATGCAAAAGAACATGTCGGTGTAGTCATGCAATTAAGTTTTTTGGGAAATGAGAGGATTTGAGTTTGCACCCATGTCGTGGGCTTTGTGTGATCACTCCTCAGTTTGGGATACGACTTATAGAATGTGCAATAAATTAATATGTGTAGTTTCAGATCTACAGGTCACAGGGAATCTGAGCATTCTGGTAAAAACACGTTTATTAACTTCCACATTTCCTGGTGATCTATCCAGTACTTCTAGAATGTAGTATTGAACAGGTTGCAGAGTTACTGCATTACGCACACAGTCCACTTTGTTTATATGAAGTATGATTTGGGCTTGAAAGTCCCTTGGAAGGCTCAGAAAGATCTTTCCAATACGGGAGACATATTTAGGCAAACTTCAAAATCCTGTAATAACCATGACATTTTGTGCCCATGTGTCAGATCTACAGCCACTTGGCCACTGGATCCTTCCAAAGAAGAGAAGCAGGGCTGGAGGCACATCCGTATCAAGCAGATGGGGAAGAACGCTAGCGGGCAGACGCATTACCTGTCACTGTCAGGCCTGGAGCTGTATGGCGCAGTGAGCGGAGTGTGTGAGGACCAGCTAGGTGAGTGGTGCTCTATTATGGTGCAAGTGAGCGAGGGGGCCGGCAGGTGGGCCGGTGAGCTGGTACCTGCAGCTATACAGTACAGTGAGCGGAGTATGTGAGGGCCGGCTGGGTTAGAGGCACTCTATTATGTCGCAGGCAGGTTGGTAGGTGGGTACCTACAGCTGTATGATGCAGTGAGTGGAGTGTGTGAGTACTAACTGGGTGAGACACTGCATTATGCTGCGAGCGGGCGGGCAGGCTGAGAAGCAGGGACCTGGTACTGTACGGCAGAGTATGTGAAGACCAGCCGGCTGAGACATGGTTCATTATGGCTTTGACAGGCAGGTGGGCACATGGAGCTGTACGGTGCAGTGAGTAGAGTATGTAAGGATCAGCTGGGCGAGAGGCACTCCATTATGCCGTGGGCAAGGGGGGCGGGAGATGAGCAGGCGGTTAGGCAGCCTTCAGGCCTTAAAAGTGCTTGTCTGTACATTACTTTATTTGATAGGCTGTTAAGTTGACAATTCGCTGATCCTATATGAAAATATGTGTTCAGGCATTATTATTTGTTTTTAGATGTCTTTTGATTTGGCTAATGGAAATCAGTGTAGGGAATGTGCTAAACGACCTTATGAGACGTAGTGTGAATACTAAGTGTTGATGTATGGTGAAAGCCGTTTTATGCACATTTCCGTTTCTGTGAATTAATAATTTTCTGCCGCCTGCAGGGAAGGCTGTGAAGGAGGCAGAGGCGAACCTCCGTCGACAGAGGCGCCTATTCCGCTCTCAAGTGATGAAGTATATAGTTCCAGGCGCCCGCGTTGTGCGGGGCATTGACTGGAAATGGAGGGACCAGGATGGGAATCCACCTGGAGAGGGCACCGTCACAGGGGAGGCCCACAACGGTGAGAATCGTGGCCACTTCCTTTGAGAAGCGAGTTTGTCCAATGAAGCTGAGTAGAATTAAGCATGCTTAAGACAGATTCAGGAGCCTCTCCCAATCATCCTGTGTGAGTATGTAATATAAATACTACTTATCAGAATATATAATTAACAGTATATCACTATTAAATTTTTCTGGAGAATTTAGCATAGAGCTTTATGGTGGCACAAACATTCTGCATTACTGGATGTTCATCAACTGTTAACCCATTTGCCTGGCCCTCAATCAGTCTGCAGTTATACCTTATCACCCAGGTCTTTCTCCAGCTGGAAAAGGTGTCTAGTTTATCATTCCTGTCAACCCTGCTAAGATCACTAAATAAACGACAAACAGGAAGATTCAAGAAGTATAGTTTAACAACACCCTGGGAAAGCGTAGGTTTCATGGACTTGAGTCAAAGAAATGGAGTCAGTGCTAGAATTTATGTGGTAGAAAAAAAACAAATTGTGATCATCAAGTGCATTTATGTACTTTGAGGAGTCGAGGATGTTAATGATATGGGTGAACAGAAACCACTTTTCTGTCCTGTCTGGCACTCATAGTGGAATGTTTAGATCTGACACTTAGTAAATGGGTAAAATTTATGTGACAGATACTTATGTGCACAGTTAGTAAGCTGTTTGCCAAATTTTTCAAGTTTTGATGTATAACCTAAATGGCATTATGCTGGTCCTCACGGAGCTGAAATATTACAGGACCCATAGATCAGGGGTGTATATCTAAAGGTATCCATATGAAGGCATAACCAATGTTTCTCTGACTACTATGTGACACTCTTTTCTTGATGCTGGTCTATCATGATATTTGTAATTTTTCATATACTACCAAAAGGATCAGGATATTTTCTTTCTACTCAGATAAAAATAAAGTTCCACTTTTAGGTATTCTTTTAACTAAACTTGGAAATTGTTACTTTTTGTTACTATTAGTTTGCTATTTTGAGGTGCCCCCTCTCCCAACTTTTACAGGTAACATTTTTATACTTGTATTTCCTACATAGCAGTTGGGTCTTTGGGCAGTCACATTTCAATGTGTAGGGTGTAACAGATTGTCTCCATCAGTCAGCTAAGTGCATGTTGATGTCACAATTTTCAAGCACTAAATGGACTCCATTGCAAGTGAATATTTACATTAGCAAAATATTCTTCAGTTCTTTTCTGAGTGGCTTTTAGCTTGGCATTTGCAAAATTCTACATGGCTTTTTTGTCATTTCTGTAACTCATGTTTCTGTCCCATTGCTTCACCTGGACCAGAGTCTTTGAATTTTTAGTCTAAGACTTTAAAATTTGCTTACTTTCCTGGCCAAATGGTTCAAATTAGAAAACTTGTGTGTTCTGCTTTTCCTTTTTAGTGAAAGATGTATTTTTTCATGATTTCCAAACTCCTAATGGTAATGTGAAATGGCTTAAGTGGCAGAATACACAGAAAAGTTCTGATTTAATCTCTGGTAATTTTAAGGGCATTTGAGACTAAGCGCAGGGTCTGACCCTTTGCTCTAAAGGCCCCTGTCTTCTGGTCCAGTGTCGAGTGGAGCTGCTGTCTTGACTTGCTGCTGCTGTCTGCTCTCTGCTGGGTCTCACACACTCATGTCCCTTTCCAGGCTGGATTGATGTCACCTGGGATGCCGGTGGCTCAAACTCTTACCGTATGGGTGCAGAAGGAAAGTTTGACCTCAAGCTTGCGCCAGGGTACGACCCTGAGTCTGCGCCATCACCCAAACCTGTCTCATCCACTGTTTCAGGCCCAGCGCAGTCCTGGAGCAGCCTGGTGAAAAATAACTGTCCGGACAAGGGTGGCTCCTCCTCGGCGACGGGGGTCAGCTACTCAAGCCGGAAGGGCAGTAGCAGCTCGGTGTGTAGCGTGGCCAGCAGCAGCGATATCAGTCTGAGCTCCACCAGGCTGGAGCGACGGGCCGAGAGCCTACTTGAGCAGGGGGGGGGCACGGTGGGTGGTGCACTGGGGGCAGAGACTCAGGAGCCCATTGTGGTGCTGTCTTCAACTGAGAGTGGCTCTGCCTCCAGCACCAGCACACTAACTGCTGACATGGGCAACGAGAGTGCCGAGCGCAAGCCAGGGCCCGACGGCACACTGCGCCCGGCAGGTGACTCCTCCGCCATCTCTATGGGACTGGTGAGCGTGAGCTCACCGGACGTCAGCTCTGTCTCAGAATCCTCCAGCAAGGAGGCAACATCACAGCGCCCCCTGTGCTCCGCAGCCAGTGCCCGTCTTTCTGTCAGCTCCCTGCTGGCAGCCGGCGCACCCATGAGCTCCAGTGCCAGCGTGCCCAACCTTTCGTCACGTGAGGCCAGCCTCATGGAGTCCTTCGTGCGCCGGGCACCCAACATGTCAAGAACCAATGCAACCAACAATATGAACCTGAGCCGCAGCAGCAGCGATAACAACACCAACACGCTGGGCCGCACCGTCATGAGCACTGCCAGTGAGTACCGTCACACCACCCGAACATTGGCTCACTCTTGCTCTGCCACTAAATGAGGCCTTGGCCTGGTCTTCCTGCTTCACCTGTGTGAGCTGCTGTGTTGTGTGCAGTAGTAACTAGCTGTAGATTTGCTTTTGTTCGCTGCTGTTTTTCTTTTGCCTACAGTATTATACACTCAGCAGTTATTCTGTATCAAAAAACAATATCTTGTGTGGTCGCACAGTTACAAGTATATCTCACTCCTAATGTCTTCTCAGATTTTTATTTTTATTGTACCAAACCAGTGCAAGCCTCGCCCCTAAGTTTAACATTTTTGACATAGAATTCTTCTGTTACGTAGCATACATAAATATAATTATTCAAATAGTATCATGCTTTAGTCAGTGTGTATGCATTGAAATGTATGACTGTGAAATGTGTGTTGTGGCAGTGCATGCCAGATTTTTATTTAACTGGAGTCAGTTAATACTTGCTTTTTGTTTTGAGACTAATCGCATTTTTGGTTTTGTTTGCAGCTTCTCCTCTCATGGGTGCTCAGAGCTTTCCTAACCTCACAACCACTGGTACCACCTCAACCGTTACAATGTCCACCTCCATAGTAACCAGCAGCAATAATGTAGCCACGGCAACCACAGGTTTGTCCGTCGGCCAGTTGCTCAGTAACACTCTGACGACCAGCCTGACCTCCACTTCTAGCGAGAGCGACACAGGTCAGGAGGCTGAGTTTTCACTCTATGGTAGGCTATGCTAGGATTATACCAACTATTTAAACATCTTCCTTCCACCTAACCCTGCTTCCCCTGCCACATTCTACAGACTACACATACCCAGCACACACAATTAACATTGCCGTAAGACTAATCTTCCTTTTTATATATTGATCTCACCCATTAATCCCCACCCCAGTCCTTTTCTGGTCTTCTGAATTCCTTTAAATTAGTTATTTGTTTGCCTATGGTGCATCTTCATGGCCTTTTGCCCTTGTCCCACACCGCAGACTTCCTGGACAGTTGTCGTGCCAACACGCTACTAGCAGAGTTGGATGATGAGGAAGACTTGCCTGAACCAGATGATGACGATGATGAGAATGAGGATGACAATCAGGAAGACCAGGAATATGAGGAAGTTCTGGTATGATTGAGGGTTGTCCTTGTCTTACCACTAGAATTCCTGGAAAAACTAGGCTCTCCTCACCAAGACCCCCCCTTACTCTCCACACAAGCTGCTCACCCCTCTAAGAGCTTTTATTTTGCAAATGAATCAGTCACTCGATCAAGTCATCCCCTAGCCAGAAATCACATCCTCAACTCAAGTTTGCTTAAGGGATTATATAATACTTACATTGACATATAGTAATTTGAAATACAGTGCAACAGTGGGTATGTACGGTCAGGTCCATAAATATTGGGACATCGACAGAATTCTGATCTTTTTGGCTCTGGACACCACCACAATGGATTTGAAGTGAAATGAAAAAGATGTGCTTTAACTGCAGGCTTTCAGCTTTAATTTGAGGGTATTTATATACAAATTAGATGAACGGTGTAGGAATTACAACAGTTTGTATATGTGCCTCCCACTTTTTAAGGGACCGAAAGTAATGGGACAATTGGCTGCTGAGCTGTTCCATGGCCAAGTGTGTGTTATTCCCTTATTATCTAATTCACAAGGAGCAGATAAAAGGTCTAGAGTTCATTTCAAGTGTGCTATTAGCATTTGGAATCTGTTGCTGTCAACTCTCAATATGAGATCCAAAGAGCTGTCACTATCAGTGAAGCAAGCCATCATTAGTCTGAAAAATAAAAACAAACCCATCAAAGAGAAATCAAAAACATTAGGTGTGGCCAAATCAACTATTTGTGTTCTTAAAAAGAAAGACGCTCTGGTGAGCTCAAAACACCAAAAGACCTGGAAGACCGCGGAAAAGAGTTTTGGTGAATGACCCAAGAATTCTTTCCTGATGAAGAAATACCCCTTCAGAACAGTTGGCCAGATCAAGAACACTCTCCAGGAGGTAGGTGTATGTGTGTCAACAATCAAGAGAAGACACCAGAGTGAATACAATGTGTTCACCACAAGATGTAAACAATTGGTGAGCCTCAAAAACAGGAAGGCCAGATTGGTAAACTCTAAAAATCTAAAAAAAAAAAGCCTTTACAGTTCTGGAACAACATCCTATGGACAGATGAGACAAAGATCAACTTGTACCAGTGTTGGGAAGAGAAAAGTATGGAAAGAAAAGGAACTCATGATCCAAAATATACCACCTCATCAGTGAAGCATGATGGTGGTAGTGTCATGGTGTGGGCATGTACGGCTGCCATGGAACTGGTTCCCTTGTATTTATTAATGATGTGACTACTGACAAATGCAGCAGGATGAATTCTGAAGTGTTTCGGGCAATATCTGTTCATATTCAGCCAAATGCTTTAGAACTCATTGGACGGCGCTTCACAGTGCAGATGGACAATGAACAGAAGCATACTGCAAAAGCAACCAAAGAGTTTTTTTAAGGAAAGGAAGTGGAATGTTATGCAATGGCCAAATCAATCACCTGACCTGAATCCGATTAAGCATGCATTTCACTTGCTGAAGAAAAAACTGAAGGGAAAATGCCCCAAGAACAAGCAGAAACTGAAAACAGTTGTACTAGAGGCCTGGCAGAGCATCACCAGGGACGTAACCCAGCATCTGGTGATGTCTATGTATTCCAGACTTCAGGCTGTAATTGACTGCAAAGGATTTGCAACCAAGTAGTAAAAAGTGAAAGTTTGATTTATGATTAATTTGTCCCATTACTTTTGGTCCCTTAAAAAGTGGGAGGCACATATACAAACTCTTGTAATTCCTACACCGTTCACTTAATTTGTATGTAAATACCCTCAAATTAAAGCTGAAAGTATGCAGTTAAAGCACATATTTTTTGTTTCATTTCAAATCCATCGTGGTGGTGTATAGAGCCAAAAAGATTTTATGTCGATGTCCCAATATTTATGGACCTGACTGTATTTGCTGATTCGGTTACCGCAGTTTTAGTTACCTGAAAAAACTTTATATCCTAAACATATAAAATTTATTTGTGTTAGATGTCTACAGCTATCCGTGTAAAATTATGATGGAATAAGAAATGTTTTATATACTGTGCTAAAAGAGAAAAAAACAATATTTTGGTAAATCATATTTCAATATGATTAACTTCAAGTATAGAAGAATGTTAATCATTCTTTCAAATTGGATAATACCTGTGGTCATTAATTGGCCTTAAATATGTATGTGCCCCTGTTGCAAAAAATCGTGAATGTACTTTGCAAAGTTTGCTTTTTATTTAATGTATGGAAATCAATTTTTCTGTCATCACTTAAAAAATCATTTTAGTTGTTCAAACCTTTTACGTGCATTGTATTTGTTTTTGTTTGCTTTTTAAAATAAATATTACTTAATATTTTTTTTGCTATCCTTAGCCTCAGTCTTAGTTTCAGTACATAGTACTACAAACAGGTTGCCATAGCTTTTTGTTTCTGGCTATACGATAAACTTTGAGTCAGTATGTGGAAGTCATTGAATTAGCTCCATGTATTTATCATGTAACATTATTTGTTAAAAACTGTACAGTTATGACACTTGCACTGATGCTGAGATGAATTCTCATGGAAATATTTGTTACCTCAAATCCTTGGATGAAAATTTCCCATGCTTTTTATTGTTCTTGTCTTTCTGTTTATCATGTCTACATTAGGAGGAGGAGGAGTACGAAACCAAGGGAGGTCGGCGTCGGACCTGGGATGATGACTTTGTGCTGAAGCGTCAGTTCTCTGCCTTAGTGCCAGCATTCGACCCCAGACCCGGCCGGACAAACGTCCAGCAGACCACTGACCTGGAGATCCCTCCACCAGGTAGTTCAACATGCTTTTTATTACAGTGCTACTGTCAAATCCTCAGTGGAGTTTCTGTAACATTAGTATTTTTCAAATGGATATTCTAGATATTATCAAATAAATATTACATGCACTGAATACCAGAAATTATACCTGTTTTCTAGTTTAGCCAATTCCATGAGAAACACACATGATCCTCCACATTCCATTGAATCTAATTTGAATTGTACAGTTTGTTCTAGTGACGGGTCATTTGAGGATCTTTTGCAGTTTATATGGAACAAATCAGCAATAATAAAGTACTGCTCTCCATTACACTGCCTTTTCATACTATCTTGGGAAAGTAAGAATTACAGATTGGTACTGTCTTATTTAAAAAATAGTACATTGTCACACAGCATTTAAGAATATATGGCAGGTTTTTACAATTAAATAAAAAGATGCATTCATGTAGTAATTGGTTACAAAGTAAAACAGCTTCTGGTGATGTGAAAAGATGTGTGTTCATTCATTGTGATTGCAAAACCGTTTGGAAGCTAACAATGAACTTGTAGTACAATTTCAGTAGAACATACTCAAGCAACTGTTCAGAGAACAGCGTCAACAGGGGCACTTCCGGTTTTGAAGCGAGAGAGTGGAGAGAGTGGTGTTGAGCTGCAGCGATTGTTTTTGGATTGTTTGGGATCGTTTTTGGAGTGTTTTGAACGTATAGTTTGTGTGTTTGTGTGCTTTAATTGTTTACGTGGGTGGCTGTTTTATTTCTATTTATTGTTCTTATTTCGGTCGGCGTGAGTGC
>JAODJX010000027.1:7310868-7322871 GCA_026776945.1 Isichthys henryi
ACCCAGGCGGGGATTCAAACCCGGGTCCCAGAGGTGTGAGGCGACAGTGCTAACCACTGCACCACCATGCCGCCCCACATGATACAAATCCAATCATACTAAACAAAACCAACCCATCCAACAGGTACCTCAAAGGTCTTCTGCCATTTGAGCAACTTGCATGAAAAATGCAGATGAAAGAAACAATATATTCTGCCTTTTGCAATGTGGAAAGTTTGCTCTTTAGATGAAAAAAAAGAGTGGGAGACCAGCATCAGGTATGTGATGAGAAATCTCTAATGGACTGTGCAGCCAGGATACAGTTGGAGGAAAGCAATTGTATGCGTGCATTCGCCAAGCAGTTGCTTGGAATATCTGGCCTTCTTAGATATGGACTGATGTGTTTAAAATAATTACCTCCTATAGAGTCTATGGTCCTAGTGGGTGACTTCCTAATGGTGGTGATCCTTCCCAAAAAAAATGGCGTGAAGATGGATGCTGGGGCACAATGACCCAATGGGAATGCATTTGGACTAGTGTGGTGCTGAGGTATCACTTGCTACATGGCGGTTCTCATGCCTTAGGTGGTTTGTCGTGCGGTGGGTGACACAGCTAAACAGCAACCATGGTTGGTTCAGAAACCACCTGTGAGGACGACACACATTATGTGGCTAGTGGCTAATTTAAGACACAACACTACAGGTGTGGCCAAAAGTTCTAAGAATGACACAAATATTAATTTTCACAAAGTCTGCAGCCTCAGTTTTTATGATGACAATTTGCATACACTCCAGAATGTCATGAAGAATGATCGGATGAATTGCAATTAATTGCGAAGTTCCTCTTTGTCATGAAAATGAACTTCATCCCAAAAAACTAATTTCCAAAGCATTTCAGCCCTGCCACAAAAGGTACTGCTGACATCATTTCAGTGATTCTATCATTAACATGGAAATCACTCTGTCATGCTGATTGAATAGCATACTGGATGTTTTAAAAAGAGGGTGGTGCTTGAAATCCTCTTCCTCTGTTATCCATGATTACCTGACGTGCTGTCATCATTGCTTTACACAAAAAGGGCTTCACAGGCAATGATGTTTCTGCTAGTAAGATTTCTGCTGCAGCGATGTGTTGCCATTAAACGCGCTTTTTTTGTAAATTTAACTTCATTATCATTGCAAAAAGTACATGTGCAGATGATGAAATGCAGTTTGGTCTCTAATCCAAAAGTGTAAAATAACGCAAAGGTGCTTGAAAGAGCTGTATAATATATATCTGTGATAAATAAACAGTTGGAAAATGTACATCTATACATTTTCTTGCTTGTGATAAATGTTACTAGGCCCCCAAAAAATAACATTCTATTGTGCCTCTACCTCGTATATATTTTTTTAATTTACAGAAATAGCTTATTCACAGGTACACATTTATAAGGTAGTTCTGATTAAGGTAAAATTACATACATCAGTGCATGCGCTAGGTTTGATGAATTTGATCATTTTTCAAAAATCCCCTTAGGGCATATGCATTGTGGTAGAAAAAATATAAACCAACCTGTCTGAAAACACAGAGAGTTACTTAGAATAAAAGTCTGGACCTCTCAGTTTGGTGAGTAAAGAAGATTCTCTCTGGTACCAAGTCACACAGAGCAGACAGAGCAACCAGTTGATAAACCATAACTCCCAATTCCCAATAAGGACTTCTAAGTCCTGATTGGTCACAAAACACCAACAAACCGAGCTCAAGCATATAACAAACACAATTCTCCTGTTCCATTGGTTCACCTTGGTAACAAGGTAAAATCCACCCATCTTCCTCAATTTACCAGAATCTGTCTCGGCTTCTAAACTCTACTTGAGATATGTATATAGATATTCATCATATGACATTGAATCACTATTAATGTTTGGGTGTTCCATTGATTAATGATTAACACATTGACATCACTGTCATTGATTCACTGCAAATACATGGTTAACATATGATTACTTATACATTTGCACTACCGCGTAGCATGCTATATATTGTCTGCCATGACTATTTTATAAAGCAATAACTCGTTGTGTACTAGTTGGGGCAGCTTCGAATCTCTTCCTGCAGGTGGTTTCTTCCCCCCCTTTTGTTCCGTTGTCTGCCTCTCCATGGTCCGAGCTTTCTTCAGGGTTTGCAGAACTTACTGCAGGCAGCTATCGCAAAGCGAGGTCACACAGTATTCAAAACAATCTCTTCTTGCCGAAGGCCTAAGACATAACAGACCCAATATGCCTACCTTCCAGGCCTACCAATGTCCAAGTTTTCTTCCACAGCATTTTTTCAGAATGAAATTTATGCAAAGTTTGATAAATGAGACCTCAGGTTCCTGAAATTCACTGGGAAAATGCTTATTACCTATTTCCTGTGCCCTTTTCGCATGATCTTAAATAAAAATTGCCACTCTACCTTCAAAGAACCCTTATATAAATTGTAACTCACAGATAACATACTCTCTTCCAAACTCACAGTGTAGGCTAGCCATCTGAATGAATTTAGAAATTTCATTCTTTATAGGTTTTTTTTTTAAGTTTAATTGTCCTAAGCAAACAATGGTAAAGTAAAATCCCCTCTTTGGCCTGGAAGATTTACATTTTGAAGAAGTCTGCTGGCCCTGAAGTTCAAAACACAACAGATTAATATAGAAAAAAACATCCATCCATCCATTTTACAAACCGCTTATCCTACTATGTCGCGGGGGATCCGGAGCCTATCCTGGAAGCAATGGGCACGAGGCACGGAACAACCCAGGATGGGGGAGCCAACCCATCGCAGGGCATACTCACACACCATTCACTCACACATGCATTTCTAAGGGCAATTTTAGCAACTCCAATTAGCCTCAGCATGTTTTTGGACTGTGGGGGGAAACCAGAGTACCCGGAGGAAACCCTACGACAACATGGGGAGAACATGCAAACTCCGCACACATGTGTCCCAGGCAGAGACTCGAACGCGGGTCCCAGAGGTGTGAAGCAACAGTGCTAACCACTGCACCACCATGTCACCCCCCAAAAAAACTTAAATAATAATGATAATAATTAATAATAACATACAAAAATGTAAAGACATAGAAAACAAAACACAAAATGCAATAAACACTTTTTAATCGTGTTTTATTTTTTTTGTTTCAATTTCTTATTGTTTTTGCATGATTTGTTATTTATCTGTGTTTTTGATTACACAAATACATACACACATGCAAAATCACATGGAAGTTGCCAGTTTTCCTAACCACCAGTTTTTAGACTGGGGAAGAAGAGATGGAACTGAAGGAAAGTCAGAGAAACCCAAGAAAAACCTAAAACCGAACAGAATCTGAGCCACCATGCCATTCATAAACCACACAGAATATGCTCTATGACTTGTCTGGCCTTGTAAATAGTATAGGTTAGGACTTATTTTCATTTCAATTTCTTCTCACACCGCTAAACACTTAAGTTAAATTCTTCTGCTGTAACTAATTTAATGTAGAAAGTATTTTCTCAAAGTTTTATTTTCAAGTGGAAATGTTTGACCTGTAAAAAAGCGGCTGATAAAAACTTCAGACAGTTTCTGCCAAGAAATAAAGGTTATATAAATAGATTTTTCCAAGCCACCTTCCCAGTTTTTCCTTCAGATTGCAATCTTCCACTTTACAAAGAAAATTATATATGTAAAGATGCTTCTTGCAGAAGTATAAAAAGTGCCACACAAATATATGGTAGAACCTTCTTATGCTGCAAAAACAATGCCTGTCTGGTCCTATTCCATTTGTTCTGTCCCTGTTTAGCCAGCAGACAACGCTGGGCAACCTGTTCCCTCTGTCATGTAGCCCTAAGTCCCTAGTGTTTTTCTAGTCCCCAGGGTGTTGCACAGCTCAGTGGGTTGGGTGAGAGGCTCAAATGGTGGCAACCCTCCAATCATGGGTTCAAGACTAACCAGAGGCCTGCCTCACCTTTTATTTCATGGGTTTTATTTTATCCTTCTCTTTTGATATTGTTTATCTTTGCTTTGTATCCCTGTCTATATTCCACCCTGTCTGTGCCTTATTGAATTATGTTCTGCTTAGGTTCTTAGTCACTTGTAGTTTAGTTAGTCCTTAGTTGTCAGTATTTGCTAGTTTCTTGTGCTTGTTAATAGTAACTTGTTCCACCTGTTTCTTGTTGTCCCATGCCTGTCCTGATTGGTTGATTTGGTTATGTTCCACACCTGCCCCTTGTCAGCCTTGTTGTCTGTATGTATTTAAGTGGCTGTTCTGGTTCTGTTCCTTGTTGGTTCATTGTGGCTGTTTCCCAGTGTTGCTTTTAGTCAAGACAATATATATTTTTTTAAATGATCCATCCGTCCGTCCATCCAAGTATAAGACCCAGTATAGCAATACAGCAAGCGGGTCAATCTGAGATGAGACCAAATTCAGTACCAGAGCTTACACTGCATTGGGAGCCTTGGCTGCTCAGGCATCAGAACAGTTGGGTTCGAGGTGGTCCTGTTAGTCACAATCCATTGCCATATTTTCCACTTTTGTGTCTGGCCACCATCTTGTTGGAGTGTTAGTGTGGGTACTGAGGTGAAGAATGGCCAGATAGCACAACAGGTCCAGCATTATGATGCAGTGGTCACAGATATCTGCAAGCCACATCTCCAGCCAGTGAAAGATGCAATCCTTACCCCCATTGCTTTCCACACTGGTGGGGCCAGTGGCTCAGTATCTAGGAGCATACTCGGCTGGATGAGGGTGAAGGTGGACCATATGTCTGACAGCTGCACTGAGTTGTGCCATGTGTATCCTTTATATGGTAGAGCTAGTGTAGTGGGGCATGGTCAGAACAGAAGGTGAAGATCCATCCCTTAGTGTTTGGGATAGCTCAACAACTTCTCAGTGGTTCATCACTTAGCCTCCCTAACCATTTGCTTGAAGACAATGTGTAGCATTGAACTTTTTCAAAAGCAAAAGAAGAAGAATCTTATTGACCTTTATCCATTGGACCAGATCTGTTAAACATTCATGGATGAGCTCCAGAAAGGGGCAGGCTAAGGCCAAGAAATTGAGCATAAAAGGCTTATTAACCACAACAAATTTATTTTTGTATAGGGCATTATCACAACATTACATCGTCTCAAAGCGCATTACAGCATCCACACCCAAAGCTCACAGTGAGCAAGCCAAAGGCGACAGTGGCAAGGAAAAACTCCCAAGAAGGAAGAAACCTTGGGAGGGACCAGACTCAAAGGGGGAGCCCATCCTCCAGGGGCTGGCAGGGATAGTCAACCAAACCTGGGAATTTTTTTACTTATTTTTTTGAGCTAGTGGGTAGGCTGCAAGTGCTTTGGTCTTATCAGTCTGCTACTTCATCTCCCCAAAAGAACTCCCTCTTTTTAACTGCACAGTCTTTTGGGTTAGCCGTGATTGTGAGGACTATGTGAGTAGATACCAAAAGGCTCAATTCTCAGCCTGAAAGTTAATGAGAAAGTGAAAAGTTACCTGCTATTACCAGGTGAGAAGAGCTGCTCTAGGCCAACCTACCGGCATGGAGAACAACAGTGAGACCTCTCTGGCCTGTAATGAATGTGCTCTCTGGTTTTATCAGATCGCTGGGTTCCTGCCATATATCATGCTTTTGTTTAAAATGTAAATTAAAAATATTAGTAATCTTGATTTTTCTTGCTGTCATTGTCTTGTATCATCCATTCCTCTTCTAACTGTCGATTCCAATTAGGGTTGGGGCAAGGGTTGGAGGTCTGGAGGTCTGGAACCTATCCCAGGCAATATAGGGAAGAAGGTTGGCTGGGATACCAGTCCTTCATAGACCACATATATGCTATGAAATATGTGGAGACACCAATTAGCCTAACTGTAGTGTTACCCAGTGAGACACCATGCCATTGTACTGCTTGGATTTAAAATGAACCATAGGTAATGTATTTATTATTAGCATATATTTCACAATCACTGACACTACACAGAAGTTTCTGAACCAAATCACAAGCTTATATTTTTTGTTTCTGAATGTTAGTTTTCAGCTGTTTCAACAAATGTGCTTTATGCTGTATCATCATATATGAAGGTTTGCTGAGGGTGAGGTCCAGTATTATGTTACAACCAGAACAACTGTGTTTAGTTATCATGTCCACTTTCTTCAATCTCACCGTTGAAACAGTATCCATTTGTCTTCTGGATACCCTTCATCATCCAGCAGAAACAGAAGCTCTAAGCAAGAGAAGATTGTCTTTGCCAAGAAAAAACATCTGCATCTAATTTGACCATGACTGCCTTGTTTGAGAATAGTGGCTGTGTATGTATTGCTTGTCAGTTTGTGGCAGTTCCAAGCAGATTATACAACAGATATTTCTGACCAAGAAATCTGGACAAGAGGTGTCCAGCGCTGTTATTAGAGTATGACCACACTCAATTCACATCAGATATATCACTCCGATTTACAGGTCTAAGGTCTAAAAACAATTACTTAAACTTAACCCTCTGGAGTTGGCGAAATGACGTGAGAGCTTTCACTGCAGTGCTGGACTCAGACCTGTGTACTGTGCATAAGTGAAGATGGTGCTCCTTCAGTAGTTGGCGCTCTTGGCAGCTGCCTGTATCAGCTTTAGGAAGGACTAGCTCAGAGCTCAAGCATTGTTTCACTTACGAGATACGAGATTTTAATTTGCCATTTGTGCATAAAACCAACATTCCAGCCAAACTGGAATTCTTGTGTCTCTCTGAGTCAAGTAAATAGAACACTTATTTACAGAAAAAAGACAGTAATATCTTCACAAAGGAAAGAAATTTAAATATAAGTACTAATCAAGAACGAATTACGAAAGAACTTTTTAAATACAATAAGTACTGCAAATTATTGCATAGCTGCACATAAGGCAGATGTTGCACAGTTATCATATTTCACATTTAAAATATTGCACATCTTATCCTGTTACACAGTTAGGATATTGCACATTCATCCTATTTCACAGACACTGATTTTAATTGCACATGACCAGTGAAGTGAAGTAATGTAGGGTTATTATTTTACATGTTCATTTGTTTTGTTTGGCCATCAGTCTGACTGTGGCAGGGAAGAAGCTATTGTAAAACCTTGTTCTGTGAGTGGTGATGCTGTCCGCTCTGCTGTGTCTCAGATTGTACGTACAGTTTTTGTGCCTGAGCAGAGAGAGAGCTGGATGGAGTGAGTCCCTAATAATTCCCTCTGCTCTTCTTTGACAGCGCTGCGCGTACATAGAGTCCATGGAAGGGAGTTTTGTCCCTATGATCCTCTCTGCAGTCTTTATGACTCTTTGCAGAGCCTTCCTCTCTGCCTGTGTGGTGTTCCCGTACCAGAGAGTGATGCCTGTGGTGAGGATGCTCTCTATCAGTCCTGAGTGAGAGGGCAATGGTTCAGACCGGCTTTCCTGAGCAGTCTAATGAAATAAAGCCTTTGCTGGGCTTTTTTCACTGTGGCTGTGGTGTTAAGAGTCCAGCTCAGGTCTGATGTAACCTGCAGTCCCAGGAATCTGTGGCTGTCGACCCTCTCCACCTCAGTCCCTTTGATGATAAGAAACTGTAGAGGGGGAGAATTCTTCCTTAAGTCCAGTATTATTTCTTTGGTCTTGTCTACAGTATATTGATGACGAGGTCATTCCCCTCTCCATAGACAAGAATGTTATGTACTAGGGTCCTGTACCCCAATTCGTCCCTCCCCCTTGATGAGCCCCATGATAGTGGTGTCATCAGCATATTTAATGACAACAGTTATCTTGGGTGGAAACACAGTCACAAGTAGGGCTGCAATGATTCATCGAGTAACTCAAATAACTCGATTACAATAAATCCTCGATGAAAATTCTTTGTTTCGATGCTTCGTGTAATCCGCACGACTATATACTGCTTAATGATCAGCGTGTTTCACTCGGAGGATTATTACTATCGCAGTGTGCTTACGCTGCATTACGTGTAGCAGGGTTGATTTGATGGCGTAATAGAGGAAGACAGGGAAAATAGCGAGGAAATTCAGAGAAAAAGGCGAAAAATGTCTAAAGTTTGGGACCATTTCAAACAAAAGAAAAGTGAAAATACTGTATAGTGTGTCCGTTGTAAAACTGAATTAGCTTACCACCATAGCACAACGTCAATGATTCAACATCTCAGCAGAAAGCACCCAGTGTATGCATCCATTTCACAGAGCGGAACCAGTATACAAAGTAAGCGCGAGCGCTTCATTCACGGCTAAAATAGACCTGCGATAGAAACGTATTTATGGACATATGTGTGAATAAAAAAGTGTAACAAGATTCAGTCCAAGTAGCCCCTATTTTTCCTCAATAAAACACTGATAACACAACAGCAGTGAAAATGATGCTGTCGTAGTTTAACATGGAGCTGGAACCTGTCTATACACTAACAGCAAAGAGACGGTTCCGTTACAGAGATGGTGAACTCAGGTGGAGTGAAGTAAAACAACAGCAGAGTTGGTGAGAGTCCTTAATCAAACCAACTGTTAAACAAGCTGAAAGGTGAATAAAAGCGATGTTTTCAGCTTCATTAGTCGCAGTGATACCTGCAGCATGCAGGGGTGACTCTAAAGGGAAGCATTAGGTATGTTAGCAAAAATTTCAAAATGGTATTATTGTTAAATGGATTATTGATCATGATAGAGCTTTCCAATGACACCAAGATCCATGTAATAGGTTGAGAAATAAAAAAGTTATTAAATTTCAAAATCTTTGAATGCGGGGCAATTAACGTCCTTTGTTTTTAATAGAGACAAAGAAAAACCTGTGACCGAAAACCTGGTTTTCATTGCATTAAAATGCTGTAACTTTTTATTTCTTTAGATATTTCCATGAAATTTTCAGATGATGTTCATTGGACCTTAATCTGCTTATTCCAATAGTGATTTACATGATGCATCAATAAAATGATAACAATTATCCCCTAATTAGTTCAGGTAATCAATAGTGGCAGTTCCCGGAAATGACCAAACTGATATTATTATTACCATAAAGATTGCCAAGTATAGTCTCTGAAATAAAACCTTGTAGGAACCATATTAACTCTTCTGGGCTGAAAAAGTAAAAAAATATTGTTCTAGGCTAAAAATTAGGTTAAAAAATAATAAAGCACATTTATACAATAATTACTGACGCTAGAAAACAGGTTCTGACAATCCAAGCCTCACAAAACTTTCTAAATTTGATCTTGAATATCTAATTTAGTAGTCTATACATAATTTATTTGAATTCCTACCTACCTTATATTAAATTTAAGGCTGTTTTTGTGAACACAAAACTCCACACGCTTAAGCCGCGATCGTAAAAATCGGAAATCGAAAACTGGTGAACAAGGGGAATTCTGGGTATCTTGTATCTACATCATCAAAAGGATACCCGGGAATTTCCATCCATTTGCCCATAAAATGAGACTTTATTAGGTATACCCCTGCCAGGCCGAAAAAATCCCGAACGTGCTATCGGAACCAATATGGCGGTGGCCGATTCGCGATGATGCTAACGTACCTAGAAGCATGGGGTGTACTCAACTAGATCTATTTCAAGGCAATAGTAATATTTTGCAGATTTACATTAATATGAATAATATTACATGATTATAATAATATAAATAATATATTATAAATATAACATAAAAAAATTATATCCCCCTCCCCAACAGCCTTGGGTTAGTGAAACTCTGAGACATTGAATTATCCAACCGTCACATGCTCCTTTAAAGGCTTACACACACACTCATCCTCTAACACACTTAAACACACACAATCTTACTCACATTCATCTACACACACAAACATGAGCACAGCATTCCTACCTCATTCAGGAGATACAATCCTGTCAGAACTTTGTTTTATGCCTCTTATAAATGTACAAGAACACAGAAAGTAAAGGCCATTTTAATTTATGTCTTAATTTAAGATATATGTATACCAGTAATTTTATTTGACATCATTTTATTTATTTTTGCATTTTTGAAAGTGTTTTCTTTTAAAAAGCAAAACAAATATGTAAAAGGGTTTAGTTCTTTTTTCAGTAGTTGTATGGAGTTCAATCATTAGGAATGTTCCTAAAACGGAAACCCATGAGTTATTCATTTTAAGAATAGTTACTATTGCTCTTTAATAAGACAAAGGTATTTGTTATCCGATTACTCAATTAATCGATGGAATAATCGATAGAATACTCGATTACTAAAATAATTGATAGCTGCAGCCCTAGTCACCAGTGCGCAGGATGAAGAGTTTTGGACTGAGGTAGCACCCCTGTAACATATGTGCTGACTGTAAGCTCAGCAGACATGCTCACTTAATGTACAACTTTTCCATAAAGTACTTTATATAACCTTCTTCATTGTATGTTTCTCCAGTGTCATGTCTTTTTGGCCAAACCTTTGAATTCCTACTCTGTAAAGAACAAAAATAATGATTTTAGGTTGAGGTTAGCCTAGGAAACAAAATGAAGCTGCTTTTTTGTCCTGGTTGACTGGAAACACCTAGGTGTGATGCCCAGCCTGTATGATCCTAGTGTGTGCCACGCCCCCCTGATTACCCACGTGTGCCTCCCTGATTGTCTCCTGCTGTGTCCGATTACTTTGATTAGTCCCGTCCTATGTAAGTCCTGGTCTTACCTGTTCCCTTTGTCGGTCATTGATGTTGCTGCTGTCGGTTCGTGTGAGATGTTTCCTGATCCGCGTCATCCTAATAAAACCCCGTATTTCCCCGTATCCTGCCTGCCTTGCCTGATTCCTGCCCGCCTGCTCGCCCCGCCCGCTAGGCGAGCGTGACACTAGGTATCCTGTCATGCAATTAAATGATCCTTTATTTGCCATTTGCCCAAGTATTTTGGAATGCTTCTCTCTGTGTATTCGATCTTACTTTCCTTTAGGACATACATACACAGTTGAGAGTGAGGCTTGGGGTCCAAGCCTAGGCTGCCCCTGTAGCACATTTGGGGGTTAAGGGCCTTTCTCACTGGCCTTCAGAAATGTGACCAGCAACTGGTACGCTAGCTTGCCAGCTACTTATAAATGACCAAGTTAGAATGATCTACCTACTATAAAACTGCAAAACAGGTATTTATGTATAAAAATATTGAGTATTTAATACTCCCCCCAACTTTAACATAAAGTATTAGTTTTCTGCCAGTGTGTCGCCCCCACATTCAAAATGCTTCTGACATCCCTAATTATTATTAATTTCCCTTTGGGATAAATAAAGTATTTTTGAACTGAACTGGGATTTTAGTTCCTTCACCTTTCTCTTTCTTAGCTCGCTTTTCGGAGGGAAGTTAATGTCGTAGTTTTTATGAACAGTCCAAAAATGCCGCTCCACATTTCCCTTCTTCGGAATAGCAATGGCAGATGAGGCAAATGCACTTCGAATGTGACATTGGGGAAAAAACTCCTCCTTCCATTCCATATGGAAATGGTAAGTTTTTGGCTTCTTATTTGGTCCAGCTCCCCCATTCATTTTTATACCCTTAAGTTTAGTAGATTTTTGGAAAGTATATATTTCAGAAAGTTTCATTTCTCCTTTTTTATGCACTTCCTGTCTTGAAAGGCATACTTCCAGACAGATTTTGGAATCATTTATTCCTGTTAGTGTTTGGCATATATACATTACTGCAGGATAAGATCAAGATTAGAAGTCTCTATATGTCAGAGCTTGCCCTTTAAAATTCTGTAACTTTAACTTTAAATTGTCATAGAATTTCAAAGACTGTATGGGAAATACCACATGACTTTTAACATACATTTGCTTACAGAAGTTGCACAAAATGTGAAACAATAGGGGCCGTTATGGGCTACGTCAACCTTTGTATTTGAATCCAACATAGGCACTCTGCTGAAGTATTTTCATGGAACACAGTATGTACCTTTACAGAGAGCTAGAAAATTTGTTTTGTGGAGAGAATTGCCAGAAAAATTCAATTTTTCAATTCAATTTATTTTTATATAGCACTTTTCACAACAAGGTTGCCCCAATGCGCTTTACAGGAGTGTGTTTTGGAACA
>JAODJX010000027.1:7325887-7337621 GCA_026776945.1 Isichthys henryi
CCATCAGTGAGACAATCCTCCACATCGGCCTGTGTCGGGTGGCAGGATGGAGGCTGCTCCAATATCGGCATTGATCGTAGGTCACATCTGTGATGGCACCTTTCTGTGGACCCTGATGGTGGCTCAGAAGGTGCCCCCTCAGGCACCCTCCAGACAAGTGGGAGGAAAGGCAGAGAGTGCAGGTGTCAAAAATCTAAGAATACCATCACAAGTACAAATGTTCAGTTGTTTATTGAAGAACTTTTATTTTAATAAGCCAAGAACTGAAGAATGCGAAATATTAAATGAAAGGGTTTCGGCCATCCACCACTGCAAGACAATATTGCACCGTCATATAGGCTTGCAATTGCCAAGTTGTGTGTAAATCTAAGTAACTGCTTCTGGTCTTACAGTTGTCTTTTGGTTGATGGAGTTTTGTATCACAGTCAGACATATAACAGACTAAAGAAAAGGTACAACAGTGCTGTGTACCTGAAAGATGGAACATTGTGTTTAATTAATGCCTTAATCATTTTTAAACAAAAATGTGCACACCAGAGCCCTGCTATTTGTTTATGTACCAAACATGGCTGTGTTTTAGTTGATGAACCTGTTAAATCTACCAAGCCTTTCTGCAAAGATTCACAAATAAACGTACAGAATACTTTCATGTATATGGCTAAGAAGACTGGAAATGTCAGTGCTATCTGGCCAGATATGATGTTACTGAAATGTATTGTTGTTGAAATTACTGTACAGTATTTTTGCTTTTCTTTTGGTTGAAATGGTCCCAAACTTTAGACATTTTTCGTCTTTCTCTCTGACTTTCCTCGCTATTTTCCCTGTCTTCCTCCATTACGCCATCAAATCAACCCTGCTTCACGTAATGCAGCGTAAGCACAGTGCAACAGTAATAATCCTCTGAGTGAAACACGCTGATCACTAAGCAGTACATAGTCGTGCGGATTACAAGAAGCATCGAAGCAAAGAATTTTCATCGAGGATTTTTTGTAATCGAGTTACTCGATGAATCGTTGCAGCCCTACTTATAATAATATTTTCTTTAGAATGCAGTATTTTCAATTTATCACATGAAATGCTCCATAGTCACTGGATTGAAGAGATTACTACAGTTCACCACTGATAAACTGAGTTCAGCCGTCAAGCAAGAGAAAGTCCCTTATTTGCCAATATTCCTTGTTGTCTTATAGTCAAGGAGTGGTTATACTCTAAGTGAAAGGTCCAAGGGCAGCTGGCACATGTCAAAGCGTTCTGATGCTGGAAGTCCACACTAAATCACCATGACTCATCTTTCTTCTTGACCAGGACTGCCAGCACAGCCCATGGACTGTTGGAAGGTACATTGACTCCTGCTGCCATCATTTCCTGGATTTTTTGCTCTGCTGCCTAACGCTTAGTGAGCGCTAGCCAGAGGTGTCACAGACAGAAGGGCGGAGTATTTTTGGAGTTAATCCAGTGTTGTCCAAGTGATCTGCACTCATCATCCTGGACTGTGAAGATGCCTATGTATCTATCTAGCAATATCCTTAGCCAGCACTGCTGTCAGGCCCACGATGCACAGAGTTATAGTGGTGTCAGCATCTCAATAACAGCATGAATGGCCAGCTCTTCATGCATGTCATGGGGAAAACATGGGTAACCCCATGTGCATAACTGCAGAGGTCTGTGGCACATGCAGTCAGGCTCAATACCCCATCTCTGCCAATATCCCTCATGATCTCTTCCAATAGTTTCCAGCAGGTCAGCTGCTCCAGCACTGTAACTGGAGTGGTGTAATCCTTCTTTTTTCCAGGGAAAGGCTGATGAGGGCTTCTAGTGCTTCCCCTTGCAGTGCTAGTGCTAGGTGGACTACAGTTTCCATGGAGGAGCAGTTGTTGTGCCATGCCACTGGGAGTATTTAGGTGAAGTAGGGCTCCAGGAACCCCTCTCCACTACAGCAGGAGAACTTCATGACAATCTTCGTCCCACTGTCCATTGCTTTCAAATTTGGTGGTGCCTTTTGTTGCAGAGCCGCAGCTCCCTGCAACATCTGGCACTGGCAGTGAAGTACATTAGGTCCAAGAGATCACCCCATGAAGAGTCTCCCCTGTATAGTTCCGAACTGCAGTTGCCAAAGTCATCAGATTAGATTGCAGATTTCATTGATGACCTGGCATTCCACTTCTGGCATTAAAGTAGTGTGTGTGTGGTTCATTTTAATATAAGGAGGCAACTGCTCTTTTATAAGGAAGAATCAGTCTTTAATGATCACTCACCAGTAGTCTAAGCTAGCAATGGCACAGACATGGAAACCAACAGATTACACGATACTGTTACTCGCAGTTACATGCTAATGTGAACACACACATTCTATGGCAAACATTACACATTTACAACATTTACCATTCATTTATAACACAAATACACATATCAGTTTTTGCTATTTACAGATTTTGTGGTGCAAAACACCCTGTTAATACAAAATTGGTCCTGATAAACCCTCACGTCATAACATGGTTGTGTACAACTGCAAATAATGTGAGCCTATGAGTGGAAATAGGCTTCCTAGGAAGTGGTGATGTCTGAGAATGCTGCATATTTAGCACCTGGAATTATCTTGCCAGAAAACAGGCATATGATGGAGAAGTTGGCATCCTTTGATGTATTGGATTTGACTCTGATGACTGTCAGGGTGTTGATACAGATGGGACCAAAGAGCAGGGCTAGGAATCCATCCACCTGTTGAAGACATGAAACCTTTTTAGATAAAGATGTTGGGTACTACCTGCCAAGCTGCTGGAGTAATACCACAGTACAGCATTGACCAAAAAAGTAGAAACTAGGGGCACTGGCCAGGAAATATTAGAGGATAATTATACCTGCAGTCATTTCCAGAAATCTGTCAGAATACAGCTTAGAAACAGGAAAATTTCAGTAAGAGCAGCAACTTACTTATACGAAAACTCAGTGTTGATATCATATGCTATAAAGTCTTAGAATTTAATTTAGCAGTTAATCCCTTCTCGTAATGCTAGGATAATCTGTAAAAATAAATCTATTTACTGATAATTACTGATATGTGCTCTTTCATTTGATAGTGTTATGTTCTTTGTAATGCCAATCCTGTGCAGAGTCACAGGGGGCTGGTGCCCATCACACATAGCATGGGGAACAAGATAGGAGTATACCCTAGATAGGACACCAGACTATCATAGAAGACACACACTACAGATAATTTAAAGACACCAGTTAGCTTAATTGCACCCACATAACACAGGGAGAAAATTCAAACTTAACACTCACAGATCAGAGGTGGGATTAAAACTCCAGTACATTTTCATTAAATGGTCCATTTAAATCAGGATTCTAAGATTCTTCTGGTGCAGCATTCTGTTGTGTTTAAAGTCATTTTTGTATAGCCTCATTTAATTCGTAGGTCAATCCCTAATGCCTTGATGTTCCATTGTAGAATTGGTTGCTATGATCCACAACTCGTTGTTCTTTCAGTCATTGTGAGCTGCTGTGATCCCTAGGCTACAAACTAGGGCTAAACCACAACACTCTGGCCTCCAGACTTCAAAGTCTGACTTTGAATGATGTTCTTTTTTGGAGTTCAGTTTGTCATTTTTTCCAAACATAACATTTCTCATTTATGCCACTTTCATCTCATCTGTGCATATGACATTCTTCCAATTCAGGATAATGCAGGTAGTCTTTGGCAAATCTGAGACAGGCTGCAATATTCTTTTTGGCGAGCAATGGTTTCCTCCTTAGTATCCTCCCATGCACACCAGTTTTTCTCAGTGTTTTTCTGAAGTAGTCTGATAAACAATGACTTTAGGCAATACTAAAGAGGCCTAAACCTCCATAGTTGTTGCCCTAGCATTCTTTATCATATCCTAATATACTGTGAAATTTGTTAATTGACCATTCCTGGTAAGAGTAATATTACCTCTCTCAGGACTGGAAGCCGGAATATTTCAAATTGGCTTTGTTATACTTTCCAGCTTGGGTACTAACAACAATTTTAACAACTTTAGAAATCCCATCTTATGATTAGCTTCTACTAAATTGAATGCTGTGAATGCCAGTAGTGATTTGATCTCTTTGGGTCCTTGAGCAACGCCCTTAGCCTGCAATTGTATGATGTTAACCTACATGCAGCCCTGAAAGCAGGCCCTTCAAGTTGCAGGGAACATTTGGAGGTTGGTGGCAAAATTGACACTCCAGCCACCTAAAAAAAGTTCACACTGTTCTATTTCATTTGAACTAGTGTGGTGCTGAGGTGCTGCACTCAGGTCTCATCCCTGAGGTGGATTGTCATGTGGTGGATGTGGCAATGTGCTGTATCAATGCACACTCCTTGCCTCTCCTCATATAACTGATTTCAATGGTTATAATCAACATTTGTCAAATTCATCCTTGAGTAGGTTTACCCCTTCTATAAATTTGTTATATTTCACCACCAGACAGTATGATAAACTTTCATTTTTCCATGTTCCATGACCACTCCACCTTGTATGTCTGAGTTTGTTCCAGCTACTTTGTTTTACTCCCTTACTCCCTTGGGATGAGAGCCCTGCAATGGATTGACATCCTGTTCAGGGTGTCCACTTTTTCCTGTTCTTCCTGACACCAGTTCCAGGCTTACCATGACCCTGCAGCAGATAAGGAGCATGAAAAATGAATGGCTGAATACTGTTACTCTACACCACCATAGAAAGTATCAAAGAACTATGGTTTCTAAACACCATGGAAATGTGGAAGTTTGAAGGCTGACTGAATAATACTTGAAAATTAACTTTTACACTAGATGCAGCCTGGTTAACTATGAAGTAGTTTAAGGGATTAGTTTTGTTTAGTGTTAACATTTCTGATTTATAACAGGTAAGTCATAAACATCAAAGTAGACTCCATTCCTATTTAAAAATTTCAAATCAGTTTGCATTTAAATGGATTTAAACTAGATTTGGTGCTGTTGGAAATGACAGCATTATATTCTCTGGCCAACCCTGTCAAGTAGTCTGCCCATCTAAGCCTAATCTCACACCTCTCAAGGTGTACAATGTCTAAATGGATCACCTGGAAATGTTAAATGTGTTTTTACCTGAATGCTGAGTCCTTGTTGTGATATATAGGTCTTGAAGTATACTTATTTATTTATTGCACATTCAATTTACTGTGGTACCTCGGTATAAGTCCTTAATGCGTTCCTGATCCTTGGATTTATACCAAACACAACGTATGCCAAGCTAATTTTTCACATAAGAAATAAAGGTCCATCCATCCATCCATCATCTCCCGCTTAATCCGAGGTCGGGTTGCAGGGGCAGCAGTCTCAGCAGGGAAACCCAGACTTCCCTCTCCCCAGCCAATTCATCCAGCTCCTCCAGGGGAATCCCGAGGCGTTCCCAGGCCAGCCAAGAGACATAGTACCTCCAGCGTGTCCTGGGTCTTCCCTGGAGCTTCCACCCAGTGGGACATGCTCGGAATACCTCACCAGGGAGGCGTCCAGGAGGCATCCTAAGTTGATGCCCGAGCCACCTCATCTGGCTCCTCTCAATGCGGAGGAGCAGCGGCTCTACTCTGAGTCTCTCCTGAATGACCTAGCTCCTCACCCTATCTCTAAGGGAGAGCCCAGCAACCCTGTGGAGGAAACTCATTTCAGCCGCTTGTACTCGTGATCTCGTTCTTTTGGTCACTACCCATAGCTCATGAACATAGGTGAGGATATGAACGTAGATCGACTGGTAAATCAAGAGCTTTGCCTTTTGGCTAAGTTCCTTCTTCACCATGATAGACTGATGCAGCGCCCACATCACTGCTGATGCCGCACCGATCCACCTGTCGATCTCCCGCTCCATCATTCCCTCACTCGTGAGCAAGACCCCGAGATACTTAAACTCCTCCTTTTGGGGAAGGACACCCTCACCGACCCGGAGAGAGCATTCTACCCTTTTCCAGCTGAGGACTGTGGTCTCAGATTTGGAGGTGTTGATTTTCATCCCAGCCGCTTCACACTCGGCTGCGAACTGCTCCAGTGAGAGCTGAAGGTCATGGTCTGATGAGGCCAACAGAACCACATCATCTGCAAAAAGCAAAGACCTAATTCTGAAGTCACCAAACCGGACACCCTCAACGTCCTGGCTGTACCTAGAAATTCTGTCCATAAAAGTTATAACAGGCACCGACCACCTTTCAGCCACAGCTCTGGTCAGCCGACTCCACAATGGAGGCACGGAACATGGCCCATTCGGACTCAATATCCCCCTCCTCCCCCCGGAAATTGCCGAAGTCAGGACCTTCTGAAGGATTCCGCTAGATGTTCCTATACGCACTATATGCTTGGGTCTGCCAGGTTTGACCGGCTTCCTCTCCCACCAGCGGAGCCAACCCAACACCAGGTGGTGAACGGTTGACAGCTCCGCCCCTCTCCTCACCCAAGTGTCCAATACGTGCAGCTGTCCGATGACATGACCAGAAAGTCAATCATTGAACTGTGGTCTAGGGTGTCCTGGTGCCAAGTGCACATATGGACACCCTTATGCTTGAACATGGTGTTCATTATGGACAATCTGTGACGAGCACAGGAGTTCAAAAAAAAAATACCACTTGGGTTCAGATCGGGGGGGCGTTCCTCCCAATGACACTCCTCCAGGTCTCACTGTTATTGCCCATGTGAGCATTGAAGTCCCCCAGCAGAACAAGAGAGTCACCGGGAGGAGTGCTCTCCAACACCCTTTTCAAGGACTCCAAAAAGGGTGGGTATTCTGAACTGCCGTTTGGTGCATAAGCGCAAACAACAATCAGGACCCGTCCCCTCACCCGAAGGTGAGGGGAGGCTACCCTCTCATCCACCACGGTAAACCCCAATGTACAGGCCCCCAGCCAGGGGGCAATAAGTATGCCCTGCTCGGCGCTTCTCCCCGTGAGCAACTCCAGAGTGGAAGAGGGTCCAACCCCCTTCAAGAAGACTGCTTCCAGAGCCCAAAGCTGTGAGTCGAGGTGAGCCCGACTATATCTAGTCAGAACCTCGCAACCTCGCGCACCAGCTCAGGCTCCTTCCCCAACAGAGAGGTGACATTCCATGTCCCTAGGGCTAGCTTCTGAAGCCGAGGATTGGACCGCCAAGGTCCCCGCCTTCGCCACTGCCCAACTCGCCCAACCCTTTAGCCCTTACGGGTGGTAAGCCCATTGGAGAGGGGACAATTTGCAGAATCTTTCTGCACCGAATAGGTGGTTACTTATTCTTTTGTGTTTTAATGTCCATGTTAGAAATTCCCTAAAATTTGCATACAATTTGCATAAACTATTCCGAGCTCTCAAATAAATTTTTAAGTTAATTAAATGTAACCTTTTAGTTATTTGCTAAATAAAACATGACTACATGCTTGAAGGGTGCAAATTACCACGGGTTGTATGGCAGTAAATTCATCTGATACAATCTTTTAATAATGTATAATATGTCCCCCAATCCCACTTGGTATTATTCTGCTATACCTGGTACATCTTTAAACAAAAAAACTTCAGTTAATTACTGTGGAGAGCGATATCTGCAGGGGACCAAGGACATATAGGGAGGCTCTGTGCGTACCAAAGTTAATCTATTGACGCAGGCCGTGGCGACAGTCGCTAGGCAAATGATATAGAGTTGACGCAATAACTAGGAACATACAGAAGAACATGTTGCACCAGATAAGCCGAAATTGCCAGAAAGTGGAAAAGTACGGAAAGGGACGGGGGCTGCTTGTAGAAGGGGTATACGACAGACATGAACAACAAGGAAGTCGAACTCTGTTGAGATGCGGTGTGTCACAGAGTTCCCAAATCGATCTGTTGGAATAAAAGGAATAAAAGGTTATTGGACAACTCATCCACACCTCCGAGTGATCTCTTCTCATCTACGGACCCGATGGAGTCGGTGTACATTACATGATTGAATTTAGGAATCATCGTTATCTAAATCTTAGTACAGTACTGCAATTTTAATGATTGTTCCTTTTCAAAATGATCTAGCATACGTTTAAACTAGTTTAGTGTTTACTGCCACTGCTTCTGTATGAGATCAGCTTGCACTCTCCGGGCAAACCATAATCATTTTCATCCTTGCTGGTTAAAACACTCAGATGAGGTTGTGAGAAACTTATTTTGAACTCTTTTTTTGCTTTATAATCTCACAATATACACTGTATATTGCAAAAAAAAATCACATTGGGATATTTGAAATCTTCCAGTATCATGCATTCCTAGCATGAACGGCTGCTACCGTTTTTTTTTTTTTTTAAACAGAACGAAAGGCTGCAACTGTGGCAAGAAAACAAACTAGCAATGAACTGAACACAGCTTGTCCCACACTAAAATCCTCCTAGCCAGAAAAAAATCAACAAAACATTTGCAGAGAAGGTAGTGTTATTGACTTCATTGATCCCAGGGGGAAATTCTGGTGTATACAGCAGTAAGAACATAGAGCACAGATGAGTTCACATATAGTGTGAAACAGATGAGTTAGAAAGAGCAAAAAAAGTCAACATAGTGGCAACTGATTTTATAAAGTACACTGTACACAAGGAAACTGGAGACGCATGTCTTCATCCAACATTATCATTCATGACTAGCGTTGTCGATTTTAAGAAACAAGGAAGGCCACTCTTTTACCACTTCCCCGGGTGAAATTTGCTTAGTGCAGGGGTGGGCAATCTAATCCGTAAAGGATCAGTGTATATTCGGGTTTTCGCTGCAACCCCCTAATTAGATTACTACTGTAATTAGAGGATTGGCTGAATAGTCCTCCTACCTCCTACAGCTGACCTAAAGGATATACTAAAAACCGGCGTATACACCAGCCTTCTGTGCATAACATTGTCCACCCTGGCTTAATGGGTAAGGGTGGTGGTGGGGGGGGGGGGTTGATGGCGCAATCCAAAAAAGCTAGAGCTGACATATTTTATTTATCAATGTGGAACGATCATGCAATATATGGGACTTAATTGCACAGCTACACAGACATGTTCTTTTTGCATAATATAAAAGTGAATACAAATTAATGTTCTTATTTACAGTATATACACGGGATTAGCTACAATCAACAAAAACAGCATTTACAAATCAAAGTATTTTTTACTCTTGGCTCTATCACTTGGAGTATACTAATTTCTTATCCACAAAACAAGAAGGAATACTGGTGAACAAATGGCTTTATCTTTCCTGATGACGAGGCTAACATCAAAAAGTAATATTCAGAGAATCATCTTGTGCCTCCCAGTTTTACACTTCTACAATATTCCTGGGAAGTTTGTAAAAAGATACATGGAATAAATTCCAAGAGCATCTGGCTGTTTTCACAAAACGGTGGGTGCAGGCTCCTGTTTCTCTCAGTTATTCTGTCAATGCAGTTTTAGGTGATGTGAAATCTGATCATGTGTACATTTTTAGGTGCAGATTTTCATCCAAATATCTTTCTGAAGTAGTCATTAAATTCATCAATAATCAAAAGGATAAAGAGAACAAATAATCACAAACAGATTGATCCTTTTCACAAGGATAAGCCTCTAATCATCTCATCTTTCTCTTTGCTCTCGCTATGCTGGGCTACTTACAGTTTTGGTGTGATCTGTGTCAGAATTTGGGCAGGTTTAGATATTAAAACTTAGGACATGTCTACAAAGCTTGAAAAAGATTTGTCAAATACTTTTTGAGCTATTGTGCTAACAGGATCAAATATCTGAAACTACCCTTTTTAGGTATCACTATGTAGCATTGCTTCAAATATAGGGTGATCTCAAAATTTAATCAGTTTTATTTCCTCATCCAAATAATGCTTGTGCAGTTTGAAAAAGACCCATATCACCATGCATTCCAAAGTATCTGTAGTGCCGGCAGCAGCGGTGGACTGGTGCTATAGCCATATGTATTCCCCAAAGTCCAGGGGATACAATTATTCTGTTAGACCAAAGGGGGCTTGGACAGACCTGCATTTCAGGAATTTTGCCTGCAATGTTACATATGAATATACTGCAGTCAACCATAGTTAAACGATCTATAGAAATATTGGAATTAAATACATTACCACTGGGAGTTATTACCACTGGTGAAGTATTTGATACTGAAACAGTGATCAGTCCGCAAATTATTAGTATAATACTTGAAAAAACTGCCATGTGATCTGTACTGAGAAAAAAAAATAGTGTTGCTCTTTTCGACATTAATTTTGGTCATATTTTATGTGGGCATATGAAGGGAAGATGAAAGATAAAAGGCCATCATGGTTGATGCTTTCACTTGTTTGGTGTACATACAAGCTTACCTAGTTAATCCAAATAAAGAGAAAATTTAAAACAACTGGGTTTGATTAGGGCCAACCTAACCCAGTACAAATCTGACAAACCTCTGGTCCTCTGTCAGAGAAAAGTTACTAGCACACTGGTTCTAAAATTATGCCAAGACCTCTGCAAAAGATTAGAAAATAATATCCAAGCATCTGGGACTGCATTGAACTACCACTAGATCCATACTTTTAAAATAGGGAAAGTTTGGTAAAATAGTGAATTTTTCCAGGAGCAGATGTCCTTGCAAAATCGTCCATGGAATCACAAAAAAACCCTGTAAGAATACCCAGAACCCTGCAGGCATTTCTCATCTGTTGCAGAGATCACCATTCATGACTGCATCATTAACCTTTACTCCATTGCCTCTGTTTGCAACATTGGAAAATGCTTCTATGATCCTAGCAAGACATTGTGGATTGAAAATATACTGATTACCTAATTTTACTCTGCAATTTAGGTACACTATTTATTACAAAAAATGCAGGAATTAAAACACTCACTGTTATATCGAAACAACTTGAAATGACCTATTACATGTTATATTTTACATTATATTACATTCTATTTTATATATATGTGTGTGTGTTTGTGTGTGTATCGCTTAATGTGGCGTCACCTGCAACCTTCCATTCCTTGGTTGGGAAGAGGCGGCATTATTTAGTTTTTTGGGGATGCTTAACTGGTCTTCTCGGGCCTTGCATTAAAGAAACAAAATTCAGATTTTACAGATATGCATTAGATAACAAAAGTCTAAAAGAATCTGTATCTATGCACCTGTATTAAGCACAGATTAAGGTGAGTTTGGTAAAAACCTGCACCTTCACAGTAATTATTAGATTTTCTAAGAGGGAATTCTAAATGTTTTGTTTAAAAAGAACAATGTTGCTAAATTATGTTAATAAACTCCTTTGCCTGCAATAAAATAGTCTATAATGCAGCACAGGTTCTGACATTTAAACGGTATCTAATAAGTGACAATGTCTGAGGTGGTCTCCCCTAATCCACCTGCTAAGCACATGTTAGTCATCTTCACAAAATATATGAAATACATTAAATGGAAAACATGAAAAGTAGGTCATAATTCTGTTATTGTACTGTCTTTTCGCTGTTTTTAAGTTGCTTCTCTCAATAGATATCATTTACAAAACTACACTCAGATTACTTAGTAATAAGATTCTATTAGAATAGTTACTGTCAGACAGCCTTGTCACCCCCTCCCCCCATCTATCCATCCATCCATCCATTTTCTAAACCGCTTATCCTACTGGGTCGCGGGGGGTCCAGAGCCTATCCTGGAAGCAATGGGCACGAGGCAGGGAATAACCCAGGATGGGGGGGCAGCCCATCGCAGCTCACACTCACACACCATTCACACACACATGCACTCCTACGGGCAATTTAGCAATTCCAATTAGCCTCAGCATGTTTTT
>JAODJX010000027.1:7357327-7367496 GCA_026776945.1 Isichthys henryi
AATCATAAATAGTTACTAAAATAAACATAAAATAATATATATATATATATATATATATATATATATATATATATATGATTTTATGACAGACACCAGATTATGTGGGAAAGATGCAAAATAATACCCTGACCCTTGAAGATTGAATGTTAGATAATGTTGCCAACACTTTCCTGGAAAACTCAAAGGACTGTATTTAGTTTATGAATAGTCTAAGCTAATTTTGAAAATACAGAAACACACTGTTGCTGGGCAACAGACATATTGCTGCTATCATGGGTAATGTTAGAAGTACTTTGTTTTTAAATTACGATTCATCTGAACATTATAATTAAAGTTCTAGTCAGAAATCCAGTAAAGCAGGGGATAAATGCATAATGCACAACTTTTATCATGTGTAACACCAAGCAGGAATGGAATGTTGCAAGACATACAGATAAAGTATTTCACCTATAAATTATCAACAGAATTTGCATAAAGTAAATTTATGCAAGGTCCTTTGCACTTTTAACGTATAGTTAATTATTAAAGAATTAAATTGCACCAATAATAAAATGTATGTTTCTACCTAAAAAGTTAAATAACAGCTAGATAATTTTATTGACAAAATTTCCAGTTAAACCGCACTCAAATTTACTGCATGGCAGACCAGCGGGATATTAGTTACATAACTGTTCCCAGAGATGATTTGGGGGAAAAGAAAATAGCAGATGTATTTTGGATTTAATTATCCATGTTATGATCCATATATCTGTGGGACCGGAAGAAAACCACTGATATTCCCCAAGGGGAAAAGAATGAATAAATCAGACCCTGTCACTGTTTTCATTCCAATCATAATAGCAAATGTGATAACACTGGCTGAATAGGGAGGTGTGTGCTATTTATTATCACAGATTTTCCTGTGAGGATGAGAGCTTCCATTTCCGGTCAGCAAAAGAGGTGGGTATGTTCAATGATGAAAGGGCCATTCTAATTTATTAAATTTAGGACCAAGGGGAAGGTTTTTATCAATGGAAAGATGAATGACCCATGGAATGTGTGCCTGAGTATGTATGAATACACAGGATGACTCTTTAAGGTCGTAAATACACAGCAACATTAAAATTGATTAAATTTACCATGATGCTTTTCAGCCGCTTGACCTCATCCTCCTGGGCCCGGTATGTGTCCAACTCCTGCTGCACAGACTCAGCCACCTCAGGAAATGGGCTGCAATACATTAAGAAAGCTACCTGCAAATCATCCTTAGAAGAATCTGTAAGTATGTACATACTCATGCTATAACATAAAATTTACCTCTAACAACTATTTCTGAGTCTATGTCTGTAAAACAAAACCTAAAAAATATGCACAAATTCAGATGAATTCAGATTCAATTCAAATGGATATTACAGCAAATGTAACACAACACCAGAAATGGTAGCTTCTGGAAGACAATGTGCTTTCGAGTATTTTTATATGAAAAACATTACTTGAAGTAGTGAGAGTATTAGCAAGAGCAGCATGAGTCAGAGCAATCAAATGAAATAGGCCCTATGACACAATGTCCTTCTGTAATACCATAAATATAGTAAATCCTTAGACCTAAATGAGTGACACAGAAATGACTTAGCACAGAAATTTCATTGTTCATTCTTGGACCAAGTTTGTTATTTAAAAATCTGAGAAAAATAATAATTCTCTTATAATGTTCTAGGGCATTTTTTACACAGAATTCCATCCACAGGTAATTAAAGATGTTCACCTGCCCTTGTGTTTCTGCCAGAACTTGTCAGCAGCTGTGAGATCATAGATCCTTTTGTTCTTCTTCTTTGGTCGGGCGCCTGCAGGAAGGGCCTCAGACCCAGCACCCTCCTCCAGAGTCACCCTGTTCAAATGGAAGTCCTGTGACATAAATACATCAGTTAAGAGTATAGAACATGACACGACCTGTCTGTGTTTTGTCGACATACTTTGTTAAAAATATTTGTTAAACATGTTCCCTTTCTCACAAAAGTACTCACTGGCATGAAAAAAATATAGTAAATCTATACGTTACATATAGTACGTTAAATCTATACGTTAAAAGTATAGTAAAATATGAATTAAATCTACACAGAGAAGTTTCCAGGGGATATTTTTTTTACTCCATTCCTCACCAGAACATCATGAATGAGAGCCTGGTAGGTCCATGAGTGGTGCAATGGGGTTGCTAAATCAAGGTTTCGATCTGCAAGGACAATTAGTGGCCTCTGGAAGCTGAACAGACACAAGAAGGAATATTAATTTTTACAGGGTCACCGCACATAAATCTTGAGAAAAGTATACAATTGTTTTACCATTGAGAACAATATGGCATTCTGAACAACACATCTGTTTTTCTCTATTGTCTAAGTTCACAACTGAGACTGCTTTCCGAGTGAAAGAGCATCTGGTTTAAGGAACACCATCCTTCAGTTACATAACAATTGCAATTTTGTATGACATTATGCATGATAGTTAAAGTGACCCACCTGAACTGGCCTGCTCCCATGGTGTCCCCAGTGAACAGGCTGTTCCTGGCATCTCTAAGATTCTCCCGCAGTTTCTTGTCCAATTTCTGTAACAATCAGAGAGCTGTCCTCAGCCGCATCTCTCAAGCTTATGGCACAGAGCCCTAATATTTGCTAAGTGGTGAATACGACTCAGACTTCATGAAGATTACAAAATGCAAGTAACAAAGAGTGAACAGTCTACACCAGTGCAACAAACCTAAAACTATAGGCCCTGTATCTCCATGTCTTGCTCAGTGACATAATTAATAATGCTTACTACATTGTAATTTACTAATAATGACTCCTCTATACTAGGATCTTTCTTTTTAGAATCCCCTGTAAATAAGTATGACTTTAACACATATACGCTGAATTTAGTAAAATACAAGAAAAAATGCGAAAGGTTAAAAATAAAAAAGACCTCACAAAGGACCCAGTGTCATGTTCAATTATACCACGGCAGAAAGTGTCTATTACAGCATTTACAATGAAATGTAATTCTTACCACAGCCACCATCTCTGCTGCATTTCCTCTTGGGCAGCGAATAATCGGGACAGCACCTGATACAAACAAAAATACAATTCACTCACAGGGAGCACTGATGATTTTCACAGAAGATACACTGGAATCTGAAGACAGCATCTTGTTTTGTGGTTTGGGTCAGATGATCCAGCACAGCTTGAACTAAATGCTTACCCATGCCCAAGTTTGTTTAATATACAAAATTGTTTAAATTGGAAGAGTCAGCTAAATTAACATTACAGGATTCATTTTTATTAAATTTAAATAATATATTCAACAGTGCAACCAATGTTTTCAATCACTACAAAATAATTGCTAGATTGAATGAGATACCTTGCCCCATCAGTTGGGTGCTATAGTGTGTTTTGTAGAGGTCAACTCAGCTAATCTACTGCTAAAAACCACAGAACCTTACTGGATTACTACACAGTGATGTAGACTTTTTATAAGGCCAAAGATAGAGCACATGCAACAGCATGCCAAAAGTAAAATAACTCTGTCATGGCTTGGAAAAAAATGATAAAAAAGATACAGATGTGTTTATCTTCTGTATAATCATAAGCAGTCAAAGGAACGTTATTCAAATGAAATGAAGGCGCAATGTTCAAAGAAATATAAAAATAAACATGACTCATGTCTAATTCAAAAGTAATCAATCAGTTGGGGACTAGATTCATACCACAGAACAAAGCCATACACATGTATAAACAAACAAAAAAAGATTCTTAATGTATCTACATTGATGTAGTCTGTAAAATCCCAACTGTGGTGCTGGTTATGATATTCTATGCAGTCTCATTATTTGTTCTGGTTAAGAGCTGTCTTTAGCACAGAACAACAAGTTACTTGCTGACAAAAGCCAGTCAAAAATAGCACATCAATTAATAAAATTGTAAAACCCAGTGCAGAAGAATTCATATGTTTTAAAAGCTTTACCTTACAGCAGAGCCCAAATTTTGGGAGATTTATTACAAATTTTGTTATGTAAAAAAAATAAATATACTTTTTTATACATAAATATATAACATTGGTACACAAAAACAATAGTGAATGGTAGAACATTAGAAGCAAATAAAAAATGGTCCCAAATATTCTTAATCTCAGTGTACCAGTAATTATATGCTGCTCTACCTGTTTCTGAAATTAGTTTTGTTTTTTTAAATGGTGTCCTAACTTTTCTAGGGCAAACATATTTATTCAGTTATGAGTCCTGTCTAAATCTCATTTAATGATACTGAGAATGCAAAAGCATAGATACATATATACCATTATAATGCTGCAAGTTCTTGATCATCACTAGCACGAAGTTACGAAGCGCCACAATTTAAACGAACTGGTGAAACACTACCATCTAGTGGATATCAACAGTATAAAATTGATTTCATAGAATACAAGCCTATGCAGAATGTAGTTTACCAATACAATGCATTATCAATTAATTAAATTGTTTTAATCAATATCACCATAAAAAAACTCACCCAGTGTGACAAAGAAGCAGAAAAGGCTGTCTACTATAGTGTCCATGATCGCCTCCATATCTGTGTCCATTATGTCCGGTTTGTTTATTGCTGTAAAATGGAATTTAGATAAACATACGAAGAGGGTTACAACCATCTGATGTTATGAAATAGATTGAAACCATTTACAAACCATCCACAACTACATATGTTGTATGCACATGACAAATACAGAGTGGAGATGGAATTTGAAACCCTTGAAGTGTGACGTATCAGAGCTATTCACTAAACCACCATAAAAACGCATATATTGTTGCTTAATTTATTGTTCTGTTACATTACTTTAATTAAAATACAGGGTGGGGGCCAAAGGAAGGTATATAGTTTTTTATTTTACAAAGTAAAGGTTCTATGTTACAAAGTAAAGTTTTTATCGCGTTAACGTTATTTTTAAAAGTAGGTATATAGTTTTGACTAGATCTTTCCACATCGTTGGATCGGGCGAAGTGGCAGCATTGACTGGACAACCTGTTCATCCGACCTGACACCCATGGACTATTTTTTTTGGGCATAGTAAAGGAGAAGGCTTTAGAGAGGAAGCCCCACACAGTGGAGGAATTGAAGGAGTTCATCTTGCAAGCATTTCTGGACATTGATGCTAAGTTGGGTTTGTGTGCTAAAGTGTGTCACAGTGTCAGGGACAGGCTCCAGGAATGTATCTACATTTCGAACACCTGAGAGACTAAACATGACCCAATCAGTACTGAAAAATAAAAACTGAATACCTACTTCTAAAAATAACTTTGTAAAAGAGAACCTTTACTTTGTAAAATCCAATCTGTATACCAACTTTGGTCCACCCTGCACTCTTTTGCTAGTTGGGTTGAATAAGCATTTTTAGTTAATCAACAACTTTTATAAAGAAGCATACCATGGTAGGAAATTAATTCTTTATTTTGATTGCACAAGACAAACATGTCATCCTCTAGGGTAATGAAGTTCAAATACTGATCAAACACCTGTAGAGACAAAGAGTGCAGAGCAATAAGCTATGATATCAATAACAAGCTTAATTTAGAACACATCTGATAAACTAGAAAGGTTCAGCATCTAACCTTTGTGACTTGGGTCACAGCATTAGCCCCAAGAGCTGCACTGGCAATGTCTTCTAGTTTGCTTCTGGAAATCGCCGAGATAAAGTTCAAATAGTAAGACTCATAGAGCTGGTTACGCAGGTCCTGAAAAACAAATAATAATTGCACAAGTATATTTCATAAATGTGTATGATTGGACTATTATACTCTTTACACTCAAATCACTTCAAAAATCAGAACATACACTCAAAACTATGGCTTACTTGGCATATCCTGTCAATGTTCTCCTCAGTAGGCATGACGAAGTATATGGCTGGAACATCTGGGATAGAATCTCGATCTGAATGTAGCAAGCTAAGAAATACCATTTCTTATTTTAACAAATATAAATAAGGATCATTCTCAATAAATTAACACAAGGATATAAACATATACCAGCATAAAGCACATATTAAAAGTACAGACACTCCTCTACTTACGAATGAGACACGTTCCGAACGGTCGTTCGTAACTTGAAATGTTCGTAAGTCTTTTTCAACATCATTTTAAGGGTATACCCAAGTACAAAGAACTAGGATGCTCGGAGTACACACGCTATGCTGTTGCGTGGCGGTAGTAGCGGCCAGAAGTTGTACTTCCCAGAATTGGCGCACAGTAGAAAAATTTGATGCTACGGACAGGAAATGGCAGCCCAATGAACACAGTTTGGGCTTACGGTCCTCTTCGTTCGTATGTCTGAAAGTTCGTAAGTTGACAGTTCGTAAGTAGAGGAGCATCTGTATTACATGTTGCTATTAGTAATTATCCTATTATTTCTTGTCACTGTTTATTATTTTGTAGATTTTTCAATTCTTAGTAACAGTTTTCAGCTACTTACAGGTGCAAAGTAATGCCCATATCTCGCAACTCTTTTACTGCGAGCAGAGGAGAAATGATGTCCTGACCAAACCTGTCGTATATCAGTACCTGGGAGACATACCAGAAACACAACTAAACGTGAAAGGAAACAAATATACACGGACTAGGTTGGAAAACACTGAATCCGATTTCATTAAAAAAAGATTTGAATGTGTTACCTTCCATACTGGTTCAGTAACTGTATTCTTCAATGGAGGGACATTGAAGTTCAGCATTCGCCTCAAGGCGGCTGTAGGATAACAGAGAAAACTATCAAGCTATGACATAACTAGTCACTTCTTTACAGAATACTCTTCAATGGCTAAGGTACATAACACATGCAAAAGCATACTCATCTAGTATATGTAAATCTGTCACATAGAAAAGTCACAAAAAATAGAAATTAATAATTAAAAGGCAGGATAGGGTGTAGGTTTGTCCTGGATACTGACAAGCAGAGGGCTCTTCATTAGGAACACCCAGCTACTATGGGATAGGACCCACTATGCCTCTAGAACTGCCTTAAGGATAGATTAGTGGTGTGAGAATCCTTTCTGCAAACCACTGCAGGGGCTGTGCTGTTATAATTTCACCTGCAGCCTTCCTGTTAGCTATAACTATTTCAAATTAGCAACTGAAGGACAAATGTAATAACTACCAATCAATAGGCACTGACAGCAAAGATCCTTCTTTAGCATGCAAAACAAACAAAATGTAATTGTGCACAGAATTATTAATAGATGTAAAACCAAAACAAAATGTAGTATTTGCTTTAAAATGTACCTAGCATTGATTTCAAAGTAATACTTCAAATGCCGAGAAATAAAGAAAAACGATCAAATGAAGATGAAAAAGACATTTAAAATGGGGGGGATCATTTTTCAGGAAGTTTTACTGTCATATAAGCCTCCTTTTATCATTTATTCAGAAAAGTACATATGCTTGAAACTACAAAAAATTAAATCAAATAAAACAGAATGACATTAAAGTAAATCAAATTTGATTTACATTTAAATTAAACATTTAGTGAGGCCAAAATTATGACCTAGTTATGATGACAAAATTTCATGGCCCTGTACCTTCCAAATTCTATGAAAATTTCAGTTGTAAATATCTGATTGGTCGGATGTTTGACTTCATTTCCCTGTCATTTGTTGATCACTTTATTTATTAATACGATTTGCATCATTCACTGCCCACTTACATACCAAGTCACTCATCCTTTCAGGGATTATCAAAACATGCACATGCTTGTTTGTTGGAGTAGTCCCATTAAAAAGTGTACCAAATGGCATACAATATCATTTTAGCAGTTCTGAAAAATAAAATGACCCGTTCTGGATAATATCGATTTTAGAGAAGAACATGTTTTCGGACGGTATTAAAGGGTCTCTATTGACTAATGAGGATAGGGGCATCGATCAAAAAAACGACGGAAAATCACCTTTAGATCACATGTGCTCTGGTGTAATTTAAAACCCTGGGTAAGAATGTGGACATTTACCACTTAAATCTTAATATTTTATTCCTTTTGTTGCGCTTTCCATGTCTCCTACAAATGGTACTGCATAGTCGTTTTCCGGTTTTACGGACCTTCTCCAGGTAATTAGGCCTATCCACTCTTGACACAATTTGTGGTATCGTCTGGAAAGCTTTTTCATCTTATTGTAAATGGGATACCGTAACGAAATAACAATACTTCTGCCACTGAAGGGGGTTGTTTACCCCGAGTGTAGCAGTCATCGTACATATATAATCAAACAAATAGGCATTCACCATATTTGATCTCGCTCGTTATCATATTACTCATTATGTACACAAATGTTTTGTAGCTCATGTACACTTGCGCTAACACTATGTTTTAATACAAATTACCTCCACTACATATCAATATCTGTGTCGCGTTCACGTCATATCAGAATAATTGCGAAAACACCACCGGAACTCCTGCCATTACCTGGATTAAAAGAACGTTACGCGATTACGATTATAGGTAACAGGAAAAATAACACACACACATTTTATATGTATATATAAAATGTATATAAAGCGAAATAAGTCCCAAGGCAGGTTTCCCGTCTATCTTAGTAGTTTTAACGAGTACCAGTCCTCTCAACTCGTCGCTCCTAGCTCTAAACTAGTTTCTCGGGCAGGGATGTGGACATAGCACGAAAGTAACCTTTTGGTTAATTTCAATCTTGGTTATTTGGTTAGGGCTATTAATCGGCATTGTACAACGTACAGTAACTTCAGCTACATATTAGCCTACTAAACTGTTACAAAAAGCGCCTAAGCGGTTTTTCCACAAGAAAACCGAATCAGTCTTTACAGTAAAATATCTTTAAATGCTCCATTTCAGTAATTTTCCTATAAAAGTATACAATCATTACGCAATATCTGTAGGAAAATAGAATTTCGCAGTTAAAATACTACCAGACCTGTTTGTTTCTCCCTGATGGAGGCAGCCATCTTTGCTGGCAAATGACGGTGACACCAGCGATGACGTGGCACTCGGAGCTCACTGTCAACTAACATGAGTCATTTGCAGTTTTTGTTAATATACTAAATTTTGATTCACGTATAGTTAGATTTCTGCATGGCTGAACATTGCATCTTTGTATGTCCATTGTGATACTTCCATGCGTCTCAAATTAGCCCACACCTTTTTTTGCTATCAATGTCATGTGCTACTAGCATATTTGTATATTCACAAAATTCATCTGTCGAAGTAATTTTTCTTATATAACCATCATAAGGTTCTGTATAAATGACATTTGAATTACTACAAACATTTACTGATGCTCATTTTTAATAAAATATGTTATAGTACAATTATGATCAGATTCCTTAATCCATTTTCCAGCTACTTAAACTCCAGCACAATGTCAGGGGGGTCTGGATCATATACCAAGAAGTACAGGACCCAAGGTGGGGATACATCCTGTAGAGGATGCTTGTTCTTTGCAGGACATATGTCCACACTATGGTCAATTAAGAAATGCCAATTCATTGCATTCCATTTGCCTGTGGAAGTTAACTTGAGTACTTAGAGGAAATCTGTACAACACAGAGAGAACATGAAAAGTGTGCACACAAACACAGAGCAGGGATAGGATTCCAAAGCCCAATCCTAGAGATGTGAGACAACACTGCTACCTTATGATCCACTATGCTACTCATTTTATAGCAAACCAATGAATCATATGTGTTTAAAATTTAGAATATTTACTTATTTTTCTGTGTTATTATAAGTATCTAAAATATTGTGATTTGTATGGCACAAAATACAAATTGCCTTGCTATGGACAAAGAGAAAGAACATAATTCCAAACTGCGTAATTCTAAACACAAAACAGAAGTGAAGATGGTGGGTAATGAATGTTCAATCATCCACAACAGTCGTACTGAGCTTGAAAAAAATAAATATGTTGTTATGATATATATATCATAACAAATTGTGATAAAGGGGCGGTGCAGTGGTTAGCGCTGTTGCCTTACACCTCTGGGACCCGGGTTTGAGTCTCCGCCTGGGTTACATGTGTGTGGAGTTTGCATGTTCTCCCCATGTCATCATGGGGTTTCTGCCGGGTACTCCGGTTACCCCCATTGTCCAAAAACATGCTGAGGCTAATTGGAGTTGCTAAATTGCCTGTAGGTGTGCATGTGTGAGTGAATGGTGTGTGAG
>JAODJX010000027.1:7373153-7385279 GCA_026776945.1 Isichthys henryi
GATTAGATGCTAAACTGAATTTCGTTGCCCCTGTATTTATACATGTGTAATGACAATAAAGTTGAATCTAATCTAATACTTGTGGCCATGGACTACTTCATGAAGTGGCCCGAGGTGTATGCGGTTCCCAACCAGAGCCTCACCACCACCGCAGCTAAGCTCCTCAACAAGTTTTTTTTTGCAGGTTCAGGGTCCCTAAGGACTAGACTACCTGTGCCAGCTCCAGGAGCATGTTCACATCGTGCATGAGTTAGCCAGAGACTATCAAGGCACGGCCATAGCCAGGCAAAAGAGGCCATATGATGTCTGCTGTTGGGGCCAGACCTTCCATCCCGGGGAACTTGTTTGGGTTTACTGCCCGATCAGGAAGAAGGGGCAGTCACCCAAGCTCAACAGCCACTGGTGGGGCCCTGGGGAGGTCCTGAAGCAATCTCTGAGGTGATGTACATGGTGCGGATGCCTCAGCAGCACAGGACTGTTGTGTTGCACCATGACTGCTTGGTGCTGTGCCAGCCCCTGGCCTACTCGGAGCAGCCATCACCATGACTGGTGGTGAGTACCCAGGCAGCAGGGACTGATCAGGACGGTGGGGGACTGGGGAGCCCACCACCAGAGGACTTACCACTGCTCGGAATGCTTCTAGAAGTTTGTGGGGGTTCCAGGACAGATAACCCCTTGGGGGAGGCAGTGTAGGGGGGAAGTACCGGCGGGCTGCGCGGCAGGTTGAACTGATGGCAGCAGATGTAAATAGATGGTAATAGTTCTCTGTAGTTATTTGTTTTGTAGGTAAATGTGCTGTTATGTCACGTATTCAATTCAATATAACTTTATTTGTCCCAGAGGGGCAATTAAAGGCACACAGGGCAGTTGAACAAGGACACAATGACATGCAGGCAGCAGTATTTGGAAGATGCCGCGCAAAATTGCAGTCAATCAGGTAGATAAGAACTGAATAGATATGTAAAGGGAGGAATTGTTAGTGGGCATGGGGGGGCTCAAGTGCAGAATGAATGATGGGTTCCAGGGCAGGGAGGCGGCGGGGAAGAGAAGTCTGTGAATTGAGGAGTTGAACAGCCCTGGGAACAAAGGTCGCACTCCTCCTATGTGTCCTGCAGTTGGGACAGCGAAGCCGTCGTCCTGAGGGGAGCCACTCAAACTCTGGGAACAGAGCATGGGAGGGGTCCTGCAGAATCCCACACGCTGTTCTTAGAGTTTGCTGCTCACTCGGGGATGAAAGTGCTCTGACCAGGAGTCCGATGATCTTAGACCAGACCTTCACTGTGTTTTGCAGGCGGGTCCTGTACTGCGGGCTGGTGGAGTGATACTAGCAGGCGATGGAAAAACAGAGGACACTCTCAATGAAGGAGTAGTAAAAGGTTCTGATTATGACCTTGTTGACCCAAAAGCTGTTGAGCTTCCTTAGGAGATATTGCCGCTTCTGACATCTCCTTAGAATGTCTTCGGTGTTGGAGGCAAACTTTAGGGTGCAGTCAATAATATTGCAAAGTTGCAATGCTGTCACTGGTCCACTGCTGGATGTTTTTGACAACCTTCTCTGTCCTCTTTATGACTAGGGTGTAGGCTGGTGCTAGCAGGATGATGTGGTGATCAGCAGAGCCGAGAGGGGGGAGGGCAGCAGTGGTTAAAGTCTCCCAGGCTGAATTTGGGAGAGTCAGGGGAGATGAGTTCCAGATTGTCTAGGGTTTTTTTGATGTGTGCTGTGGCTGCTGTTGTATTTGCTTTGGGGTGGATGTAGACTAGGATGAAAAAGAGCTGAGGGAACTAAAAAGGGCAGAGGAAGACTGCCAGAAGTTCAATGTCTTTCCACCCGGGCGACGATCGTTGAGCACCAGTGTTTGTTTACAGTACATAAAGGCAGACGCCGCTGTCATGTTGTTTGTTGGTGAGCTCAGTGTCTTGGTCAAGTCTTAATGGAGAACCGAAGCTGTCAATGTGCAACATATTGTCATTGTCATTCTTATTTAGCCATGTTTCCATGAATGCAAGAATTGAAGCAGTTCTGTATTCATGCATGTAGGTCGCACTGGCATGCAGCTTGTCTGTTTTGCTGCACATTAGCCAAGATGATGAAGTTAAATGTGCAATGTTTACAATTGTCCCTCTTAAGTCTGTCTCTGATTTCACCTTTTTTCTTCCCTCTCCTCCTCCGTTTTTTCTTCCTTCTCCTTCTTTTTCTTGTGTGCCTGGTGGTCCCAAAGTAATTCCTGTGGTATTGCGTCCATGGTAACGGTGTTTTGGGGGTGCAGTCCGAGTTTCAGCAAAAAGTTTCTGGTGTATGTGACTCGTTGCATGTCGGGAAGATCCAGGCTGCTGATGTTAGCTGAAATAACCTCCACAGAGAGCCATAACAGCTTGTACCACTTGTACTGACAACGTACTCATACTTCCCACTGTGCCTGTCACCCTACTTACTCCAAATATGTACGGTGGGCAGTGCAAGTGCGTTACCAGTACTAATGGTAGGGATGCAATACAGATGACCTAGTGGTTAAAACCATCTCTGCCTGTTCACTGCAAGCAACATAGCTCAACGACACGCTTTTACAATACATTGGTTAACAGCACGGAACCGATGAATGACATCCTCATATTTAATTTGGATCGATTACTTCATCCTCCCAATAAATACACCTTCATATTTTAATAGTGCCCCCCAGCCCCCAACGTATCAAAGAAAAACTTTCCAGCTTTCCAGGCAGGCGTTCCATATATTGCACCGGAAGGTGTTTTGAGGCTACGGACATTTTTTCCAGTGTTTTTCTGAGAATAACGTCTCTGCATTTGAATTAAATGAAAAATGTTGCTGTTATGACAGCAGGCTCTATTTGCGTTATGCTATTGCTTTATGATCTGATTGCATTATGTTAACTATATAATCTTAAAAATGCTATATTTTATATTATGTTTCAGTTTTCTTATATGCATTTCATCCATCCATCCATTTTCCAAACCACTTATCTTACTGGGTCGCGGGGGGTCTGGAGCCTATCCTGGAAGCATGTTTTAAATATCATTAAAAAAATGAATTCTTCTGAATAAAACAAGCCCAAGTAGTACTTTCTACAATGAGATTCAGATAATCATAGCTAAAGCAGAAGATCACTCAGTAGCTTAGCATCGGCATACTAGCTTTTCTGGGTTTGTCCCTTCCACAAGTAAGTATACAGTCAAAAACGCTCACTACCATTGGTAGTTGAGTAAAAGATAATTCTATTCGTGGTATGGATGTCAATCATAACATTTAATTGGTGCTGTAATCTGCTGCATAATAGGGCTATAAAAGTGCCTCATCTGACTAGCAATAGTGTTCAGTGGTCTCTCATTATTAGTGATTTCAGCTCCACACCCAGGCGGAGACTCAAACCTGGGTCCCAGAGCTGTGAGGCAACAGTGCTAACCACTGCGCCACCATGCCACCCCATTATATACATTTCAATCATTATGTATTTACAAGGAAATATTGTGATGGATCTGGGACAAATTCATTGCTGTTCAATTGTTGCCAAGTACGTGTTATAGTGGACTAATTTCTTGCCTGTGATTGTCACCTTTTGAGTTTTTAAACTGGGGAGATGGGGGACTTGACAGAGAATGTGGGGACGCTTTGGGGGGGGGGGGGTTCTCGTTCATGGCCACTACGCGTTTTCTGCGGGGGACTCCAGAGATGAGGATGTGGTATTGTCGTATGACAGATGTTTGAAGCAATGCAAACCTAACCAGTGCAATAATGATCAATAATCCGAATATAATAATATACATGTACTAATTTGGCAGATGCTTTCATACACATCGATTTATAACAAAAGAATGGAAACCCAGCCTCGCCGTGTGGCAGCCAAGCAATGAAATTAATATTATAATAATAATAATTTAGTATTTTGCCATGTCAAAATTCATTGAGACATCAACTCAACATTTTCCAAAACATACGAGCCACTTTCGCTATTGCATCAAAGGGTGTTATATGTAATCCAAACTGTATAGCAATCTCTCCAACCGAAAAAAAACGCCGCCCAAAGGTTTCACCTTGTTTTTAAAAGTTTCGAAGAGCTGACGATAATCGATACCTCAGACCAGAGCACCCCAGGACTCATCGAGCTTCATCGGTCACAGGAAATTACATATAAATGAAAGAAGCTTCCCTGCTTTGAGGAATATCGAATAAACAAATAAATGTGGGTTTCATTACAAAATGTTCTCTCTCATTGGACCAATAACATCTTTGAGAAGAAAACGTTTGACGTAGCCAATGAAATCAATCTTGAGGTTTCGTCAGAAATGCGGGCGTGGCTTGTAATAGTTGCCGGATGTGGTTATGTCTGCGAGGCGTGATTTACGCTGAACTACTTTCGGGACAAAATGACGCGCACTAAGCGCCTCCTCTAGGTTTCCGGATGTGTTCATTTGAATTTTTGTTCCGTAGGGAAGTTCGAGAGACTTCCGCCGTTAGATGCTGGAATTGAAGAGAAGGCGGCTGCTTGTGCTTTATTTATGAATATTATTAACGTGACACCAAATACCTATATTGTTTAGTGTTTTAGTCTTTTCTGCGATATATTTTTTGCTGAGTTTGTTTTCGATGTACCGTTCGTTGTTTTCGTTAGATTTTAGATCAAGCATTTGTTTCTTACAGCTCAGTGCGTGAATACTTGCTTTGTTTTTGTACCCGTTAGTTGTGCGGGTTACAATCTCTTATGCTTATTAAAACTATATATGATATTTGAGTCAAGGATCTCTTTAATATACCATCGTTGTGGAGTTAGACTAAGCTTACATGCAGTTAGCATTTAATGTTTTATTTTATTTTCGTTGGTAATGATACAAAGTCTTTAAGGAACACTTGTGGTGTTTAGTACGTCTAAAAGACGCTGAAGACTATGCATTCTGAAGTGGTCGAATCAAAATCCAATCGACGTGAGTAACGAGCTGCCTTCTCTTTTAAATAGATTTTAGCAGCTAGGTGGTTTTGCCGGAACTTAAGAGTTTTTTAAAGCCGAATATTAATGAACGTATTATTCTTATGACCATGCCATTAACGGCGGTTTAAGAAGTAGCTAATTATCGGCAGCTTACCAAATGTTTTTAACATGTGCAAAAGTTTATTTATAATATGTTGCAACTTTACTCGTCTAAAGGTTGTGAACTTTGTAAGCTTGCTGATGACTGTCCAAACAAGTATGGAGAGAAAATCACGCTGGAGAATCACAACCTTACTGTACACTACTTTTGTCTGGTGAGTGTTGTACATGAATGGTCTACACTGCAACTTTACGTAATTTACGTTTATGGTCATTTGCATATCGCAGTAGGTATGTAAACTCTTGTTACCCCTCCCCCCTTGTCGATATTAGAACATCGTTCTGGCCTACTTACACACTTAAATTGTTGTATACCAGCTTATGGCCAGTGGAGTGTATCAACGTGGAGAGGAAGATAAAGGAATCTATGGCTTTTTAGTGGAGGACATCAAACAAGAGATACGCAGGTCTTCGAGATTGGTGAGTCTGTCACTTCTAATCTAAATTAGGTAAACCTGAAGATTGTGGCCATATCAGAGCACTTCTGAGACATGCAAGACTTGAATGAATGAATGTTACATTTATGTAGTGTTTTTCAAGACACCCAAAGCGCTTTGCAGAACCAAAGGGGAACCACTTCATCCCCTACCAATATGTAGCACGTACCTGGATGCTGCAACTGCAGCCATGCTGTGTCAACATGCTCACCATATATGAAATATGATTAGGAGATATGGTTATGCAACATGCTACAAATACATGGTTAGGAGGCTAGATTTGAAAGGGCCAGCAGTGGGGAAATTCTAGCCACAACATCAGGTTTCACCCCTACTCTTTCAAAAGATGCTCAGGTATATGTTTATGACCTTGGAGAGTAGGGCTGAATGGTTTATCATTTTCAAATCAAAATTGCTGTTTGAAACAATATGATTAGCAAATCGCATAGGCTGTGATTTAGGGCTTGCATTATACAGCACTTCTGACTCAGGGTTTAAAACTCATGAGAATAGTTTTTCAAATTCACGCTATCCACCTTGCGTGCCAGTCATTTTCACCAAACATTGCTTAGATGCACAGCTAAGGTGAGATACAGTTATAGCTCGACTAAGCCGTTTAATTGGACTAGTCCTTGTCCCAGTATAGGGATTCCACAGCAGGGGAATTGATGTACAGTCGAACCTCGTTACTACGTACAAGACGGGATATCAAAAACATGTATGTTACAAGCATAGAACGTTGTAACCACTTAGTGCAAGATGGATGAAAGAACTCACGAAATATCCATGTAAATGATAAAGCTTTAATAGAACAGACCCTTAAATTGACTACAAAACAAACAAACACATTATTACTTGTTAAATAATTCAACAAAGCTCATTTGGATCCTTGAAATTTTCCTTAAATTACTCACAATTACGGCAACGAAAATACACAACGGCTGGTCAAAATGGATTTTTAAAATAAACATTCGCATCCAAATTGGCATCAGGCCTGAAAATACTAATGAAATATTGGTCAAATTAAATCATAAAATCCTTTACTTCCATTATTATTCTTATATTTTCGGGCGAAGATCAGGTAGATAGCGACACAAGTTGTGGTGGGCGTGGAGAGCGCTGTACGTTGTAACGATGCTTAGTTTTCGTATTTTCTCTAGAAATTTGGATGTTGTATCGAAGTTTACGCTGTAAGGGTGTACGCTGTAAACAATGGCTGCTATTGGAATAATACTTGGGCTAAAAACGGGAATTAGAAACCTGTATGTTGAAAAGGCGAAAACGTTGTATCCGGGGTACGTAGTAACGAGGTTCGACTGTATTGAAGTATGTTTGACTCGGCTACAACAGATGGCGATATGGCTTCTTTCAGCTGGCTAGTATTTGGGCTTTTTCCGGTTGACCTATTGGGTCACAGGTGTAAAAAAAATAATAATAATAATGCATGCGTAGACAAATGAAGTGACACAAGCTTTAATTGCAATCTGATCGGAAGAACAGACACAACAAGATCAAGGAAAGCATAACTAGAAATAAAGCATTTTATACAATACACTATGACAGCACGGTATTGGAAATTTTTCAAATATTGTGCATGGACCAAAGTTTTCTGTCGTTATGACAGATTTCCATCAACTGAGTGCACTAAAGGTTAGTAATGAGATAATAAATAATTAGATGAGGCACAGAAATGGGGGGGGGGGGCTAAACAAGCATCGGCAGACAGAAGTTCTGGAAAGGCTGTCTTTTTCTTTAGTTTAATTATGATTTAATTATTCTTCTAAAAAATAAATAAATATTCTTATCTAAAAAATAAACATTATTTCAGCAGTTCGCTTAAACATTGACGGCTGTGGAGTAGCCTACAGGCTGCAGCTATTTTCCGACGCTTGTTTAAGATGCCAAACTTCATAGTGAGGAGAAAATTATTCCCCAGCGTTTAGTGCCACATTAGTCTCAAAGGCTTTCAATGTCCCAAAACAGACGAGATCTGCAAAAGGGTGAATGGCACGAGCTTCATGTTGCCTGGTGTATTCAATAATAATAAGAATCATAATAATAGGGCATAATAATTGGCTAGTAGTAGTATATTTTCAAAAAAGATCGGAATAGAACATATTTATGTTTGGAAGTCAGTGGTGTGTCATGAAGTGTCTCATTCGCTAATAGTAGCTAAAAAAGGTTGGAAAACAGTGGAGAAAACCCATTGCTTAAATAGATAAAGAAGCCAAAGCTCAAGATTCAGGAAAGCGGCTCCAGTGTCGCAAGTGCTGTGAGAGCTTATGCTCCGTTAAAAATAAATAACAGCGGTTTTGAAGTCCATTTCCTTGCTGTTAACAGAGAAATGGCAATGGGAAGCTGCTCTAAATTTCCTGTATTTTGGGTCGGGATCTTGGGATTTTTCAGCCTGCTTTAACACTAGAATTTCTGCAAAAATGAGGTTCTCACGAGGAGCCTCCCCCCCCTCGAAAATAGAGAGAGGGTGAGAAGCTTGGTCATTCGGGAGGGACTCTGCTGCTGCTCCTCCGCATCGAGAGGAGCCAGATGAGGTGGCTCGGGCATCTGGTTAGGATGCCTCTCTGGTGAGGTGTTCCGGGCATGTCCCACTGGGAGGAGGCCCTGGGGAAGACCCAGGACATGCTGGAGAGACTAAGTCTCCCAGCTGATCTGGGAACGCCTTGGAATTCTCCCAGAGGAGCTGGATGAAGTGGCCGGGGAGACGGAAATCTGGGTTTCCCTGCTTAGACTGCTGCCCCCACGACCTGACCCGGAAAAGCGGTAGATGATGGATAGATGGATAACCACTTGAATGTGATACGGAAACATGCATATGCACGTGAAAGTCTTTTTTTATTGTACCATAATATATTTGAACCGCAATCTGTTTCTAAGTAATTAGCACTTTTGTGCTCTTTTTCGCACATAGTGACGTCAGTTTACACGCAAAGTGCATTGTGCCATCTCATAATAGAATGACATAGTAATCAGTAATCTTTTGTGTGCTCATAACTACGCAATGTTTCACATGTAGCGTATGAAGTTTCCCTGCAAGGTGCACTGTGCAATTTTTTTTTAACAGGCTGAATGTTTGTTTTAGCACATGCCTTTATTGTATTTTGTAAGCTATTTGGACTTTATCCGGCCTTTACACATTCTAAGTTGCAAGTTCAATTTTTTTCTTCATTACCCATAAAAATGCTTTATATGTCGGCACATTTAAAATGCATATAACGTACTAATGTCATGCCAGGGTAATTTTAACAACACATTAATTTGTCTTTTAGCCCTGATCAAACTTTAAAACTGAAAAATAGATTAACACCGATTATTATAGACAGTAAGCAAATGCATGTATTTATTCTATCAAATATTTTCTGGAAACTGAAATCGCAATTGCTGAATCAAAATAAATGGGGATTCAATTGTATTTCAAATTACGATATAACAACGCATGTATTTTACGATTCCTCAGATCCACACTGTTAGAAAAACGTTTCTGTGCAGACCCAGAGTTGAAACTGAAACTCGCTTTCGTTTGGAAAACAAGTGTTGATTGGCGTTGATGAGGCGATGGGCCGGTGGGGGGCGGTGGGGCTCCACCTGAGGAGCGTGAGAATTTTCGTAGGCTTCTAGCGTTCTAGTGTTAAAATGAGTTTAGGCTGTTTGTAAACGTAGGATATATAAATAGTCCATAAAGCCATATTTTACAGGACATAGGCCCTTCGATTTGCATCACATGTGCTCGTGAATTTGCTTTCGGTTTTGTCAGTATGGATGCGCTTCTGTTAAAGGAAGTCACAAATGTGTTGGACATTGACAAAACGGTAAAGAATGAATGAAATGGGCGATAATGGCAAGCTATTTAGTTCAAGGTGTAAAAACAACGCATGTATTACAATGTACAACTCAAAATAAAACACACCGTCAATGGACTCTAGAGCAGTGGAGACGTGTTCTCTGGAGTGACGAATCACGGTTCTCTGTTTGGCAATCTGATGGACAAGTCTGGGTTTGGCAGTTACCAGAAGTATGGTGCTTGCCTGACTGCATTGTGCTAAATGTAAAGTTTGGTTGAGTTGGGATTATGGTGTGGGGTTGTTTTTCAGGCGTTGGGCTTGGACCCCGGCATGGTGGTTAGCACTGTCGCCTCACACCTCTGGGACCCGGGTTCGAATCCCCGCCTGGGCAGGCATGTGTGTGGAGTTTGCATGTTCTCCCCATGTCGTCATGGGGTTTTCTCTGGGTACCCCGGTTTCCCCCCACAGTCCAAAAACATGCTGAGGCTAATTGGAGTTACTAAATTGCCCGTAGGAATGCATGTGTGAGTGAATGGTGTTTGAGTGTGCCCTGCGATGAGCTGGCCCCACATCCTGGGTTGTTCCCTGCCTCGTGCCCATTGCCTCCTGGATAGGCTCCGGACCCCCCGTGACCCAGTAAGGATAAGCGGTTTGGAAAATGGATGGATGGGCTTGGACTCTTAGTTCCAGTGAAAGGAACTCTTAATGCTGCAGCATTCAGAGCCATTTTAGACAGTTTCATGCTCCCAAGTTTGTTGGACTAGTTTGGGGATGGTCCCTTCCTGTTCCTACATGACTGTGCACCAGTGCACAAAGCGAGGTCCATAAGGACATGGATGAGCAATTCTGGTGTGGAGGAACTTGACTGACCTACACAGAGCTCTGACCTCAACCCTCAGCACTACTCAAAAAAAAAAAAAAATTTTAAAGCAACAATTTGAAGACACATCAGATCTCAATGGGAAAAAAATATGCTGGATATCTATGCTGATATGGACTGGATAATGTGTTAGAAATGAAAGAATGCCACATCGTTTGATGGAAATTAAATTATCAACTTACAGAGGGCTTAATTCAAAGACTCCCCGAAAATAAAAGTGAAAAATGATGCAGCAGGCTAGTCCGTTTTGCCGAAATTTCATTTCAGCAACTCAAAATAGTACTCGGTAGTTTGTATGGCCCCCATGTGCCTGTTTACCTGCCTGACAAGTCGAGGCATGCTTCTAATGAGACGATGGATGGTGTCCTGGGGGATCTCCTCCCAGATCTGGACCAGGGCATCACTGAGTTTCTGGACTGTCTTAGCTGCAACCTGGTGTGTCGGATGGACTGCAACATTATGTCCCAGAGGTGTTCTGTTGGATATAGCTCATGTGAGCATGAGGGCCAGTGAATGGGATCAATTCCTTTATCCTCCAGGAGCTGCCTGCATACTTTCACCACATGAGGCTGGGCATTGTCGTGCACCAGGAAGAACCCAGGACCCACTACACCAGTATATGGTCTGACAATGGGTCCAAGGATTTTATCCTGATGCCTAATGGCAGTCAGGGTACTGTCTGTGCGTCCCTCCATGGATATACCTCCCCAGACTATCACTGAATATTACAGGCAGCATAAGGTTCTCCACGACTTCTTCAGACCCTTTCATGGCTGTCACATGTGCTCATTGTGAACCAGCACAGGGCGTCATTGGCGGACTTGCCAATTCTGGTATTCTATGGCAAATGCCAATCGAATTCCTTGGTTCCGGGCAGTGAGCACAGGGCCCACTAGAGGATGTCGGGCTCTCAGGCCACCCTCATGAAGTCTGTTTCTGATTGTTTCTGTGGGAAGCTGAAGATCAATTTAGTTGCCAGATCTAATAATTAATTATAGACATGTCAAAGATCGAATAAAAAAATATTGAGATCATGAAGCTGACAGCAAAGTAATTTTTTTTTTAGCATACTCTGGGCTCTTTTCCACCACATCAGGTACCGTACATTGAGAAAATACCAAAAGTATGCGACTTCAAGGTGTTGGTTTTCCTCTGCTTAAAAACTGGTACCGACACTGAATAATATCACAGGGTGAGGTGGAGTGTTTTGTACTGAATTCAAAAAATGGCTGAAGTGTATTATAGGACTGGATGACGTGCAATATTAATACCAAACATTGCATGTTATGCACGGGCAATTCTCACATCTCTAGTCAGATTAAAGAGCAGGCTTTCTTAGTATTAATTCTTTATGGACATTATAGTGCAAGGGGTTAAAGTTTCACTAAAACATTTTGTCCTGTCATATGAAAAAAACTTTAAGTAACTGCAATTTTAATTGTTCCTTTTCCGGATTATCTAATGTTTAAAAATCAGCTTAACGTTTACTTCCGTTACTTTTGCATGTGCGCTGCTTGCATTCTCTGAGACAATCAATCATTTGCATCCTTTCTGTTTAAATCACTCCTAGATGGGTTTGTGAAATATTTATGAACTCCTTATAACATCTATAATAGCAAAATCAAATCACTATATAACAAAATCACAGGGTGTAGTCCTAGTACAGTGGTATCTTGGTTTACAAGCATAATTCGTTCCAGAAACGTGCTCGTAATCCAAAGCACTTGTGTATCAAAGCAAGTTTTCCCGTAAGAAATAATGGAAACTCAGATGGTTCGTTCCACAACCCAAAAATATTTAGATAAAAAAGATTAATACAAAATATAAAGTCAAAATACATCCATCCATCCATCCATCATCTGCCGCTTGGTCCGGGATCGGGTCGCGGGGGCAGTAGCCTCAGCAGGGAGGCC
>JAODJX010000027.1:7421771-7432304 GCA_026776945.1 Isichthys henryi
AGCCAAATAAACCCCAGTATTCCCCCGTATTCTTGCCTGCTCGCCTGTTTTCTGCTCGCCTGCCTGCCTGCTCGCCCTGCTCGGATGGCGAGTGTGACAATATGGCTAATATGTACTGTATTATCTCAGAGGACGTGGTTAAATGATTAGGCTAACATTTGTTTTAGCAGCAATTAATATTTTGTCATAGAGGAATTGTAATTTTTGCTGTATCTGGATCCTTATCCTGCATGTGCCATCTACCTTAGGCCATATTATCGAGTAATTGAGAAGGAAGATTTTAATCGATACTTTCTAATAATTGAGTTTAATCAAGTAACTGTGACACCATTGTGTCACCATGGTGACTTCCCATTGCCGAATTGATATATGGCAGGGTTGGCATAAATTATATTATTTTGGGGAGTTTTTCGAAGTTTTGCAAAAGCTGAAGATGGGACATGAAGGTCAGCAGACTATAACTCATAAATGCATAAAAAGTATGTACAGTGCTAGTTTGGAAGACACCAAGTGTGTTTACAGTAGCCTCTTGTGATATCTCACAGTGATCTTTGTATGTTGTGGTTCTTGTATCTTTTTGTACCATAAACTGTACTAAAATTCTAAATTCTTTGCTCGCCACGGGGACCAAATTATCGTAGATCGTAGGGGGCCTGCTGTCCTAACCCCTGCAATGTACAAGGGTTGACCATCACCAAAGTCATGTATTTCCTCTCTGATTTCCAAGAGTTTTGGATTACCACTTCATATGATTCACTCATATAGATACAAGTCTAGAATGTTTATAGCTGTTTGGTAGAAGCTCATCAATCTTCGAAATATTGCTTGGGTACCTTTATGATGGATGGATGGATTGATGGATGGATGTGTCAGAGTGCGCGGTATAGCGACAGGCAGGCAAGTGGGCAGGAAGCAGGCAAGGAGGCGAAAGTCGGGGGAACTGGGGATTTATTAAAGGGACGGGTAAACTGGGACGGAATACTGGCACTGACATCGACTAACATCAATGACGGACAACAAGGCAGGGCAAAACGTGGACTAAATACACAGGACTGGGCGAAAATAATCAGACACAGCTGGGCAAGATCGGGGAAGCACACGTGGATAATCAGGGGGCGTGGCACACACGAGGATCGGACGAGCCGGCCATGACAGGATGGATGGGAAATATGTGGTCTTGAATAGGTTCTACACTTAAGATTAATCACATCTTGGGTGGTATAATTGACAGTATTTTACCTTGGAAATCTTGTACTTAAGGACATAAGAACATAGGAAATTTACAAACAAGAGGAGGCCATTCGGCCCATCAAGCTTGTTGTGGGAGAACTTAACTAATAGCTCAGAGTTGTTAAAATCTTATGTACCCAGGGTTTTAGCCTGCACAACTTGAACAGAAAGACTATTCCGTACTCTAACTACACACTGTGTAAAGAAGTGGTTTCTCAAATTCAATTTAAAATGTTCTCCCGCTAATTTCCACCTTTGGCCACAAGATCTAGTATTTAAACTAATATGGAAATAGCCATTTGGCTGAACAGCATCCAGACCTGTTAGGATCTTATATACCTGGATCATGTCCCCCCTTAATCTCCTTTGTGTGAGGCTGAACAGATTCAGCTCAGTTAACCTCTCCTCTAAGACCAGGAATCATTCTTGTAGCCCGACGTTGCACCCTTTCCGAGGCAGCAATGTCCTTTTTAAGGTATGGTGACTTCTGATAAGATTGAGAAACGTTGCAATTACATTTGGTGATTTTTTTTAAAATTTGTATTTAAAGGTGTTGTCTGTCAGCATATAAAATCTCCAGCATCAGGGGACCAGGAGAAGAAAAGACTACTGAAAAGACAACAATCTTCTCTCCATTCTGCCATAGTTTGTAAAAAGTATGTAAGGCCTCATGCTCAAAGAACTCCCATATTTTAGTATTGCTATCATGTGTGTCTGCAGTATGAGTAGCATAACATGCTGTTTGGTATATTTATTTATTTATTTATTTATTTTCTCCCAACAGATCCTCTTTTCAGATTAATTCACCTCAGGAGATCTTGCACTGTCTGTCCAAAAAAATATCACCACTCCATTTCACTTTGGTTGAGATAAAAAAAGATGGAGTTTTAAAGGCTGCCCAACAGATTTTGAGACAGAATGACTTTGACCCACACCACACCATGACTGTGACTTTTCCTGGAGATAAACTGCACAGTGAGGATGTTGGTTCTGGGAACCTGCGCCGGTTTTTAAGGCTTCTGGTGCAGGACTTGCAAAACTTGTCAGTCTTTCAGGGTCCTGAAAACAAGAAAAACTTAGCTTTGGATTCTCAAGGTAAAATACTGCTATACTTCTGTTTTTTGGGGGGTGGAGTGGTGGGGGGCAAAAGTAACTTAATGTCTTCATTAGGCGAGAGTAAAATATTTATTTCATGATTTATCATGATAATGGTTTTTGATGATTCAGTGCAGTTCGATTCATAAAATTCTGAGATCCATGCTGTCAATTTATGCCTTTTCCTCATGGCTTTGAAAATATTTCTACTGAATTTTACTTAATAAGGGGCAGGTTCAGGCTCATAAGTCACCAACAGACTTTTGGTGCGTTCCATTTGCCTTCGGATCCGAGTTTCGGTTGCCAAGATTACATCCGCTAAAAACTCGGAGAAAGCCAAGTCGGATGCTATCCATTTGCCACAGAAATAGCAATACCATGGACCCGTATCAAAAAGCAAGATTTTTTTGCTGAGCCGGACAACTTGTTGGATTTAAGGCACCTCAATTTAAATGACCTTCATCTTCGTTCACTTACAATTAGCCCGGACTACCTTAAATCGGACAAGTAATCCGACTAATCATGAGATCCAATTCTAGCCCGGTTAATTGTTAGCCATTGTTAGCATTATCAGTTGATAACACATTGCGCGCAGTGTTTTACGTATATAACTCCGTAGCAACACGTCCACAGATAAGTTGGACGGTATAGTGTGTGCGACCGATTTAATGAGCCATAAATGAGTAGTAGTACTTAAACTACAACTTTCACTACTGTTGATAAAGGGCGCAGCCAACTTGGATTCTGAACTCAGGATCCTCTGTGCTGCTCCAAGATATTTCTCAGATCTCTGAGAAACGGGAGCGCGCATGTCGTCACTTCCGGCTTCAAATCTCACAATCCGACTTTCGAGGGCAAATGGAATGCACCATTTATCACCTGACTTTACAAATGAGTTTTCCCAAGGTCTCGAAATGGCTTGTCCATGACTGACCATGGCAAATATTCAATACTCACTTTTCCTGCATTCATACAGTAAAATCCTGTTATAACAAACTTCAAGGGACCTGGCAAAACAGTATGTTATATCCAAAGTCCGTTATATCAATGTGCTGTATGCCCAGAACACAACTACAGTACACCATTTACTCATGCCAAACCCCAGCAGACACATTTGTGGTATAGATTATTATATTGTACATATAGTAATCCAACTTTACCTGACCAGATGCGTGACTATTAATAATCCTGACTACGTATCTACGCTGGATATCACCAGCTTGAAGGCAGAGCCTGCATGTCCGTTATAGCCAAACAAAACTACAGCTAAAAGCGGCCCTGTGGACCAAATTGTTTGTCCATTATAAGCGAAATTCTGTTTTAAGCAGGTCCACTATAATGGAATTTTACTGTATGTTTAAAAAAAAGACAGGAATTTTTTGAGATGCACATTGACCATTTTGTGTTTCTAGCTTATTTGCTGTGTGTGTGCTAAAGCTTGTTAATAGCTATGACAACGGGTGATCTCTGCTGTAACAAGATACTGGTTTAGCATTTTGAGTTGAAAGCAATTCTTGCATGTATATGGATGAATACTTCTCTAGTGTGCAGAAAATTGTAGAACAAGCATGTTTACATTCAAGCTCAGTCTTGTTGGTTATGATCAGTATTAATCCAAAAAGCTGATTTGATTAACTCAGGTCTAGTCAGTGCTCACCCCCACTTTGGGTAAATGCTTATCTCTAATTTATTTGATGATTACATTTGTGACTAGCAAAATTTTGATGCCCATTTCAATAGGTTGTGTTAATTTGCTTTGCTTATTCTCTCTGCAGCTGTACGAGATGACCTGTATTTTGATGCAGGATGCATTCTGGCTCTAAGTCTTGTTCATGGGGGACCACCGCCAAGGTTCTTCTCTAGAGCTTTGTACAAATGCCTTTTCAATTTTCCCAGCGATAGCTCCCTGACAGTGAGAGACATGGTAGACACCGTTTTGGCAGAAAAAGTGAAGAAGGTATGCAAAAACAAGTCTGCAGTGCATCAGTTCTGATCCTTATCTGTTTGAAATCAGCATAGTTGTGGAGATTTATTGAAATTTATTTAAAAATGTCCACATTTCCCCACAGATAAGAGATGCCCGATCTTTAAAGGAATTAAAAGAGGCAATCAGTTCCTCAACAGAATATCTGAAAGTAGCTGGATGTTTCAGACAAATTAATTGCCTTTCTGACAAACAGCAGCTAGTGGATGATATTGTGACCTTTCATTTTATAACAAGAATGCAATTACCACTTCAAAGGTTAGTACAAAAGATATTTTCTGAATGTGTGTTTAATTGTAATGGAGAAATATCAGTTTTATTAATTCAGATCATCTTAAATTTTCAATGAGAATTTTTTCATGTTTTTTTGGAGTAAAACTACTGAATGTGTTGAATCTGTAAAAATACAATGAGAAGATTTTAAATTTAATTCCGTAACCATTCATCTGCGATCACTGTATTCATCAAACTTCATTGAGTTTTCTTGAGAAGATGATGTTCTTTTGAATTTGAACTTTAAGCAGTGCCTGTTTTTCGTAACATGTCGTCACACCTTCTACACATTTCCCCTGTTATACAGTATTTGATTGTGTTTTGAAAAAATGTAAATCACATAGGCTACTGTAAACTCCAGAATCAAAGAAAGCCTAAATGGGCCCATTAGTGTGGAATTTGAGCACTAGGGGAACGAGGAGACAACTAATTGAAAAGATAAAAAGGCCACCTATTATTTGACACCTCTGTCATTGACCGATTTGCAGCCACATCTACACTAGGTTTCACGTATGCCATACATATTCCAACAGTTTACAGTACATACATGGTATATTTTGTTTTTGTGGTATGAACCTTCACATGCGCGTTCTTCTTGGACTTTTTAATTTTATTTTTTTGTTCCATGCACTACATGGAATACATCGTCTCACTATAGCATCTCCATCTATGTTTAATAGAATGAGACGTTTCTATATTTTTGACAGTATTAGAAGTAATGCCTTTGAAATTTTTAAATGATACTGTCATACTACCCAAGCCTAGAAACTGCTCGTTTCACATAATGCTAATGTTTTTATTTTGTGTTTTAGATTTCGTGAGGGTCTGAATACTTTGGGTCTCTATGACCAAATCCAAATGTTCCCTGGACCGTTCTGTGATCTGTTTTGCACCTCACCTGAAAAGATGTCATCTGGTACAATGGGTAGCCTGTTCTCTGTCCAGTTCTCTGTTAATGAGGAAAAGAAAAAGAAAGAACGAACAGTAGTGGGTTTCTGGAGGCAGTACCTACATGAATGTGAAGGTACGATATATGAAACTTTTTAGATGCTGTAATTTTCAAGGCCCTATTATATTCATTTTCACTCTTCATAATTTTATTTTGTGGTGTACTAGAATAGATTTATTATATGCTTCAACGTTACAAATCATTCTTTTTCATACTCTACATCTCAATTCACTAGGTCTATAATCAATGAAATATACAGATGGAGCTTTTAGCCTCACCTCCAGTGAGCCCTGTGCGCTCTGATTGATTATCGTATCCTACACATTCTGCCCCTGCTTGCAGTCTGCAGGCAGATCCTTGCAAGTTGGCACTCAATATGGCTTGTGCTATGTGGTGACCTCACCATGTCACAGAAGTAAAGGCTGGAATTTGAACGAGGCATTTCAGGAAGATTAGAAAACTGTGTTTTCTGTAGTACTAATGAGTACTTTTGGTGTGTGTACTTTTAGGCCTTAAAACTCTGTAGACCATTTACATGCACATAAAGCTATTTAACACACAAAAGGACAGGGGAAAACTGAAAAGCATAATGGCGACCCTTTAAATTTCCTCAATGACTCCTTCCCGTATGAAACAAGTGTGTTTGACTGATGTCAGGGTCTTGTATTTCAGTAGCCCATGTTGACTTCTTGTCTTTCAGAGGGCAGATGTGCAACAACATTAGAGGATATCCTCATTTTTGCTACTTCAGCAGATGCAGTCCCTGCAGTAGGATTTAATCCTGCCCCCAGTCTGTCATTTCTGCACCCACAGATCTCCATAGGTGTGTTTCCTGAACGCCATCCTAGCTGCAACCACATTGTGCTTCCTGTGCTCACTTCATATGAGATCTTTAAGAAACACATGGAGTATGCAGTATGTCAACTTACAATGATGCAGACTCTATAATATTTTTGTTACTACACAGTATAAAGGGATCATTATATGTTAGAATTCACAATTTTAAAAATGTATCTGCAATCTTAAGGATATGAAATAGTAATTTTCATACCGACCATGCAATTAGCCCTTTGTGTTTTTTCAGCATTCATTTCTATAAACACTGAACTCACTGAGCTTTAATTTAAAAAAATCACCTGATTTTTATTCTTGTGGTTGCATGGTATATTTCTACATGTGTTCATTTACATTGTAGTGTTACATATATAGAATCACATGTTGAGTAGAATTAAATTTCTATTAATTACCAGTTAGATATATATTTGTAGCTTTGTAGATTATTGAAATTGAATCAAAAAATGTCTAGACTTTCCTGATTATTTTTACAGTGGTAATGTTTTTTTTTTGCTCTTTTTTATTGGCCAATTCATTTTTCTGAAGGTTGCAAATGTATATTTCTGAAATGCAATGTAAATGACTTTTAAACATAATCTCTGTTATGGCTAGTTTTTGTTTTTATCTTAATATCACACTATAGTTTTTTAGAATAGGTGTAATGGACAGAGTTTCATTCAATTAGTCAGTCTGCTGATGGCACTTTACAGATGACCTGTATCCAAACTGAGGATATCTACTAGGGCTGTTTTATTTATGCTACATGACGTATGTTTTTCACATATATTATGCATGCAGTAATGCTGTTAGTTTCTGTGTGGATTTTTAATTTTTATTTTTTTGCTCTGTTTTACTGATAATGTTGCACATCCCTTAGTGTTTTGTGTTTTTATGCTAATTGAATATGAAGGTTTTGAGAGGACTGATCTTAATTTTAGTGATCTAGCTTCTCATTACTATGTTCTAAGACGTTCATGTGAAGTAGCAGCTCTGTTCTTAGTGTCTGAAGAAACCACCATGTAGTATAGTGTGAAAGTGTAATTCTTTAGGGATTGCAGTAACTGCTCCTTCTTGCTACTTCACTATTAATTACTTTAATATTGCTATTAACAGATCTGAATATTAATTCATCTGGTGTAAATCTGTTTGTAATTGAAAGTTAACTCTCCAACCTATAGACTATTATACCTTTTCAGGAGAGTGTTCTGCATGCCTGGTTTAGAAGCTACAGTGAGTTTTTCTCTATTCTGATTTTAGAGTGGGCATAAGAGTGCTAGCTGCTGAAACTGTAAAAACAGTATAACAGTTATTTTTAAATAATTATTAAAAACAAAACTTTAAAAGCAAATGCATTGTTGGTGCTTAAATATTTTTTTTCCTGCTGGATTACTGCACTATTGAATTTACATCTAACGTAGTAATAAAACTTTTGGTAGACTCCTTTGTAACCATTGTTTGCTTATCCTAGCTGCACGTGTAGTATTTAGACTTTTAAATATTCTCATTATATATTTTAATCTGATTTGTTGGATTGTAATGGGTTAACTTTTGATATGGGAATTGTGTGTTTGGATATGGATAATGGATAAATAATAGCTTAGTTTTGAGATTAAAATTAAGTAGGATCTTTCCTGAATTTTAAAACCGAAGTGAATCTTCCTTCTTTGTAAGAGGCCTGATGAGATTATTTTGTGAATAATTTAGTCCAGTATTTCCCAACCCAGTCCTTTGAGACCCCCAGTCATTTCACGTTTTTGCTGTTTCCATCGTACCAGGTATTTGTACCAGGTATTTGGAAATCTTGATTGGCTGCAAAATGGCAGAGAATGGTGCTGGGTAACACTAATCTAATTTGTACACATCTACCCATCCAGGCATCTTTAAAGAATTTTATCTGGTGCGGGCCACAGTGGCTTTGATCTCATGTTCTCTGTTACTGGTGAGCGAGAACTGAAACTGCTTAAACACAGTCACTACAGCTAGACCCCTGCCCCCCCACCGCTACCTGAAAGGAACATTACACTCTTTTTCCATAGTTTCATAGTTTTGGGTTTGGAGGTGCTGGTTTTCATCTTGTAACTTGGCATCAAATTGCTCAAGAGTCAATGTTGGCTCTTCACCTACTCCAACTAACCTTAACTTTGTGACTTTCTTCCAGTCATGGAAAACATATGGAAACAGAAAAAGTACAATATCCTGGAAAATCTTGCACTGTCCTAGAAAAATAATAATATTGCCATATGATGTTTTGAATATGTGAATAGCTTTCGGTCAGAATGTGGCTGCAACCGCAAATGTGTTAACTCAGAAAAATAACAGTACAGACAATTTTTAAACGGCACAAACTATTGAGACTGGTTCCAAGGCAAATGGGGAGCTAACTTAACGGCGGAGTCACGTGACCATGTAAATAAACAATATCTCTGCACTGAAGCAGCACAAAGGACAGTTTTACCGGCACAAACACCGCACAAGCAATTGCAATCGGTTTGGTCGAAACCAGACGCAAATAGGGGGGGGGGGCAACCTTACAAACATGAATATCTCAGAAACTAAAGCAGCACAAATGACAGTTTTAATGGCACAGACCAGCACAAACGCAGTACACACAATTGCGATCGGTTTGGTGGAAATCAGACACATATGGGTGGCTAACTTCACGCTGGCGTCACATGACCATGTAAACAAACATTAATATCTCAGTAACTAAAGCAGCACAAAGAACAACAAAAAAGAACATGTTTAGCCACATGGACACATTTTGAATTCATTAAAATCTATTGAGAACAACACACCAATCTTTAGAGCATTTGGAGATGCTCATAATAACCAAAACAGGCAACACATCAAACCTTATACACCTTCCATCACATTACACCACAATGCAGAATGTGAGTTGTTCTTAGGCAAATAACCAAGTAACAGGCTTCTCAGTTTCAATTAACAATTAGTCGATACAGATAAATCTGGCCCACCTACCGAGTAAAGATTTTAAAAGTTGTGGGCCATATAGAAACAAGGGGCTTGTAGTAGAATGATACTTTGAGTCACCTGTGCTAAGAGAATGCAGTTACAGTTATATAAACCATGTCAGTGGTTGCTGTGCAAGTAAAAAAAAAATACACAATGTATTTCATGTGAATAAATTACACAAAAAAAATCATGTTTTTATGTTATCAATTGGATGGGCAGGGATGGTGTTTGGGGGGCAATTAAAGGGGCACTTTTATGCTCTTTTTCACTTGGGTAATTTTAGTTTTGGGTTCTACTTGAACAGACTTACATGCTTCAGTGTTCCAAAAAACAGATTTTTCTCTTAATGTACATTTCTATTCACCTTCTGTTTGAAATGCTCAGGGTGTTTCTCAGCATACTTGACCGTACTTGTATACTCATTTTATAATGAGAATCTTCCAGTTCCAATACAGAAGTACAGAGGATGGTCGAAATCTTCGGATGTTGTTCTTGCCCCGCCCCAAATATCAAGGATTCATCGGTTACATCCTCACCAATTCCATGATGCATTACACCCCAGGTTCATTCTTGGGAGTCAAGTTAGCAACTTCTGCCAAGATGACAGGTACAGTCTTTGCATTCTTGGTATTGAGAAACACCCTGCGATAGAACTTTAAGCCCCACCTCTGATGAGCCCAGTGTGCTCTGATTGGTCAACTTGCCTGAATGCTTAGTTTGCCCTACACACTCCACCCCTGTCTTACAGTCTGCAGACAGATCCTTGCAGGTAGGTAGCCAATAAGGACTTATGTGATGAAGTATGTGCTGTAATTCCAACAAGGCATTTCAGGCAGATTGGAGAACAGTGGTTTCTGTGATGTTACTCCCTTTGACATGTACTGTAGACCTTTAGACTTTGCAGACCATTTACATGCACATAAAATATGTAAGATATATCAAATGTATTGATTGAAACAAGTGCATTTTGTGGTTGGAAAAATATTAACCTAATATTTCCCATCCATCCATTTTCCAAACCGCTTATCCTACTGGATTGTAGGGGGTCTGGAGCTTATCCTGGAAGCAATGGGCATGAGGCAGGGAACAACCCAGGATAGGGGGCCAGCCCATCGCATGGCACACTCACACACCATTCACTCACACATGCACACCTACAGGCAATTTAGCAACTCCAATTAGCCTCAGCATGTTT
>JAODJX010000027.1:7432404-7444668 GCA_026776945.1 Isichthys henryi
CATGTTTTTGGACTGTGGGGGGAAACTGGAGTACCCGGAGGAAACCCCACGACGACATGGGGAGAACATGCAAACTCATGTGACCCTGGCGGAGACTCTAACCTGGGTCCCAGAAGTGTGAGGCAACAGTGTTAACCACTGCACCACCATGCTGCCACCTATTAATTCCCAAATAAAGCAAAAATTGTGAAAGCCAGGGTATTTAAAGTTAGATGGCTGTTAATGACTATCCATTACAAGTAAACTGAAAATAACTGATTAAACTGTGAATTGAACTCAGGTATTGCACAGTTTGAGTTAAGTCGCCTGAAGTAATAAATACAACAATTTTAATGAATTTTGTATTTGTGAATGTTTGCAAGCCAATTTTATGAATGACTCAATTTCAGTTTATTTCCTAGACCCATGTTACTTGTATACTTAAAATATTTAAGATTTGAAGTTGGTACAGGAAATACAGAACTATGTTTTTCTCATAATGTATTCCAGCAAGTGCGTAACAGCAATCATATACTTATGACATAACACTTGTCTTTCAACACATTCACAGGGATGTCCTGACACCATTATTCTCAGTTAGGTTAACGGAATGGAAAATGTAATATTAAGCAGTGTATAACACTATGTGCAATATTATATTTTAAACCCACGGCATGGTTATTAGGCAGACAGACATTTTGCATAATTCAGTAATGCTTAGGTTCTTGGAAAGAGAGAAAAAAAAAACAAAAGAACACATTGGAAATGCATGTGAAATGGGATTATGCAATCAAGGAACAAAGCTAGAGCCTCTGTATTACAGGATTTTAAGTCTTCTATTATCTGTGCTTCACAAATGCTCCTTTTTAAAGAGCTGTTCATGGCTAATGGATTATATGATTTCCTATTGAGCACATTGAATAGGAAATTGAGAACAAATTGAAATTCAGCTAATTATGTTGGTCAAGGTTTGTCCCAGATATAATTATACACAGACTCTGCAGTTGCTCCCCATCTAACAAGCAACCTATATAGCAAGCCACAGACTAAACACACAAACACTAGTTACATTCTCATCAAATCTGTATACCATGGTAACAGTATTCATAGTTCATTCAAAACAAAAGGAATCGTCATTCACCTTCCTCCAAAAAGAGAGGAAGGCAAATAGCGCAAAATTTATGATAATGTATTTAATGTATTTTAAAAATATATTTATATGAAAATATAAAAATATTCATTATGTATATGTGTAAAATAGACTTTCCCTGAATAAGAAATTCCAATAATGTTTAAACAGTGGAGCTGTCATTTCTAATAATGAAACAAAGAAAATCCATTCAGATCAATTCAAATTATTATGTTTCATTATCATATGAATGATTTCATTGTAATGCAAAAACATCTTGTTAGGCTCAGACACCTTACAGTTTCCTTGAACTCTCCAAAGACTGTGACAATAATGCAGATGCTCCAGAGAGATTTTCTGCTCATTTTTATTTTGAAAGTGTAGTGTGAAAGCTCTACAATACCCAAAACTACACTTTGCCAGGCATATGCATACTGACAAATAGCAGGCTATATGAAAACCATATCTTTTATTTAACTCCATTAAGCTTTTTATATATATATATATATATATATATATATAGAGAGAGAGAGAGAGAGCCCAAAATCAGTAAAAGACAATGATGCATAAGAATTTTGATAAAGCAAATATTTTCTAATTTAGTTCTTAGTAAATAGTATTTAGGTCATAGCGAAACACTTTCTTTCAGGCTTATATGTCACCGATGTATGAAAAACCGGCATTTATCCCGCCTCTGACAATGTTGAATATATCACATAGGCTGAGGAGTTGCATGAAAGCAAACATAAGTGTGCATGTGAAAATTAAATCTAGACCTCACCATAAAATAACATTAAGGTTCCCTCCCCCCACTTGAGAATGAGATCACATGTATTAATCACTTTCAGGAGCCACCATTTCAAAATCACAGACACCTCTTGTCGGCAATGACAGGATGTCACCATCTCTACCGGGGCAAGGAACTGGAGTCCCATCTGTTCCACTCTTCACAATCCGAGCTGTGCACCAGCACAGACATCTGGGCCGAGAGGGCTGGAAACGCCTGAACTTGATCCAACAATCCTGTGAGAAGAAGCACCTTCTTCCAACACCTTGGCTATATGTTAACAGTAAAAATGATACCACTTCATTCTTTTACAATTATGAAATAAGTAGGCCAAATAACATACTCTTTTTATGACTAAAAAATAAAATTACCAGCTTACATATTCTCATCACTTCATTTTTGCAATTGATGCCATTAAAATCCTTAGACAAAGGGGGCATCTAAATTTTAAATTTGAACCCTTTTAAATTATATTTAGTGTAGTTTATCACTACACTTTGTAGTAGTGTAATGTAGTTTTAGTAATAATTCCAATTTCTATTTAATAAAACCAAATAAAAAAGATGAAAGATTAGTGATGTAACAAGCAGCTATGTAAAAAATATACATATTATGCCAGGGATTTTTTTTTAAACGTATACTGCTTATGAATAATGATACATACTGCTTTATTTAAAAATAGTTCAAATAGAACTACCACAGGTCATGATGATTGTTCAAATGGAATATTTAAGAATTCTACATTTTTATAGTGTCAGCTAAAGCTAATGGGATAAAACACTCCCTCAATTGTTTGTTTACAATAAAATGTGTAGGCTGGTATTCATTGAGTGTGCCAAAATAGAAATTAGGTCAAAATTATAATTTAAAAAACAGTCCACAAACCAGCAGTTAAGAGTATTGGCAGCTCTGGTAGTGTGTGATTTTTGTGTTTGAGTCTGTACTGGGGTGTACTCATGACTGTTGCCTGAGATAGGGTCCCCCATTGACTCTCCACTGGATAAGCAGTTAGAAGATACATAGATGGAGGGAGGGACAGAGAGAGGGAAACAAATAAAAAGAAACTCAATAATATTCGCAATTGCCTTTTGTAGTTTGTACAACCATATTCACATACATACAGGCATGCATACGTATACCATGACCCTTTAGTTATGGAACATGTTATTAGTGTTGAATGTAAAATACAATTAAACTGTTTCTACATTTAAAAGAAATTTCTCCAAATCATTTTTGCACCACTTACTGAATTTTTTATATACCTTACATATGATTTCACCACAAGATGTCAGCAAATACATTTAAATCCGAGAGTAAGAGGAACCCAAGGGGTAGTATTTCAGCTAGCACAAGTCTGGCAATAAAGCATGTGGTTATCTGAGGTATCGCTGCTGGCTTTGATGGATGCTGAAATATACATAGAGTGCACATACATTCATGACAAATCATTTATTTGCAATGCGCACAAACTGGATTAGATATTGTGTGGATTAATGACTGCTATTAATTTAGAATTATATGTCACAGTGTAGAAAATTTTAACACAATTTTTTGGTTTCAAGTATTTGTTATTTTATTTCTGTTATAGGTAAAAAGAAATTCATATTCTAAGTGTTTCAAATACAAACATATATGCTAGATTATTAGGGTAATTTTTTTCCCCTTTACCAATAGATGGCATTTGTGTCCAACGTACTGGGCAGCTTGAGTTAAAAATGTAAATAATGATTTATATAATATTACTTGTATTACTTCTGTATCCTGATCTCTATTGAATAATATATAGAGTGAAATTCATATATCAATAAAATTATTTATGTTGCAAGGTTAAAGACTGAAATGCTTAAGTAATAGTCATTTAATTTAATAGTGTCAAATTACTGAACAGTACACTGTCTTGTAGACATAACATAGAGAATGCAATACCAGCTATGCCCAATATAGATGTTCACAGAAATGAAATGTTAAATAAAGCAAGTATAGCAATGTTTCAAATGTTACTTGTGTACTTATTCGTGTTACCGTATTAGACTAGTATCAAATATATTTCCCAATGATACATAAAAACATTCGCTACCCAGAACAGAAACATAAATATTTATAAGAAAAGCATGCACTTTTCACATTAATTAGTATGTACAGTACAATTGAGATGCAGTGTTATGTTGCTGCATACATGAAACCATAATAAAACATGTGCCAAAATATGTTGGTAGGTAAATGTAAAATACATAGTATTGATTTATTGTTTTATTTGCAAAAATCTGCCTTGAAGATGTTCAGCCCATTCCATAGCATTACAACTTATATATGTTAATTTCAAGCAGTGGTAAGTAATGTCACAGCATCAAAAACAGTTTTCTTATTTAGCTTCAGAAATAATGTAAAATTTAAGGGCTTTATTTTTGTCATTTGCTTTTATAAATATGAGAATATTAACATATTTCTTCAGCAATGAAGGTAATGGGACATTTTACTGCCCCACAAAGGTGGTGGTTTGCACAGATGGATAGACAAATGAATAAATAAACAAGAAGGAAATAATTACTGTAATTATACTATAAGGCTCTGTCTATGGGAGTCCATCAAGGCGGGACTTTGGTAAAACTATTATTTCAAGAGTTTAATGATGGTGGCTTGTTCAATTTTGTGATTATTTGTTCTATTGTATTGAATGAATTGTTTTACTTTACTTAGAAAAAGCAAAACACTTTTTACTGAGGTCATATACTGTTTGTTGCCATGGAGAAGGGTGTCTGCTAAATTGCTATGTAATTATATTAAAATCAATGAACAGGAGTAGTGTGCATTGTTAGGATTTTTTTTTTACATGAGCTTGTATTTAACTTGTGACATTCCTTGATATTAGATAAATGTTTTTTTTTAAGTTTGATCTGGTAATATTACAGACAAATTACTGCTATTCTTAAGAGCATTATATTGTTTTTCTTAAAGCACGTCAAAATGGTCAAATGTGGATAGAAATTAAAATGAGTGAGCAGACTGCATGCGGCAAACATGTTTGGGCATCGTTAATGACCATTAATTTGTTTGTTACATTGAACCTGCACCCACATGTCTCAGTAGAACTAGCCAGCAAGTAGCCATAAACATCTAGCAAAAGAAAAAACAAAATATGTGATACGCCCAAATTTAAATGCAGCTACATAAATTTAAAAAATGATTAGTGATAAAAGGAAAGATAGTGCTTTAATTATTTTCAAATTACGGTGGTTGGTCCATTAGGTTTAACAACAGCCACTCAGCCACATGGCTGCCCAAACTGTCTAACCAGACAGTGCCGTATCTGACACCTTTTACATTGTTTGGGTGTCGAAAGTCTCCACAGTTTGTGTGTTTACTTGATACTGTATCATTGTTTAAAAACAGCAAGTAGGAGAGAAAGGGAAATATCTGGTGGTAGTACATGCTTATATTGGTCGACCAAATCAGTTGAAGATATGGATGTCAGTGCTTAAGTCATCATAAGCAGATGAGTATCTATAATGCAACCACACACTGAAAAAGTTTCATAAGATTTCCAGTCCCACCATTAAATAATCTAATCAGTTACATTTGATTGAAATAATCCTTTATTTTCCATTTGCATAAGTACATTGGAATGCTTCTCTTTGCCTACCCTGTTTTACTTTCCATGAGACACAGATGTAGGTGAGAGCAATCTTGGGGGTCATAGCACAGGGTCAGCCAGTGTGCAGCACCTCTGAAGCTGGGGGTAAGGGCCTTGCTCAAGAGCTCATGGATATGTCACCCTTCTGCCAAGGCTGGGGCCCCCGTTTTTAACTATGTAGACTTAATCTTCTATTCCAGCTTTATGCAGACACTCTGATCTGCTGCATTTTATTAGACAATGTGGCAGTTGCCACCTAATGAAAAGCATAATGTTTTCCTGAATAGTTGTTTTTATGTACATGTGGGGGTCTCCAAGGTGCTGGTTTTTGAGATGGATGAAAATGAAAAGACACCATACAGTAGTAGTTCCCAAAGTAGGGGTCATCACATGGTTTCCAGCATAAAATTCAAAATGTTAAAAGAATTGGTGGGAACTGGTAGTTACTCTCTTGTCCCATTCTGTCCATTGTCTCTCCATTTGGCCAGCAAGTGTCACTGACCATCCCGTTCCTTAGGTGTTTAGCACCTTTGATTGTGCATTGTAGTCTTATGGTCTTGGTCTCAATTTTTCAATAACATAGTTTTGTCTCAAAATTGAAAGCAATTCTATTCAGTCTTAAATCAGTCTCTGATTACAGTGTCTATGGTTCAGAATTTAAGAGTGAGATGCAAGACCAGTGTCAGACTAGTGTCAAATGAGGGTTAAGATCCACTGGCGGGTTCTGAGACAAGGGGTGTATTGAATGAAACAAATGAAAAAAAAAAAGAAAAAAACACACTGGGGAAATACACCAAAACAAAAAAAAAACCACAAGGTGTCATGATCGGACACCATCGCTGGGTGATCGCACGGGCAGGCAACAGGCAGGAAGCAGGCAGGCAGGCAGAATACGGGGAAACTGGGGATTTATTATAGAACTCAGGGAAACGAAGAGCAGGGAAGATCTACTGATGCTACAAACATCAATGACGGACAAGGAACAAAGGCAAGACATGGACTGAAATAGACGGGACTGGTCGAAAATAAGTGGACACAGCTGGGCTAGATCGGGGAAGCACACGTGGATAATCAGGGGACGTGGCACACACGAGGAGCGGACGAGCCGGGCATGACACAAGGGTTTCAAAACACACCAGAAAAATAAGGAACAAATTATAAAATCATAAAATTACTAAACACAGGGAGCAGGACTAGGAAGACAAACTACAACAACCACATATGGTAACATTAGTACAATGACTGGCTGGGGAACAGGACAAAGGCTGGCACTAATATACACTCAGATAACAAAGGGCAGGTTAGTTGACAAAAATCAACCAATCAAAAAAGGAGCAGAACAACATGACAAAGGTGGAATAATTTAGGATTAACAAGAGCTGTAACCAGAGAAAATGAGCAAACACAGAGGGCTAATGACACTAGAGAAAGACTAGGAACAAGTACAAGTAAAACCAGAATCAAACAGGACACAAGAAGGGTAAATTAAAACAGGGAAGCAAAGAACTAATAAACACTAGGAACAAAAACCAATAATTAAACATGTCATGTGAGGCTGGTTCCAAACCAGTCATGAACCCATATCCAACAGGTTCTCAGTTTGAGCTGCGCACACATAACATTGAACCATGCTGTGGGCTGTGGAATAAGAACACATAGGAGCTGAAGGAACACTTGCTGGCAAAATATGAAGGAGATATAAAGGGCAGGGGCAGATATTATGGACAGGCAAGTAAAGGAACTCCAAGGGCCACAAAAACAGGCGGGGAAACGGGAGGAAAAACAGAACAGAAATACCATTAACAAAAATCAGGGCATTGGACAGAACCAGGAACTCGAACAGGAGGGAAACAGACAGGAAGGAGAACAAGAGAAGCTGGGAAAGGACCACCAGGTGAGGGAACATGGTAGGGAACTAATTGAGGGGGACCAGGAACACACAAATTGGGGACTGGACGTAGAAAGTCAGGGACAGAACCAGGGACATGAGGCAGGGACCAGGATGGAGATGGGGAACCAGAAGGGAAGGGGAAAAAAGGAGCTTGACAGGGAGGCAGGCTCAGGAACAGAGGAGGAAGGGACATGGTAAGAACATGCCGTGATCGAAGGGACACTAAAGGGTTAACAGACTGAGTATGAGACACAAAAGGACTGGATGAGTGGACTGCCGCAGGCCTAGGTGAATGAGAGGTTGGGCCGATTGGCAGCTCATCTGGAGCAGAAGGTGAGTCTGATGGATGCTCAGGAACAGCAGGAAGGGAGCTGGAGGGCAAAGAGGGGACTGCAAGTTGAGGACACAAGAGCTCTGAGGGGGCTGCAGGATAGGAGACCCCCCCAAAAGTGGCTGCAGGACAGAGGGGCACTGAGGGGACTGGGCAGTTTGCCTAACTGGTGTGTCCACATCTCTCCCCTTGCAAAGACAGAAACGGCCTGGTCCGCTGCTGGATCTCTGCACAGGTGCTGGGGCTGATCAGGTGAAACATTACAATACAGCCCTCAGAAGGTTGCAACATGTTGCATAACATTGCCATGCATGAAGGATGTCTGCTGGATATAAATGAGGACACATTACAGGACTTTAGAAGGCATGATGCTGAACTACATGTGCCGATGCAGCATGGGCAAAGAGGAATAACTGGCAGAAGACCTGAATCATCTATAGCTTGGTAAGGAATCTAAATTGTGAAAAATGTAAAAAAAAAAAAAATAAGAATAGCCCTATTGTCTTTTATTTGTACATTTTGAAACACCTTAAAACTGTAGGTTGTGTTTTGTTAGAACAAAATAGCAATGCACCATAGATCATGCGCTGCTGCCTCACCACTGTGAGGAGACGCACCATTCCAATTGGTTCATTGCATATTGTACCCAAAACATGCCTTTGAATAATCTCCTTGTTCGAACAAACTAGGAAAGAGTAGTTGAACTCCAGACAGTTGCTCTATCAAAAATTTGGCACACAACCGGAGAATGTCCATGTTGACACGCTGTGGAAATCAGTGTTTTGTTTACAGCACTACTGACAGAAGTTGTTGAATCTCGTCGTCTCTCCAGTTAGCCATGTTTGTTGGGGCATTTTGTAAATGTTCATTCTTCTTCACCCTGGGATATTTGTATTCTTCTAATTTCGTACAAGTCGCATAATAGAGACATCATCAACAAACCGACTTGCTGGTGAATTCTCTTGAATTCTCCCTGCTCCATTCATATATGAGGGTCAACTGGAAATTATCCAGAATTTGTACTAGGGAGCTAGCAGGATAAAATCTGTTTGGTATCTGATACAAATGATTTGTACTTTTATGTTCACACATACAGCCTCTGCCCAAGATGGCAGTGCATGTCTCAAAGGGGCTTAAGACTGTCTGTCAGCTCTGTTATACCATCTCAGTTTTGCTTGAAACACAATCAACATGCTAGGTCATTTGTGACAACATTATTCAAGTGTCTATGACCAGCAGGTCCATCTCCAAAAAGACATGTAGCCTAGCTTATTTGGGCCCCTAGCTGCGCCCAACATCAACAAAGTAATTCAATTCAATTAATTTTTATATAGCGCCTTTCACAACAGAGTCACCCCAAAGAACTTTACATGGGTGTATTGTGATACATTACAACATCATTAACACAGAATAATGCAAAAACAGGGAAAAGGAAAGACACAGTGAGTGAGGTTTCACTCATATGAGTGTTAAAGTCCCCCAGGAGAACAATGGAGTACCCAGAAGGAGTGACTTCCAGCTCCCCCTTCAAGGTCTCCAAGAAGGCCAGATACTCTGGACTGCTGTTCAAAGAGTGTGCACAGACAACAGTCAGAGCCCATCCCCCGACTTGAAGTCGAAGGGAGGCGGCCCTCTCATCCACCAGAGTAAACTTCAACACACTGGCACCAAACCAGGGGGCAGATCCACCCCTGCCTGGTGCCTGTCTCCCTGGGCAACTCCAGAGTGGAATACAGTCCAGGCCCTGTCAGACATTCGAGAGGAGATCAAAGTAGAGCCGCTGCCCCTCCCTTGCATCGAAAGTAGCTAGTTGAGGTGGTTCGAATATCTATCTAGGATGCCTCCTGGACGGCTTCCTGGGTAGGTGTTTCGGGTATGTTCAGCCAAAGGAGGTTCTGGACCCGATGGAGAGATTATATCTCTCAGTTGGCCTGGGAATGCCTTGGTATTCCCCCAGAGGAGCTCGAGGAGGTGGCTGGTGAAAGGGAGGTCTGGGCATTCCTGCTTAGATTGCTGCCCCGTGACTCGACCCCGGATAAGAGGTAGAAAATGGATGGATGGAAGGAAAACAAGTGTATTTGATGCTAGCTTGTAATGGTGTATTAACATCAAGCATTTCTATCTCATTTTTATGTTTATATGTGGTTACAAATAAAATTAAATTACATGCTTCACAGCTGTAATATTTTACTGCTCTATAATGTTCTTATGACATAGACCTAGGGTGGTGCAGTGGTTAGCGCTGCTGCCTCACAGTAAGAAGGTCCTGGGTTGGGCGTCAGACTTTTCTGTGTGGAGTTCACATGCTCTCCCCGTGTTCGTGTGGGTTTCCACCGGAGGCTCCAGTGTCCTCCCACAGTCCAAAAATGTGCACGGTAGGTTAACTGGCGACTCTAAGTTGGCCCTGTGAGTGTTTGTGCCCTGCGGTGTGTTGACAACTGCCTGGGGTTGATTCCTGCTTGCGCCCATTGTTCCCGGGATAGGCTCCGGATGGGATTAAGCAGTTACGGTGATAGATGGATGGACATAGACCTAAATTCATTTAACGAGGCACAAATAATAGCTCTACATAACTTGTTGTAACCTAAATTATCACATAAAATCTAATTTAATATAGCCTATACCCAGAAAACAAGCTACACAGAGCAGGAGTGACATGTCAAAGTGATTAAAGCAAAATACATTACATGCATTTCTTAGCAATATAAATAGGCCTCTGGCATGTAATATGTGATTGAAGAGACCCACCGCCAGGTCCCGAACCTCATTTTTCAAACCCTGGCTATGGCCTGATAGTAACTCTAAAAGTATTCTCCAGATCTTCTTCAAACTGTGCAGGCACACTGTGTCACACCGGCTAATACGATCCTCCTCTGTGCCACGCCCCCCTTGTTAACCTCGTGCAAAATCCCGATGTGATCATCGGTTTCTTGTTATTTCCAATTAGTCTTGTGTATTTCAGTCCGCATTCAAGTCTGTTTCCCCAGTCGAGTCATTGACATTATGTGTGTCCATGTCCTGTACTAGGATTGATTCCTACAATAAATCCCTCGTTCCTTATCCTACGTCTCCCTGCTCCTGCTTCCGTGTTTCTGATTGTGACTCTGCGAAAAGACGCCTCCGCTGACCGAGGCAGAATACCTCATTCTTGTTGATGAGGCGGTTTATTGGCTACAACAGCTCGAGGTCAAGGAGGACCCCGCGGCTCGCTCACTAGCTGCACACACATGGGATATCCTGGGGAGGATTTCCCATTCAAAGGATGCGTTCCTCCCGGAAGAGGTACGCCTCAACCTGCAGCAGCTCAGGAATGGACTGGCAGAGGCGATGATGCAGTGGGTGGTCCTGGACAGCGGAATTACCCTCTGGTCCGCTGATGGAGCTTCTAGAGTTGCCCACATCTCCGCCACATGAAGCAGGAGGGAAGAGGGAAAAGCCGGAGATGTAAGGAGATCAGAGGTCTTCTTAGGGGCCGTCTCCATCTCTGTTGTCTGCCCTGCTGATATTCTGAGTCCGGAGGTGTTTACCCGTGACATTGCCACCACTTCCCTGCAGCCATACGAAGCTCGTCTTCCTGCCGCCGCCACAGCCTGGCCATCGCTTGGTCCCCAAGCTGTCCCTGTGTCGGCGGTCGATGCTCTGCCCCCTGCTATTCCTGTGACTCATGTTCCTGTGACTCATGCCCCTGTTCTGGTGACTCCTGCTCTACCCCCTGAAGTCCCTGCTGCGCCTTTTCCAGTCCCTATCCACTATTCTCCGGACTCTGCTTCCATGCCCCTGGCTCCTGTCCCCGAGGAGGTCCCCAACTGTTGGACCATCGCTACTCCTCCCTTATTGGAGATGGAGGAGGAGCTCGAAGAGGACTCTTCTGGGATTGCCCTGACTTCCCTGAGGAACCCCTCTAGGGGGTCACCCCAACCATCACCCCAGTGTGGTTGATCCCGACTGGGTCTCCACCTCCCAGTCTCCCAGAGCAGACAGGGACACCTGCGCCGGAGACGTGTCCCACCCACCCTGCCCCCTGGCTTGCCCTCGGTCCCTGTGGCTTTGGCTTGGCGTTCACCTGTGGGTCCTCTGGCTCCTGCTCACCGGTCACCTGCGGTTCCCCGGGCCCCTGCTCGGCAGTCACTAGCGGGTCCCCCTCCAATGCCTCGTCTGCCGCCTTCAGTCCTGGCTCCGACACCTCGTTGGTCACCTGCGGGTTCCCCAGCTTCGACTCGTCATTCACCTGTGGGTCTCCCCACTCCAGCTTGTCGGTTGACTGAGCCTTCGCCGCTGTGGCTGTGCCGTCGCCTGCCGTGGCTTTGCCTTCCTCCTTCCCTTTGCTGGTGTCTCTTTCACCTTCCTCCTCACCTCCCCTGGTGCCCCCTTCGACTTCCTCCTTGCCTCCTCCACCTAACACAAGTTCTCTTGGGACGTCTTATACAACTCCAAATCACAAAAAGTTGGGACAGGGTGGAAAATGTGAATAAAAAAATAAAGCAGTAATTCACAAATGTCCCTTAACTTTTATTTC
>JAODJX010000027.1:7447711-7461748 GCA_026776945.1 Isichthys henryi
GTTTCCCCCCACAGTCCAAAAACATGCTGAGGCTAATTGGAGTTGCTAAATTGCCCATAGGTGTGCGTGTGAGAGTGTATGGTGTGTGAGTGTGCCCTGTGATGGGCTGGCCCCCCATTCTGGGTTGTTCTCTGCCTCGTGCCCATTGCTTCCGGGATAGGCTCCAGACCCCCCGCGACCCAGTAAGTATAAGCGGTTTGGAAAATGGATGGATGGATGGATTTATGAGAATTCACAGGAAATGCATTAATTGAAAACATTAACTGTTGACACTAATGGTAGCAGACAGCTAACTATGGAGTACTGGGGTACCGTGGGGTAAACTGAGAATGTGCACAGCTGTCCAGTCCATTATTCCCACCCTGAATATAGTGCAATTTGAAAAGGTACCCAGAAAGCAACAATTTCACCATTAAAACCTGACATATGCAATTCTGCAATTGTAAGTATTATTTTATTACTTATTTTGATGAAAAAAGATATATTTGATTTCTACAAGCATCTAAAACTGAAATTAATTTTATATATTTTTAAAATAGAATAATAATTGAGAAGAAGTGCGCCAAAAAGAAAATAATATTAAAATAGAACTTAGAATAAAATATTAAAAGATTAGGTAATCTGAATTTTTAATACCTGGTATTAATTCAAAATACAGAATTATTTTAGAATACAATATGCATTTTTTAAAAATGTTAAGATTTTTATAAGATTACCTGGTATTACTGCTGAGACATTACTGTACATGTCACATTTGGAAAAAAAGACATTTATCCTGTATGAAAATACTCATTTTTCTGCTTAGCATCAATCCCATACACTCTGGCTTTCAAACAAGAAACCTCTTGAAACTATTTAATGCTGTTTTTTTAGATTGTACATTACTCTAAGTTAGGGCACCTTATCCCAACTCTGGGGGGACTTGAAATGACCTTAAAGTAAGTTAGCATTTAACCAGCCAAACCATTTTAACTATAACTAGCAACTCCGGTACTTTTCCATCCTTTTAAGTTGTATTTAGTAAACATTTTATAGGAGTAGGACCATTTTCTTTTCTTGGCAAAGCATTTTGTTAACTTTTTATAGCTTGTAAAGTTTGAGATGTGCTGCAATATCAAAATAGCCGAGTAAGCTGGTTGCTATGAAATCCCCTTACAAAAATTAATAAATTAACAGAAATTGTCACAATAAACACTGAACAGTTCTGGTTCAGCTGCACCTGTCTGCTGGTTTCCTCACTACATCATTAGAAATGCAACCCCAAAAGAATATTCCCCTGTATAGGTAGATTTAGGTCTGATTCATGTTTCATTTTCTATATGCAGTTTTTTTCCCAGGGTATTTTTAATTGAAAACTATTCAGCAATATATCAAGCAAACTATGATTTGTGGCATTTTTTGACAAGCTAACTGATATATGGCTATTTTTTCTAGTAATTCCTTAGCTTTAAATATATACATTTCTGTACATTTTAAATAGTTACTAATACAGCCAGTAATTTTATTCATACATATTTTATCATATTTTGTTTTCTAGAAAATAGAATATTCATTAGTCTAGTTTCTCTTCATTTGGCATCTGATTTTTTATTCATCCCTCACAAAGTAGCATTAACATAAATTTTTCCATTCTTAGGATCCACTCTTCCTTTTTTTAAATTTAGCACTTCTAAAATTATTCAAAAAATGCTGAAGTGTGTAACAAGAGGTGCATGAAGTGATGGAGTCATGTTTTCTCAATTCACAAAAAAGTGTTTTTTTTGTAAGGGAAACAATGGTTTGTTTTCCTTTGACAAATTTAGACATCATTATAAAGAACTTGTAAGCAAACACATTTCCATTCTTTTTTTGCAGTCATGCAATTACAGGGCTCCTCACACGTTTTTTTTTTGTCACAGCTAAGAATTTATCTTAATGAGCAATATGGATTGAATTAACCCATAAGATAATGATACCTTTCCTTCATAACTTCATTCAGTTTCACAAATGTGTGGGCCAGGAAAAGAAAACTTCGGCTACAGTCCAAATATAGTCTCCCACTGTGAAATTCTCAATCCCATTCTCACACGATTCAGGGTTTCATACAGCAACCTCTAATTCAATAAATAATTCAAATAAGAATTATGAAAAAAAGATATGGTGTATGGTCAATGTTTTAAAATAATCAACTTACCTTAGCAGAAGCTGTGTCCCATGACTAACACCACATGAAATCTGTAGGTGATTCGTATATGGAAATATGACCAGCATGAAAAAAAATAATTCAGTAGTCACAAATAGAGAGGCTTCCTAGTTTATATGCCATATCAGTTGATACAGTGTTGGCTGGTGAGAGTACAAAATAATGCAGGAATCCAATTTAAATGATCAGATTTTTGATGCACATTTCAAAGCAGGTACAATGCAGCTTTTACCATGTCCTGAAGCTGCTATTGCGGAGCTTCCCCATCAGCCGCTGTTGGAGCTATGCATTACCTTGGCTTCTATTGCTTACTTGGTTTCTATATCTGAAAAGCCCTGTGTGGCCTCCTGCTGATCCTGTTCTGGATGTGTGAGTTGACTCTTGAGATTGGGCTGTTTTTGCAAATCAAGTTAAACACTAACCAAAAAAACTACTCAATCTAAAAAATATATTTTTCTAATGTGACAGCTACTGTATAATATAAAGTGTTTTGCTTTCCCTTCAAGAGACTCATGTGCCTTGTAGAGGAATAATTACCTCCATAATACCTCAACCAGCTTACCTTAGAGCAAAACAATGTGACCTTTCCTCTTCTCTAAGTGGAACGTAGTCTTTCTGCTACCTATGAAGCACGTGGCCTATTACCCTGCCTGAAGCAGCACATCAGTAATAAAACACACATTCACCATCTGAGATGATTATTCACTACCTCAGCCATACTCCTTCCCCCACTTTCCAGGCTGTTTGCCATGTCACACTGTCAGCCAGCCTGGATGCAGGTATGTGTTAGTTTCTCTCTCTATCAGCAAATTCATCTCCAAACATACATGCTCTTTATTAACCTACAGCCGTGGCATTTATTATAATTAACTATCTATTACCATGACCAACTACAGGTACACCTCAGTAAAATACTGTCCTGTCATTCAGCATACAAATGTCTCCATCCAGCCTGTGAAATACTCATAACCCCTATAGAATACAATATGTGCAGTTGCTAATGTACTAAAATGTCGAAGTATGCCAGAATGATTAATAATTATAGTATACTTTAACAATGGCTACTGAGAAGGAGTCCCCCCCTTAATAGTTAGTACGTAAGAAATAAAAGACTTACACTGGGGTGTTGTGCTTGGCAAAATAGAAGGTACACAATGAGAGGCTCTACTAGGAGGCGTTGCCAGGTTACAAGGAATGGAGGCGACAACAGTAATTCCAAAGGAATCAAAGAGGTGAGAAGAACGACACAGTCAATTGAGTCCAATAGATAACTGAATGTCTCGTTGTGTAGGAGCAAATTTTGAAGAGTATTATTTGGTGGATTTTTAACATAATTATGTAGATTATCAATTAATGTTTTGTTTTGTGAATTAAAAGTTTTAATGGTATATTATTATTCATGTTTAATGTGTATCAGCATACACATGCAACACCTATATATTTTTATTTTATTCGTGCAACTTCTCTGACAACGACAGAAATATTTTTAGAAAATATGTCTGAGGTAATGTACATATATGCATTAATGCTGCTGTTTGTGGGGTGTATCTAAAGTTGCTATGGAAGTACATGTAAAAATCTTTTATTGATATACTGTCAGAATAAGCATATTTGTGCTAGGGTACAGTCATCTTTATAAAATTTAACCTGTTAGTCATAGTGAGTTTAAAGTTCATTTTGGAAAAAATATCATAACAGGTGTAAGGGAAGTTTTGGTTAAGCTTGAATTTTTGGGGTTTTGAATTGAAATTCAGTGTGGCATTGTATGATCTTAATGTCAGTCTATTCTGAAATAAATGATCCTCAAAAACGCAGACTGTAGACTGCTTTAAAGTTCAATTCAATTCAATTTTATTTATATAGCACTTTTAAAAACAGTCATTGTCACAAAGCACTTAACCGGCCAAAACCCCACCAAGCAAGCCTGAGGCGACAATGGCAAGGAAAAACTCCCTCTAGCAGGAACAAACCTTCAAAGGAACCTAGACTTGGAAGGGTATCCCATCCTCCTCTGGACGACCGGTGAGCATAAAGGATGGATATTTCTAAATTTATATAGTATATACAGTAAGTAGAAGATTATACTGCTCAATTGGAAAGAAAAATGCTGCTAGTTCACTGTGATTTAAATTGGCCAATAGTAAGTGTACAAACATAAGACTGTTTAAATGATAGGTGTAGATGTTCAGTATGCACATTAAGAATAAAAACTGTGTTTTCTATTTCAGTAAGATTTGCCTCAAACTGTTTTAAGGTTGCTTATATGACTGATATATTCGACTTCTTGTTAAAAATATTACAAGAAATTTATCCTAAAAGAAACTGGCTAAAAATATTATACTATGAAACCTGTAAGATTTTACTAGGAAATATAATGATGCAATTAAGTCTTAATATTAAGATTCTAATTTTGGCATCATTTACTAGCTCTCTAAACTAGCTCTTTCTTACTGGGTACTGTTTGACAGTAGGATATGGTACCGAAACAGCATTTGAGATTATATGTGATTTTTGTCCTCCCCTAAACTGAGTCTAAGCAGCTTTAAACTTCTTTGACTTCTGTTGCTCAACAGCCTCCCCCAACAACCAACACAATTCTCCCATCCAAACAGAGCTAGAATTATACAAGCTAATTTAGTCAATTAAACACAGGTGTGATGCTAATTCCTCTCTCCCACACTGAGCTCCCGGCAGCAAAAATAGCATAATTACACATCCGTCCTCCATTACCTTCTTCTCCCATACATCAGTGCCTGTCTTTCCAGGCACCTTTTCAAATCCCTAAATCTATGCTAAACTGCAGCTTGTCTTGATAACTTTTTGTTCCTTTGTTTCTTGTTGCAGTAAAAACACAGCCTGTAACAAATTCAGACATTTCCTCTTCCATCTTGTTTCAAAGTTGCCAGATGCCAAGCTGAAAAACATAAGTACAGCAGGCAGGGTACTGAACCCAAAAGATGCAATTTTCAATGCAAATTTTACTGGTTAACCACTGAGTAAGATTCTTTCTGAAACTCCCAAAGACATTTTGAGGACTGCAGACTAAATAGTGAATTATTAAGGAGTCAATACAAAGTTGTGTTTTTTTTTCAATAAAAACTCAAACGATTTTGGATTTTGTGGGCCTGTTCAGGGTTAAACAGGTATATTGTCTGCTGTTAGGCATTATTTAGTGAACATAAGTATTATTTCATTAATAATAAAATACTTTTATTTTTATAGGCTTATCAATGACAATGATCAATATACAAGTAAGATTTGTTTACGTTTCTCTAATTATTAAAGAAAAAAATGGTCCAGGACATCTGGAAGCTACACATCTAATAACAGTGCTTAGCTAAAGCAATGCTCTTTGACCTGAAATTACAAGGAATTTAATCAACATATGATGATTAATTGGGAATTCACTGGATCTTATGAAGATCCTATCCACATTTGCTTTCATTGCTGTATCTTTCACAACTGACTTTTGCATTTAACTGCTATAGGCATATAGATCATCTGATCATTTGTCTTTCATTTGGATAGCTTCCCTTGATATCCAATCCAAACAGATGAAAATGATTTTCTCGAGGGGACATCACTTTTTTCAGGTTTTGCTAGCCACAAATTAGCAAACTTTGTCTTCAGTATAGCTAAGCAAGTAACAGCCCCTCCCCCTTATTGTATTGGAGGAAATACACTTTTCATGTTATTTTGCTATTATTATGTGTTATTACGTGTACCTACTATGAGGCTAGAAGCTAGAACACATTCATTCTTCTTCTCTTATAAAAAATAGACATGATTATTAGGTGGTAGGAACTGTGAACTAACCTCTGAAATGGAAAGCTATGTGAGATTTTCCCTTGAAAGAAGTCAAATTAAATGATACATTCCCTAGTTAGTAGTTACTTTCAATATTCAGAATGCTGTGGGGAATAGAGGATTGATTCTCACCCAGAGAGGATGGCTTCTTGATGCACATTTGTAACAGCTTGTGATATCTCATCTCATGTGGGTTGAAGAAATTGCTGTCTACACAAGCCAAATAATTCTGTCTCTTTGACCCCAAGGACAGGCGAGTCTAATTATCAGCTACAGTGCTCTACTCACTGGGGCCTCCATGTCGGCACTCCGGCCTTGAGTTGTCACCCCCTTGGTGTCCCTCAATGAAAATTGAGTTGTCTACAGAGTGATAAAATGTGCCTGTTAATCTGAAATGTGGCAAATCCCAGAATCTAGAAGAACGCCTGAACACCATTGGAAAAACGAAACACAAGGGGGTTGTTTGCTAGTGTCTTTGACTTTTTCTTCTGAATAAATCCAAATTAGACATTTAAAATGCTGAGCATTTGATGTAAATATCATGTTAACACAGTTAAAGCAGCAGCAGCAACAACAATAATAATAATAATAATAATAATAATAAAAAATGACTACATATCTCCCCCAGCCCATTATTGAGGCAGAAGATGGATGAATTCATGAGGTAAGATTGAGGGCTGTGATAAATCTGACTGAACCATCCAAATAAAACAGTGATCTTGGGGACAAACATAATTTTCTTAATCAGCAAACATTCTTAAAACTGACATGGCCTTAGGTTTAACAGTGATAAAATGATTTATTGATGCATTTATTTTAGTTATATATATTGTATGAACATTCAAAGCATTTGATGCCTTTGCAATGAACTGCAGTTTCTCATCCTCAGCTGGCTAGAAATGAGAGGAGGTCAGAAGTCAAAGTCTGACACTTCATAGTGGCTCATATGAGACAATCTGAATATAATTGACTGATGTGTTATCGCAGAAGAAGGCTGAATTTTTAAATAAGAAAATAAAAAATAAATAGAAAGCATAACTTCAAGAAAAGAGAAAGCACACCAGATCTTGCTTTCAGCAGCTGTCATTTTTTATTTAACCTTTTCATAGTTTCTTCCGATTTAATTTGCTTCCGTTATTGCTAGTTTAATTGTCTCAATGGTTTCAAAAATGAATTTACCTGGAAAAGAGGACCATTATTGGTCTCTTATAATAGCAGTGATTAGTGTGGATGCTACAGAATAACTTATGGTATTAATTAAGGCATAAAGTGAACATCTACTATACTTATACAAAACTGTATTGTTGACACAAATGCATTTTAAACTTTTTTCATTTGTTCCCCTATTTTCAAACTCTGGTACAGACATTGAAGTATTTTTTACTAATTAACTTATCAATATTTTATTCACTATAAATATATTTATTCCATTTATGTGTTGGAAACACTTTTAGCCATTTTACCCTACAGCATTTGCAGTTATAGTAAGTTCTATACCTCCTTCCCTTTCTTTTTAATTGCACAAATGTGACTTTTTATGTAACCATAATGAGTCCTCTCTATAATGAATTAATGAACAAGCTGTATAGATGCATGCATGAATTTTCCAATGAGCTGTTCAGTAAAATCTAATTTGAGAGAAAGTGGCAACCCAGCTGTTCTTTTGATAGAGATTAACCAAAACATGGATTCTTTCAACTAAACATGCATAGTCCATCTTCATCTACACATGAATGGACCTTTTGTTGTAGGCAGGGATGTAATTAAAAAACAGTGTGCGGAGGTAGGGGTAATTTACAGTCAGTTTCTTGAAACTCTGAAAGCAGGTACTGAAGAATGATTGCAGCATACACAGGGCCTTCGGCAGTTCATGTCACCGCTTTGTTTCCCCTTCCAGCCTCTGCCGTGCAGATGAGCTTAGACAAAAAAAACAGAAAAAAAACATATTTATTATGCAAACAAAAAAGATGAATATTCCACACATTAGTATGCAATGGGTAAATCAGTTGTGTAAGTGTTTCATAGCAACCACTCTTGGAAGGGCAGGAGGAGGATCTTTGGTGTGAATGGAGATACAGATGCAGACCGGTAGCAGAGATTTAGATAAACTAATATAGTTATATGAATAATGCCAAAGCAGGAATACTGTGCCTAGGGACAGTCCAGGCAGACAACTTGTACTAATAGGCAGCAAGTGGAGGCATATTTTATTGTTATAGCATGGATAAGCTAGTCTATTGAATAAAATATTTAAGCATCATAAAATTGAAAAAGATTGTTCAATATGTTATACAAGTAAAATATATTGAATTTTTTTTTAAGTGGCTGGAGGTAGGGGTAATTTACAGTCAGTTTCTTGAAACTCTGAAAGCAGATACTGAAGAATGTTTGCAGCATCCATTCTGTGTCATACGTGGTGGTTAAACCGGGGCTGTATTAAGAGTAAGTGCTCCTGGGTGCAGTGCACATGACTAAGCTTCTGTGCCTGAATTTGGAAGGTGACCCATTCGAACCTGGCCTTGGTGGAATATACACGTCTGTGGGCTCTTGAGTAAAGCCCTTAACCCCCAGCTCCATGGGCATTACTGCCGGTGGCTGCCCTTCACTGCCGTGCTTGCTCTCATCTACATAAGTGTCTGTGTGTCATGGAGAGCAAGATGGAGTTGGTAGAAGACAATTTCCCCTTGGGGATCAATGCAATTGTTGTTAAGGAATATTCAAACAAAAGTACTTCTTAAATTTACCCAACAGTACCAAGAGTATCAAAAACTAAACTAAAATTAAAATACCAAGCTCTAAAACTAACTGAAAATTAAAAAAAAAAAAAAAACAGAAAGAAAGATTTGAGGTTTCCATTTAATTATTTTTTTAGTTTAAAAGCCTGTCTATAATCTAGCAGCCTATATTAGCCTATCAAATGTCCCGCCTGGAAATAACTGATGACTGTGAACATAGCTTATGATACGAATCTCAAATTTACAAAATTACATATGCTCTTGTAAGATTATACAATGTTTCAGATGGAGAGATTAGATTAGGGATGGGCAAAACTACTGAAAATGACAAAAACTTAAATATTGGTATATATTACTATCTCAGGATACATGCAGGTACACACTATGCAATAGAGAGATGCCAATTAGCCTAGCTGCACATCACTGTACTGCAGGAGGAAGCCTACGTGACACGGGGGGCATGCTAACTCCACACAGAGCACAAAAGCCATTAAACTACCTTGCAATTCTCTTTCTATTCATAAGAACTGAATTATATCCAGGAAACGCCTCAAACTGTTTTCCTGGTTTATTTCAGGACTAGTTGCCATTCTACTAAATGTTCATAAATCCATCCATCCACATTTTAACTGCTCATTCTGGTCAGGGTCTAGGGGAACTAAAAACTATTCCAGTCAGAAATGTTGATAAATAAATTGGATAATTATGGTCCTCACTGCTTTTTGGTTGGATCATTTTTAAAGCTGTGCTAATATCACTGAAATAACACTGTTGACTGTTTACATCATTGCTATAAATGCTATCACTGTGAACCACAGATCTCAAACTGGGATTTCATAGTGGTTTGAGTGGTGTAAAAACATTTGAAAATATTCCAGTATCAAAACCTAAATTATACAACAGTTAGTTCGGACCAAGAAATCCGATTGGATAAAAGGCGTTCTGTGAGTGCTGTTATCAGAGTATAACCGCACTCTGAAATTTCACATCAGCTGTACCATTCTGCTTCACAGGTGTATCTAAAAACCGTTTCATGTGCCTCATTTTCACCCATACAGAGCTGGTGCTGGGTTGGATCTTGCCCGGTGCCTTTTGAGAATCTGCCTGCGTTTCCACCAGTTTCAAAAATGAACTTAGATGGAAGTGAGAGTAAAGTAAAGGTTCATATGTATTCAGTTTTGTTGGAATTATTTTGATCTGTTTTGGATTTTAAGTTTTTATAAGCTGCCGAACCGAACAAAACGTTTGTAGAGTATGACTCTGTCTCTATTACCTGTATCCACTTTTGTCTACATAAAGGCTCCCCATCTGTGTGTGTCAGTTTTATTTTTTATTCTCGCTCGTTGTTTTACTGCTGTCCTTTTAAGGGTTGTGCAATTAAAGAGTCTGCTAATAACTGAACTTTGCTGTCTGCTTCATGATCTCTTTGCCACTCAAGTGCCACGATATTGTGATGCTTTGTTGACCGAAATGTTGTGGTAGTGACGGAGAATGATGAAAGGAGTCGGTTTCAAAGTTGCTCTTTATATGCAGTCCTTTAAAGGACTACATGGTAAGCAATAATACAAAGAGGCAAACATGGCACACAAATGCGGGGAGGTCACACACATGGTTTACACAAGACTTACACATGCTAGGGTAATTCTACAAGACTAGAACACCTCAGATAACACATATCACACAGGTAATGGTGCATGCGACAGTCGGGTAATTACACCAACAAATACATACAAGGGCTATTTCCAAGATATACACAGGTCTATATACAAGGCTTGTGAGCATGCTGGGATATTCAAGTCCCGCCGACACTACACTGCCCCCCCCCCCACAAAGGTCAGTGGTCCAGACAACCACCAGCCCCCATCCCCACCTCAGTACTGAGACAAGTCCCAAGATCTGGTGGTAGCTGGTGCGTCGCCTTCAATGACTGGGGGGTCACCAGCCCCCGATGCTTATGAGTGCTGGCAGGCCCCCTGGCCGCCAACCGTTATTCTTGCGTCCCTTAGGTAGATCTGGTACAGCTTCCAGAGGGTCCTCCTGGCCAGGGAACACCATTCCCAATAACTCCCACAGCCAGGCCCTCTTCTCCGGGGGCCAGTGCATGGGGCAACTAGAGACCACCGGTGGTGCAGCCTCCTCCTGGACCCCGCCCTTCTTTATCCCCAATTTAGGGGGGGTCCTGATGTTGCGTGCTAGGTGGGTCCTACCATGGGGCTTCCTGCTTGCAGGATCAGGCAGCCTCGCACAGCCACTACTGCTCCGCATCTCAGCTGGCCTCTCGCAGGTGTGCCAGAAGGGCCTTCTCCTCCCGCCATTTGTGGAGGCCCTCTGTCAGCTGGGCCTCCAGAGTCTGGCATGCCTCCTTGTGGCTATGCAGTGCGACTTCTGCCTTCTGCAGCTCATGGTACTCCTGAACCAGCTGGGCCTCCAACGCACAACATGCCTCCTTCCTGGCCGAGCAGCGCTGTCTCGCGACCGCACAATACTGCCTCCGCTGCTTCGGCCAGACTCCTCTTGCGGTCGCACTCTCGCTTCCAGCTGGCCAGCTTGCTGCACAGCTGCTCCAGCTCCTGCTGCTCCTGCTCTGCAGACTCCCACAGCTGCTCCCAGTTTTGTTGGTCTCACTCCTGCTGCTCGTTCGGTTGGAGGGGCTCCCAAGCTAGTCGGGCCTTGTAGCTGTGGCACGCCTCCTCACAATTGAGGAGAGTAACCTCATTCTGCTCCCTCTGCTGGTCATGCTCACAGCTGGGATCGCACCGCGGCTTGCCGTATTTGGCAAGTGGCAAGCACTTGATGACTGGTGAGCAGCTGGAGTCTGCCAAGGTGACTGCCTTTCTTGTTTCTCATCCCTGGCAAAGGTCCAGCAGGTTGGCAGGAGTGGCTTGAGGTCTGCCGCACATGTCTGGGGCACTCCAGGAAGACAGTGCGGCACATTTGTCGTCTTGCCACTCCTAGCAACTGGTGGGCTTGGGGGAGGCTTCCAGGATAGCATAGCCGGTGCCCCGTCTTGCTGCAGCCCCAGCAGACAAGAGTCACCATCTCGGTTGTCTTCTTCCCAGCACTGCCTCCTCTACTGCTTCACTGCTTCACCACCACCTGCAGATCTGCCAGGCTGGAGCGGACTTGCCCGATGATGGTAAAGAGCACCCGCTCCAGCAGCACCAGTGGGACTACTTCTGACACCAGTGTGGCTGACCGAGGCATTGTGGCAGTGACAGTGAATAATGAGAGGACACGGTTTCAAATGAAGTTGCAGTCCTTACAAGGACCATGCATCAAGCAACAATTCACAGAGGAAAACACGACACTCAAATACAGGGAGGCCACACACTAGATGGGAAGGCTCACACACAGTAGAGTAATTATACAACATCACAGTATGTCAGGATTACACATATGACACAGGTAATGGTACACAAGACAGTCAGGAGTACAAGTAATTACACTAAGAAATACATCCAAGGGCTATTTAAAGGACATACACAGGGCCATAAACAAGGCTTGCGAGCGTGCCGGGATATTCAAATTCTGCCAAAGCTACAATATTTTATTTATTAGATCTGAGACATGGTTTTAATTTACAATGCAAAGTTATTCTGCTAATAAGCTGGCACTGGTAAAATTAGACAAAACTATATCGGTTATGGACAGAATTTTCCAGGTATGCAGAAGGTTTGGACATGATAGCCCATCCCACTTTTGCTGACATTATTGAACTATTTTTAATTTTTCTGTGGAGGCCCATGAATGTTTAAATAAATAAACAATATATGCTGTTTCTTATTACTGATACCTTATAAATGCTACTCGATGAACTGTTGTATCAAAGTAATAACATATGAGAAGGAGTGCGGTAATACTCCAATATATCATGGCTGTGATTATCTTCACTGTGCACCCTTCACTGTCCTACAATGCTTCCCTTCACAGTCCTACAAACGAATCACAGCCGTGATATATTGGAGTACAATCACACTCCTTCTTGTATATTATTGCTTAAATATATCATTGTCATTGACTAAACCAAAAATAGCTACATTTTTTAGGTCAGCTGGCTAGTTTTTTGCCCTGTTCATGATATTGTCTGTCATACAGACATTCACAGAAATTCATTATAATCAGTATTCTTAATAAAATGTTTTAAAATGAATAAAGCTGAAATTCCATTTAGTTTTTACATTTTAACACTTCGGTGAAAATATTTTATGAAAGTGATATTGTACTCAATTCTGTGATATCGCAGTCAACAATTTACATGAATGCAAATCATCAGAGATTAATGTACATGTTATTATCTGTATCTAATGGCTAATTTATCTCAATACTACTCAAATCTGTAGACTAGTACCAATAACGTGGTAGACACCAGTAGCAATACAGGAATAAGGTGGATGTATTTTTACTGGTTAGTGATTTTTACTTCTTTTATGGTAAAACTTGTTTATAGATTTTGTGGTAAAATACAGATATATTTTTGACAGAATGTAATTCAGTTTCCTTCTCATTTTCCTTGTGTTGTTTATTGAAAATATATTTTAAAACAAGTAATTAATGTAAATGCATTCCATATATAGTGGATTATTCCATGTTAGCTGAATATGCCTAAAAAACATTATACAACTTAGTATGAAAAAGCATAGCAATTAACAAAGTAGGTTCTGCTGCAACAATTAATCCAGTGTTAAGAGTAAGCAGGAGAGTTGAGTATGAATGAAAAGTGTTATGAGTATTTTTTCAGCAGCAGATGTTTGACAGGCACACGAAGCACATTCATCTGATTCCATTATATCCAGACAATCACCAGTTTCTGCTCCTAGATACAGAACAGTCTTTTAAAACATCAGTGAATCACTGTTTCACATAATGATATCCATAAACTGCCTTATAGCAAATTTTATTCTTATGTGGACAAATGTGGTTGAGTTGCTGGCCCTTTTACCATGACATTAGAATATTTGGGTAAAAATTAAACAATCAAACAAATAGCTTTTATCAAAGTAATAGAATGATACAATCGCCTTCCCCTGTGGTTTGCAGAAAGTTGTCAGTGCTTAACTCTTGGAAACCATTGTCACATACTCCATTGTAATAATTTTAGATTTATTAATTTATTAATATCAAAACAGATGTCTTACAGGGCCCCTGTTGTGTTGCCTCACACCGCTGGGACTCGGGTTCGAATCCCCGCCTGGGTCACATGTGTGCGGGGTTTGCATGTTCTCCCCATGTCATCATGGGGTTTCCTCCGGGTACTCCGGTTTTCCCCCACAGTCCAAAAACATGCTGAGGCTAATTGGAGTTACTAAATTGCCC
>JAODJX010000027.1:7465648-7485908 GCA_026776945.1 Isichthys henryi
TCTTCCTGACAACGTAGTGCAAGCTGAATCCTTGGGTTCCTTTAAATCAGAGTTAGATAAGAATTTAACAACTCTGACCTATTAGTGAAGTCCTCCCCAAGCGAGCTTGATGGGCCGAATGGCCTCCTCTCGTTTGTATAGTTCTTATGTTCTTATCTGATAGCATTTTCCAGTAGTTTTAAGAGTTAAGGAGGTGAACATAGAGAATTAAAGCTCCATGAAGCTCAAGCTTCTTGCAGAGAAATGGGCAGTGACTGAGAAGTGCTGGGAATTCTTACTTGGAAATCACTTTACCATATGTACCAATAATAATCCTTTGAGTCATTAACAGACTGCTAAGTTGGGGATGACTGAGCAGAGATGGGCTTCCCAGCTAGCATTATTTAATTTTACCATCAAGCATCGTCCAGGCAATAGCAATCGAAATGCTGATGCATTAATTATAGCGTGGAGAGGTGGTGGACCTTCCTGGGCATACACCCTAGTATCTCAACCTGTTGCAAAAGAATTTAGTGACCAGTGGTCATTGTTGACACACTGTAGCACAAAGTGCACAACAACAAAATGTGTCTGATGCATTTAACCCATATGTCACATCATGTCATAGTAGGAAGCACCTATTTCAGCACCTGGGGGAACAGTGCCTTTCTGGTCAGAGTTTCAATTACAAGTTCACTTCCCTAACCATTAAGACACCACTAATCACAAGGCAATGCATTGGCCTGAAATCAAACCCAGGCCTTCCACACGGCAGGCAAGAATTCTACCATTGATCCACCAATGCACGCAGTCTGAAGCTGACCGTGTTATTGGGCTGGTGTGTGAGTACTATACAGAGGGGCAGTGCCCAAGGGTTGAAGAGAGTGAGTCGCTGTCTAGTGCTAGTAAAGTACTGGTACACCAATGGGATCGGTTGGTAGAATGGGAAGGGGTATTTCAGCAGCTTGCATACTCCACAGGTGATGGTTCTGAGAGTTTCCAATTGCTTCTTCCCAGTGTTTGCAGGGGGAATTGTAGCACAGTGTTCATGATAACCAGAGCCATCAGGGTACAGCAAGGATGCTTCAGTTCTTAGAGAGCTGTTGAGGCTACCCAGCCTAATAAGATTTTAGCTATTGATTTTATGGTTTTAGAACCTGCAAGTGATGGTAGAGAGAATGTAATGGTTCTTACCGACATTTTTAGCAAGTATTCTCAGGCTCAGATCTCTACTAAGGATCAGAAGGCCAGTACTGTGGCTCAGAAGTTGGTACAGCACTGGTTTCATAGGTTTGCCCCCGCAACTTGTATACATTCTGACCAAGGGCGATGTCAGATGTATGGTATTCAGAAGAACAGAACCACCCCTTATCATCCTCAAGGGAATGGGCAGTGTGAGTGGTTTAATTGTGCTTTGCATGATTTGCTATGTACTTTTCTGGTAGCAGAAAAGTGACACTAGCCGTATCATCTGCTTCAGTTAGTGTTTGCCACACCAATACAACACCCCACCAAACTACTGGGCACTCTGCTTATTATGACATGATAATGGTCGTCATCCAAGATTGGCTGTGGACTTCTTGCTGGGAATTTGGGAATCCTGTGGGACATGGGTCTGTTGAAGGAGTGGATTCAGAGGCATCAAGTGAGTGTGAAGATGACAAGGAGCATGTTAGGCAGAGGTCTGAGGAGTTGGTTTGCCAACTGACCCAGAATCATAATGACTAGGTAAATGATTCTGGGTTTGAAATGGAGCGAAACCATGTACCAGAACAGAGCAAGATCCAGGATTTTTGGGATTCCCATGTTTTTTGGGTGATGCGAAATCCATCTGAAACAGGAGTTCAGGTATACTCAGTGGCCCCTGTGGATAGGGAAGGACCCGTTCGTCAAGCACATTGGTCTGTGTTGAAGGCTATTCAAGATGGTATACAGTTAGGAGGGGGGACTGTCGAATGTTGAATGTTAAGATGTTAGAATGTAAGATGCAATCGTCAGGTCGCCGATTCATTTGGAGGGGGTGTTATGTATCCATTGGAACCAGGCAATGGAGGGCTTCTTTGTTTTTTTTTCGTCTTTTACAGATGGGACATCATTAATTAGTTGGGAAATGGGCATGTAAGGAGCCAGTTGGTGTCCTAGGAGCAGGCAGATATGTGGACACCTGGGGTCCTGACACAGGTAGTGTTCTCTGCTGATAGCCGCATGTAGAGTTTAGCACTGATGGTGTTGTCCAAGCCATTGGGTGTATTCCCAGGACTTCTCAGTCACTGCATATCATTCAGCTGAATTGCTGGCTCATATATATTTCAATGATGCAAGAGGGTTTTATACCTTGTGCAGGTGCTGCTGTTAATTATTAAGAGCTTTTGGTTGTTTTATTTCCCTCTAGCCAAGTGGCAATAAGTTTTATGTAATGTAGTATTGAGGAAATGTGAGCCATAGGCTAGAGGAGTCATTTTCATGCACACTCATTTTGATTTTCCTGTGGTTGGCCTGAGTCATGGCCTCGCTTGTATTTGTATTTTTAGTGTGTGGTGTTTTAATTGTTTGAATTTATCCATGAATTGCCTTAAAACTCAGCCACTTGTTAATGCCTTTTCTTAAGAACATAAGAAATTTACAAATGAGAGGAAGCCATTCAGTCCATCAAGCTGATTTGGGGAGAACATAACTAATAGCTCAGAATTGTTAAAATCTTATCTAGCTCTGATTTAAAGGAACCCAGGGTTTTAGCTTTCACTACACTACTGTATGTATGGAGACTATTTCATACTCTAACTACACGCTGTGTAAATAAGTGCTTTCTCAAATCCATTTTAAGACGTTCTCCAAGGAATTGTATAATCGTAGCATCACCTCCCTTTACTTAAACTCTACACACCTAGAGATGTAACCCAACATCCTATTGGCCATTTTAATTGCTTCCCCACACTGGCGAGAGTGGGACATGGAAGCATCAACATACACATCAAGGTCTTTCTCATAATCAGCTACCTTTATTTCAGTGGAACCCATAAAATATCTGTACTTTATATTTCTGCACCCTGCATGGATCTACGTTAAATTTTATCTGCCAGGTATTAGCCCAGTCGCTAATTAAATCAAGATCCCCTGATAGCCTCTGGGCTGCTACAGTAGTTTAGTATTTGCTACATCACCCACCTTGGTGTTGTCTGCAAATTTAACCAGTTTACAGTGAGTATTGGTGTCAATATCATTAACGTAAATTAGGAATAGTAGTGGTCCTAAAGTTTAACCCTGCGGTACCCCACTATGAACGCAGGCAAACTGTGACATTGTGCCTCTAATAACTACCCGCTGCTTCCTGTCTGTTAATCAGTTTTCGATCCAAGCTGCTACAGTTCCTAAAACCCCTATAGCTTTGCTTCCATGCAAGAACCATTTGTGGGGGAGAATATCAAAGGCCTTCTGGAAATCTAAGTAGATTACACCATAGGCCTTTTTATGATCAATTTCTCTTTTAGTTTACTCAAAAAACTCAAGTAGATTAGGTAAACAAGATCTACCTCTCCTAAATCCATGTTGGCTATCCCTCAGAATGTTATTTGAATCTAGATAATCTACCATTTTCCCTTATAGCTTCCATTAATTTTCCAGTGATGCAAGTTAAACTGATTTCCCTATAGTTTGCTGGATTACTTCTATCCCCTTTTTAAAATATGGGTGTTACATTAGCATGCTTCCAATCAGAAGGTACCACACCAGTAGATAAGGATTTCTGAATTAGTAAAGTTAAAGGTTGGCTAATAATATCCCTCATCTCTTTTAAAACTATAGGTTTAGATGCCATCAGGGCCCTACGATTTATTTATTTTGAGCTTAGCTAGGCTTTGTACCACATCAGCCTCAGTTATACATATATTGGTCATAGATGACTCTGTATTTGCACTAAATGGTGGCAAGTTACTTGTGCGCTCTACTGTGAATACCCATGTAAAATAATCATTAAACTCTTTTACTATATCAATTTAATTTTCAATTATATGACCCTTGCTATCCTGCAGATTAGTGATTTCAACTTTTGCAGTTAAGGTATTGGAATAAACTTTTAATGTCATCCTTAGCCTCCAATGCAATCTTCCTTTCTACATTCCTCTTAGCGAGTCTAATGTTATTTTTAACTCAACCTGTAGACTTAGATATTCTTGCTTTTTTTAAAAAAAAATGTCATTCCATTAAAGTTAGCCTTCCTAACATTGTATATTTTTGTTTTTGTCATGATCATGTATAGGCGAGCGAGCAGGGTTTGGGGAATCATGGTCAAACAGACGGAAGTCCCAAAACAAATGGGTTTTTTGCAGGCTGACGAACAAACACGGTACAGACTTCAGTGACAAGACTGGGGAAACGTAGGTCAAGCAGGTCATGGTATAACCTCCCCCCAAAAGGCACACACTCTGGGCTCTCGTGGCGAGGCAGAGGAACTAGGGGAGGCGAGGAGGAAGGCGAAGGGGACCCTGGCGAAGGCACAGCAGATGAAGGCGGGGTCCACCAACGAGCTGGAGTGAGGGGACCTACAGGCGACTGACGAGCCCCCGGAGCCACAGCCAAGGAGACCGAGGCTGAGCCAGGGGGCAGGATGGGTGGGACCCGACCCCTGCGCAGGTATCCTCTCCCCTTCCTCGACACTGACAGGTGGGGACCTAGCCGGGATCGCCTATGTTGGGGTGATGGTCGGGGTGATCCCCCAGAGTGGGTCAGGGGGGATGTCAAGGTAATCCAAAGGGGTTTCATTAAAGCTCCTCCTCCATCTCCAATGAGGGAGGAGGAGCGATGGTCCAACAGTCAGGGACCTCCTTGGGGCAGGGAGCCAGGGTCCTTGGAGCTGGAGCCTCTGTCGGCAGAGCAGAAGCTGATGTGGTCAGAGCAGCGATGGGTGGAGCCGGAACATCAGACGCGGGTGGAGCCGGAACATCAGGCATGGGCAGGTCAGGAACAGTAGGGGGCAGAACATCGTCCCCCAGTGCCGGAACCTCCGGGGGAGCAGACGGGACGGGCGGCGCAGGAACCGACGGAGGGGGTAGCAGTAGCCGTTACTGAAGCTCCACTGGGCGGTGCTTTAGCTGGCAGGGTTGGAGCCTCACCGGGTGGCGTGTCAGTCACCGAGACTGAATCTCTGCTGGGCGGCACATTAGCTGGCAGGTCTAGCAGGTCAGGAACTTTAGAAACAGGTAGGACAGGCAAAACAGATAGGTCAGGAACAACAAGCAGGTCAAGAACAGGTAGGCCAGGAACTGCAGGAGCTAGAACTTCAGGAACTGGAGCCATAGGAAATACGGGGGATGGCGCATTGGCCGCCAGAACTGGAACTGCTGGTGCAGAGGACGGTGCTTCCGGTGTGGGCGTGGTCTCACCTCTCGAGGAAGCCTGCTCTGTCCTTAACCGGATCAGCTGCCGTAGGTCCTCTGCCATGCCCTCCAGCTCACGGGGTGAGGAAGTCGGGCAGAAGGCTGCAAACCTCCTTTGAAGGTGTATGCATCGCTTAGCCACTTCTATGGAAGCCTGCACAATTGTATCTTCTAGCAATTTCCAGAACAGGCTCTGGAGGGTGAAGAAGCCCGGGACATAGCAGCGGGCTTCTCTTGTGGTTAGTGATGGTAATATGAGCTTCGGGGTTACTCACAGCAGGAGCGGTGTCAATGCGGGTGATCGTACTAGCGAAGCCGTGGTGATGACATCACTCATGCACGCTGTCAAAGTCCGAATCAGGAGGGGTTCCTCCTGGTATGAAGCATGGCAAGGCGAGCAGAGTTCGGGGAATCAGGGTAAAACAGACGGAAGTCCCAAAACAAACGGGTTTATTGCAGGCTAACGAACAAACATGATACAGACTTCAATGACAGGACTGGGGAAACATACTCGAACGCGGACTAAAATACACAAGACTCAATGAGAATAACAAAAAAACAGCTGATAACAATCGGGACTGCACATGAGGTTAATGAGGGGGCGTGGCACACGAGAGGACTGGACGAGCAGATCATGACAGTTTTGGACTTTGCTCTTTGAACACTAAAATTAACCTCAAATTTAATCATGTTGTGATCACTACAGTCCAGTGGTTCTAAAATATTCCTATCCTGGTTGTTAGAGAAAACAAGATCAAGAAGGGCTTCTCCCCTGGTAGGGCTATTAACAAACTGAGTAAAAAAAACAATCCTGTACTAATTCCTCCATCTCAAGTTCATTTACAGTAGAGCCAGTGGGCTACTCCCACTGTTTACCAGGTAAATTAAAATCACCTATAACCACCACATCATTTTATTATTACTCATATTCCTGATATCATCATATAACATTCTGCAGCAACATTAGGTGCTCTATAACAAATACCGACAATTAGGCTATTTGAGTTTTTAGCATCTAGTTTTACCCATACAGATTCTACACTTTTATTTTTATCATTGAGCTCCCTTGCCTGCAAGTTTTCTTTCCTGTATACTGCAACACCACCAACATTCTTGCCTATCCGGTCTCTACAGAACAACGTGTAACCATCCATATTATATTCTTCTCCATCATCGTCACTGTCACACCTCCAGGGCGTAGACCGACGGAGAGGTCCAATTAGAGTCCAAGACAGGAAACTACATAAGCGTGACACACGCAATTAGGGTTGCGAAGTATTTGCCTATGTTCTATAGCAATACCGAGCGCTTTCTTGTCCGTAGTCTCTCCCTTATTTCCTACCGCTTCCGTCTGCCCTTTGTGTGTACCTTACCCTGTTTACCTTCCTTCCTAAGACTAGCCCTCGACCCTGAACCTCCTGCCCTGCCTTCCTTACCAGTCCCAGGATCTCTCGTCTCCCCTTCCCTGTGTCGTCGTGTCCCGTGTCTGCCCGTAGGACTGACCACCCCGGCTTCTGACCTCCTTTTCCGATCACGACCGTCTCGCCCCTTGAAAGCCCATTGCCTGATTGATCTAATAAAGATCAATTGGTTCCGCACCTCTGGGTCTGTGCTTCCCTTCAAAAGCTCGGTTGACAGTCACTCATCCATGTTTCTGTTATTCCTATAATGTCATAGGTGTCTGATGAAATTAAAGCCTCTAAATCATGATTTTTGTTTCTAATACTCCTAGTGTTTAAGTACAGGCCTCAAAGGCAAGGCCTTTTACAGTTCCCACTTTTAATAGTAATTGGGGCTTTCCGTCTCCCCCATAAAGTGAGGTACACTTTGCAGTTTAGAATATTAACATAAATGCCTAAGTAATGTTTCGTAGACTTTTTTAGACTCATTTTGACTGACGGTCATAAAAATTCTGTCATAATCTATTGTTGGCCATTTTTATTTTCACTTTTTATGAAAAGAAGACATAGTTAGTTGCTTTGAATTATTATTCATTCATTTTCAGTTTTTCATAATTTGTACACATGAACTTTTAGATTATGAATTTTTAAGGGCATGGAGAGAAAAGATGAACCATACAGTAACTTTACATGTCAACATCATACAAAGCAGATGAATGATTTAATTTATTTTTTTTTCCCACAGTGATAGTGGAACACTTGCTACCACTGGCTGATACACTTTAAGGAACCTAGCTCCTGGTTCCGAGTTCCTGGTCCTTGGCTGGAAAATTTTTATTCCTTTGGTGTGTTGTTTTCCCATTGCACAACAGGAACTGTGACCTTTATGATAAACAAGCATGGGAGACTTAAAGATGTTTGTAGGTTAATCTTCATATACTGCCACTACAGTACTAAATAATTTTGTAGCACCGGGCGGACCGAGGCATTGCGAGTGTAACGAAGGATGAGTAGACTTGCTTGCTAGGAGAGAACACATGTCACACCCACCTGGTGATGACAACAACAATTAGTAAGACTCTGTATGTATACCTTGCACCAGCAACAGGTCAGTGTAAGGTATTGTTAGCATGCCACTACAAAGCAACCTAATTTTCTGTTCTTCCCACATTTATGTTCCGTCCGTCTGTCCCTTCCCGAGTTACCCGCGCCTTCAGACCATCTATCGCTGTGCCCTTCGACCCGAGTTTTTGTCGGGGCGCTGCCGGATCCTTTGATAATTACGTAAGGTTATCCATCATGCCGGGCACAATCGTGAGAGGGAAGAGAAAAACCAAAGTGCGGCCCAGAGAAGCCTCGGTTTCTCCTTCCACCCGGACGCCGGAGACAGAACCGATGGTTTTGAGATGCGCCCCTCTCACTCTGGAGGAACGTGAAAGATGCCACAGTTGCAGCTTATGTATTTACTGCGGCAAAGCAGGGCATTTCATGCATTTCTGTCCGAAACGCATCCTGCGGGAGCAGGCTAATGGAATGCAGGTAAGATGACTGATATAACTAAAGTACAGATGGTTGTGCCTGTCACTTTTGGTTGGGGGGCCGTATGGGTGAAGGAATAGAGCCGGGGAGTTTTGTGGATACCGACTTCACCCGGCAACACCACCACCCCTTAGAGAAGCTGTCTCAGCCTTTTATGGTAAGAGGAGTCAATGGGAAGCCTCTTTCAGCTGGGCTAGTGACCTACCACACCATCCCTCTAACTCTAAAGGTGGGGATTCTCCATACAGAAACAATCCAGTTTATGAATATTCCCTCTTTGTGAGACAAAATAATATTGGGCTTTCCCTGGTTAAGATGGCACAATCCCCGGATCGACTGGAGAAAAGGTGAGATCCAGGCTTGGTCCCCCGACTGCTTTCTGAACTGTTTGTCCCTGCCCTGTTGTGTTTCTTCCATTGTGAGTCCTTTACCAGAGGATTTATCCATTATCCTCAAGCATTATTGTGACTTCCATCAGGTATACAGCAAAACCCAGGCTTATGGGCTCCCCCCTCACTGCTCCTCTGACTGTGCCATTGACCTCCTTGAAGGGGCAGCCCTCTCCCCTGGGTACCTTTTTTCCCTGTCTAGACCTAAAGAGGAGGTCATAAAGACCTATGTCCAAGAGTCCCTATGAGAAGGTATCATTCGTCCCTCCACCTCACCTGTTGCACCTGGATTTTTTTTGTACGGAAAAAGGATGGCAGTCGCCTTTGAGGGTTTGAAGAAGTGCTTTTGCTCCGCCCCCATCCTGAGACAACCAGACGCTGAGCTCCCTTTCCAGGTTGAAATGGATGCCTCAGAGGTGGGCATAGGAGCAGTGCATACCCAAAAGGATCCCCAGATAGGTAAGACCCATCCATGTGCATTCCTGTCCAAGAAGTTCTCTGACGCCGAACGCAATTATGATAGGGAATAGAGAACTATTGTCCATATAGGTGGCCCTAGAACAATGGAGGCACTGGGTGGAAGGAGCCTTACACCCCTTTCAGGTGCTGACTGATCATCGCAATCTACAGTACCTCAGGAATGCCAAGCGTCTTAATGTGTGTCAGTCATGCTGGGCTCTCTTTTTTACTTGCTTCGATTTCCAAGTCACCTACCTTAATGGCTCCAAGAACATCAAGGCAGACCCCTTGTCTCGTCGCTTTCCGTCTGCTAAATCCTCAGAACCCATGTCCAATATACTTCCCCCCTCTTGCTTCCTCAGCCCTATCATCTGGAACAACGCCTCCAGGAGCTCAACAAATGCACCCCACCACCTCCTGAGTGTCCCCCCGCAATTTACTGCTGGCCCAGGTGGTGAAAAGAAGTAGAGAGGTACTGTAGGTATTATCTTGTCCTCTCTGTGCCCAAAATAAGGTCCCTACTGGTCTCCCCTCAGGACTTTTGCAACCTCTAACAGAGGTTGACACCCATCTCTGATCACATATACAGTAGCAATGGATTTTGTGACAGACCTGCCCCCCTCCCAGGTACACACCATGATATTAACCCTTTGGGGTTGGCAGCATCATTTGCCATGCCACGTATCTTTCTGGTGTATTTCAATTCATAACTCGCTGAAATCTTATTGTAAAAGAAAATGCTGACTAAATCCGTAGTCTGTCTTCTTTTCAAAATGTCCATTGTCGGAAGTATTAAAGTTTTCAAAATTAGGTTAAATCGGCAAAAAAGTAAACCATGTCACCACACTTTGTTCTCCCTGCATCGGGGGCGTGTAGTGCCGCCCTCACCTGAAGATCGCTATTCGCATTCTAAATAATCACAGTTCCGTGTATTGGAATTGCATTCGCATGGTAATTTTATGAACAACGCAATGGCTTCTGGACACGTCTCAGCTTCTGGTGCTTCGTACAGACAGATTATAGTAAAGACTCTACAATGGCTTTTGACCCCTCTTTTTCTAATCCCGAATAAACCTGGGAATTCTCTGTCTAGGTCTTGTGTAACGGTACAGCACTATTTTCAGTCCTTAACAGGACTGTCACTTTTGGTGCACTCCCTCTACACCCAATGAGCCCCAAACCTAAATACCCACAGCCGAAACACAAGGTGGTCAGACAACGAACAGTAAGGTATGCACATGGTGGGAGAGTTATACAAGCTAGAAACACACAAGCGACTCCCACAACCAGGCCCCCTTCTCCGGGGACAGCCAACGCATAATGCTGCTGGAGAATGCCGGCGGTGCAGTCTTCTCCTGGCCCCAGCCCTTCTTTCTACCCCACATAGTGGGGCCCTGATATTGGGTGGCAGACAGGTCCTGCCACAGGGCCTCCTGTTTGCAGGGTCGGGTGGCCTTGCACAGCCATTCCTGCTCCAGGGACTCACATAGCTGCTCGCCCTGCTACTGTTGGACCGCCAGCTCACCACTCTCCTGGCCCAGCTAGGCCTCCAGAGCACAGCATGCCTCCTCCCGGCTAGGCAGCATGTCCTGCAGCTTGCAGTGCTTCTGAGTCAGCTGGGCCTCCAAGCCACGACACGCTCCTCCTGGTCAAGAATGAAAGATGAAGACACCTGCATACCGGGAGAGAACACGTTCTTTATTGGCAGTCCTTAACAGGAATATAACAGGCACCCAACAAGCACTGAACCCAAATACACACAGCCGAAACACAAGGTGATCAGATGCCAAACTGTAAAGTGCACACACGGTGAGAGAGTTCTACAAGCTAGGAACACGCAAGTATTGGACAGGGTACACACAAGACGTGGGTAAACATACATGCCATGATCGGGAAGGCAACTACAAGCAGAAGAACAGCAATGAAGGGCTATTTACAATTACAGGGACACAGGGCTATATTCACGAGCACTCGCTAGACATGCCGGGATATGCAGACCTAACCGGTGCTATAATATAATTATTGTCAATAACTGGGGAGATCGATCATGAAATAGGACACATGCTTTTATTTCTATTTAATTTATATGACCCATAACATGTTTATAACTCATTATTAATTCTGGTCAGCAGATCAATCTTTCATTTTCCACAGAATAAAACAGTGTAACGCCATTCCACCAATAAGCACTGGCAGGCTTCCCTGCCAGCACAGGCGATATTAGACAAAAGTATATTGGTTATAAATCAAACCATAGAGCATAAAAAATCCACCTGCTCAATTTATGCTCTGCTACTTCTCTTTTGCTGCACTTCAACGTAACTTCCAAGTCAGCGTGGTGTAGTCAATCAACCAGCAACCATGCATTCGGTTCTAATTTAGTTTGTAACATCTATAAGATAATGAAAAATAATAATAATAAAAAAACTTCTCAGAATTCATAATTTCCTAACACTTTTGTGACATTGAGATTAAGATGCTGTTCATTGTGCCTATGTAGCCCTCATTTAAAAAGTATTCACCTTCTGTTTTACAGCTGGCTTGACATAAAAAATTGTCACTTTATGTCAACCTGACTAAAGTGTAGAGTCAGTCTTATAACCTTTTAAGTCACTTGAACAAAAAAGTATGAGAACTTTATGTCAGCATAAACCGATGACAGTCATGATATGTCTATTTGACACGAGTTGCCAATGTCAGCATGTATGACAGCTACAAAAGTTGGAATTAACTTTTACAAATGCTTTTGTCAAGATATGTCAGCTGTCACTTTAGATCATTCTGTCTTATTACAGACTCAAATTTGAGGTTGTGTGGAACGGTGTTGAAGTGGTTTAAATCATACTTAATTAATCGTAATCAATATGTTCGAGTGTCTAATACTTGTACTCCATAGTCAATGTCATTGGTCAAATATGCGGTACCACTGTGATCAGTGCTTGGTCCTTTATTGTTTTCCCTCTACATGCTGCCATTAGGAAACATAATGAGAAAACATAATGTAAACTACCACTCCTTATGCTGACAACACCCAAATATACATTTCAGTTGCGTCTAACGACACCACACCTATTGTCACCTTAGCTAATTGCTTTAACGAAGTTAAAACCTGGATGGCGGAAAACTTCTTATCACTAAATGCTCAGAAAACCGAGGTTCTGTTGTTTGGAGCCAGGTCTGCAGATAGGAATAGTATAATCTCCACACTTCACTCCAAAGGGCCGAACTTTTCCCGCAGCAGCTCAACCCGTAACCTAGGTGTCATGTTAGATACATATTTAGAATCAAATTTAAATGCAGTATTGAAGGCGTGCTTCCTACAGCTATAACAAATCACCAAACTGTGACGATTTCTTACTATTCAAGACACAAAAAAATTGATACATGTGTTTTTATACAGTAGGCTAGACTACTGCAATGCTCTGTTATCTGGACACTAAAATACCTTGCAGCGTATTCAAAATGCAGCACCTCGAATTGTCACCAGGAGCAGGAAGCTTGAACACATAACCTCTGTTCTTAGTTCCCTGCATTGGCTTCCTGTTAGGTTTAGAGCTGACTTACATAGGTACTTAATGGTCTAGCTCCTGCCTACCTGACAAAATTACTTTAAGTTTACAAACCGCGTCCAATCAGGTCACAGACTGTAGGTTGTAGTTCCACATATAAATAAAGTGAGAGTGGGCAGTAAAGCATTCTGCTACAGGGCCCCTATATTGTGGAATGGTTTACCAGCCTATGTTCAGGATGCCGATTCGGTCTCGGTCTTTAAATCTCAACTTAAGACCCATTACTTCAGTTTAGCTTACCCGTAACCTACCACACCATAACTATGGCTGCTGGTGCTGCTGTACATGTCATTTTTATCTACTATGCTTGTCCGTTTATGTGTCAACACATGTTCTGACCATTCATGCTCTCTGCCTTCCCATATGTCCTGGTGGTGCCCAGGGTGGGCACCATCTGAGCTGGAGTCCTGGTTCAGTCCCATGGAGGGGTAACATCGCAAATGGGTCATATGAACTATATCATCATGGTGCAGCCTTCAGTGTAACCTGACACAGCCCAACATAGAGAAAAGACCTTGGCCACCCCTCAGAGGCCAACATGGATAAGCGACTCATTGATGGACTTTGTCTTCATTCTTAATCCCAGCATATACCTCCCTTTTAGCAAGCATGTCCACTCTTTTCTGTTTTCGGTAATATTAGTATGCCCAGGGGGGTTGGGCAGCCAGTTGACCTTGGACCCCCAAAGGTTTTTGGTTCCTGTCCTCCGTTGTCTTCTGGCTTTCTTTATTCAATTTCTTTCTTTCCCTTTTTACCCATTCTGTATCTCCCTCTACTTCTGTTTTATCTATCACAACACAACCCTGTAAAGTGCTTTGGGACAACTCTGTTGAGAATTTAATTGAATTGAACTTTACCGTGACTATTAATAATCCTGACTATGTATGTGTACTGGATATCACTGGCATGCCACGTCTGTCCGTTATAAGTGAAATTCCGTTATTTGCCAGTCCACTATATCCAATGGTTTTTCTGCATGTTCTTAAAGGTGGACATCATCCGTTATTGCCGATATTCCATCATAAGCGAATCCACTATAACGGGATTTTACTGTACTAACATTTACACCATATCAGTTTGTTAGGCATATTTGCTTGTTGACAGAACTGTTTTGAGTAAAGAGCAAAAGAACAAAGCTGGAGCCAAAATAGTATATGAATTCTTTCATAATCACAATATGGGTCATTCTTACAAACTCCATAAAATATTAATTTTCTCTAATTTGTAAAATTAATTTTGAAGACAAAGCCACGTAATACAAGTTTATTGTAACCCATGTCAGTTTAGGACCCCCAGAGAAGACTGCTTCTGCCTCTGAGATTTCCAGCTCCATAGACCACCACCACAAAAAATGTGTCACAATTCATTCTCCAAAGAGTGGGGCAAGAGTGGGATGGTCAAGGGGAGGAAAGGAGTTAGGTGGGTGAGAGTTAACTGTGTTGGATATCCTTTCCCTGAATAGAAAGCCCATAGGTCAGCTGCACCCAGAGCAGTCTGATTACTGCAAAATTGTATTTGGCCATTTAGAGGCATGTGACTTAATACAGTCCTCTAGAGCACATGAAAAATGCAATTAAAACTTCTTGTGCCAGTGGAAGAATGCACCTATGGGTCATTTACATACATCACACCCTTATTTTGGTGCTTTTCTGCCCAAATTGCATATATATCTAACCTAAATGCACTTAAACTCCAGACTTAAGTTAATATAATAAAATTCTTTAATGAAATGCTTAACTGAAAAGAGCGTACAGCTACACCCTTTTTTGACTACATGCGTAGGAGAATCAAGCACATTTACATATTTATCAAGAAAAAATTGCATACACATGGGCACATGCCAGGTTTAAAAAATCCAAATTTACACACAGTTTTCTGTTTTAGTTTAGTTTTCCACAATGAAATTTACTGACAGTTTGATAAATGAGACCCTTGCACTTTGATCACTTGTCTTAAAATCAGTGACAGAAGATTTTCAGAATAGTATATTTACAAATAGGTGGCTAACTACTTTGTAAAATAATTGACATACATTTTTAATCACTAAAAAACTACCTTTATGTATAAATGGTCTTATCCCAAGTCATGTGGGTGTAGGAGTAACCATTGTAGTGGAATCCTGGGAAGGCATGGAGTTGCTCCTAATATCACATCTATTTGGAAAGAAACCTGCTTGCATGTTTCTGTCTATTAGGAGTTTCTTGGCTTTGGGCTTAAGAGTTTTACTGCATGCACTATCAAATAATTCAGCTGTTGATGAGGATTTTAGGCACATTGTACGCCATGACCACACAAGACCCTCAAGTATAACAGTCTATATAGCAAGTCTGAGGTGTGAAAAGGAAATATATAACATCTTGAGTTATCACCAGCAATGGGGTATTGATTGGCTTCCCCCTTTTTATTTATGACACCTATCTTTGGAGGAGATGCTGATAACTTCACTGTTACTTGAAGTGTTAATAATACCTGGTCATCCTTTGTTTACTGCAGATATTTGCCAACCTGGCATTCTGCTGGGATTTTACAAATATACGTATGTGTTATCAGGTTAGTATGTATTTATCTTGTGAACGGATTATACAAAACCATCCTTTGTAATAGTGTGTCTCTTATTCCTTGTATAAAGGAACCCTTAGAAAAGGAAAATCAGAGAAATTGTGTAACTTAAAGGAGAGTTTTAATTATGGAAGGCATTGGACCATAAAATACACTACAATACATAGGATGTAAGGTTCCTCTTGAATATGAATACAAAATAAAAGTAAAGTAATTAATTAATACACGCTTAATCAATATACAATCATTAACTGCACCCGATGCTTGAAATGGAATTGTGTTTGGATTCCACAAACACACACATAAATAAGAATGCAGAGTATGCATTACTAGGTGTGTGTGTGCATATATATATGTATATGTCATGTCGGTTCAAAAGAGGAAGCAGCCATCACGGGTGCACATCGAGGGAGGGGTTGAACTACTAGGTTATATCCTACCTAGGGACTTGGGGGCAGCCAAAAAGGGGAAGCAGTAACAACTAGTCAGTGCTCAGCCTTGTTAGCCATCACATGTAAATATGTATTGCCATTTGCTTTGCTCCCGTATTTGCTAGTTAGTTCATCTACTTGTCCTTTTGGTTCTCCTGGTTTAGCTTTCCCTCCCTGAATCTGCCCCAAAGCCATCCCAGAGGACTATTTTCCCTGCAGTTGTTTGAGGTAAAAGTATGACATTGGCTTGACATGTGCATACTTCATATTGGTTAGCATTTGAAACATCTACCACATTTAATTTATAACAGTTTCTGTTCCATACTCCATACCTATTACATAAAATCATCTAAATGATACAAGTCAGGCGCATTTCAGAGTTCAAACTATTTTTTTAAAACTCATAAATAGCACATCAGTTTTTCATTTTCTTTGTTTCCTTCTGTTTTTCTCTCCATTTCCTGTGGGGCTGGCAAAGGAGCCAAGGTACAGGTCTGGGGTGACTATAACACATGTAATAGTACACGTTTTACAGCAAATGAAATTGCTATTTGTGATATATGATTGACAATGAATTGTAGTTTTTTATTTCTTATGTAAGACATTGATGGTTTCCTGTACATAAATTGCAGGTACAGTAGAACTCGCTTATAGTGATCACGGTTATAGTGATTAACCGCTTATATAGGTCAAAAAGCTTGAGACAGAATAATTCCTATACAAAGTTGTTCTTTATGTTACTCCTTAAGGGGACCCCACAATAAGCAACAACAAAACGAAAGCCTTGAATGACAGGGAAACATGGGGAAGTTAAAGGCACACGTGACAACCAGATACACAGATACACAAGTACCTACAGTACACAAAAAAATCCAAACAGGGGCTATATAAAAGACATGCATAGGTACATACATAGTTAAGTTATTTAATTTGTACAGTACTGTAATTTGAAAACCGTTTGAAACAGCTGTACTGTATTTTGAAAGTCAATAAAATTATGTAAATAGTAATGCTGTCTGTTCTATTACCTTATATTCATGTAATAAATATACAAATGGCATTTAAATGGTATTCTGCCTGAGACATAAAGAAAAAGGAAAAAATCAGTTATAATGATATTCTGCTTACAGTGATCAGTTTCACCCAGACAGTCGTGAACACTATAAACAGATTCCTCTGTGTTTATTTCTGTATATCCACCGCCTTTTCCATTCCTAGTTACTGTTTCTCCTGTCTGTCTGTTGTTGCCCCTGCCCACCCTACCATATGTACTTGCTCCCATTTCACCTGCATCTACTGTGTTCCTGTACACTTCATCAATATTACATTTCCAGGTGTTTCTTATGCAAAGATGTTGAAAAGATTGTTTAGAATTAGTAATAATAATTTTAGATTTATACAATTTAATAATAGTTAATTTTTTTTTTAATTTGGAGGAAATTGATCAACCTGTATCAACCTTGGCCCAAATTATACTATGGTGAATTATGTGGTGGTATGTGATTCAGTGAGCTTTGTCTCATCAGAAGGTTGCCAGCTTGAGCCCCAGCCCTGGCAGAACAGTCACATGCCCAAATACCGTTAAGCAAAACCCTTAACCGCCAGCTCCCTATATGCTGCAAGGTGGCTAACTTAGTAGAGACCTTAAAAATGACTTAAAAGTAACACTACAAGACAAAGAAAAGACACAAGACAATAATAAATAAATAAGCAAACATTCTGCACAATTATTTTGCTATATGTATTGCTATGTGTAGCATAACATCTATGACTGAGAATTTTTACTACAACACAGACACACAAGAGAATACTTTGAATGAGAATTGGTGTGTCTATATATCATCCTTGATTTTGAAGGACCTCAGGAACTAAGTTCATTTAGTCCTGCGTCAGTATATAAACAACTTCATAAATGCGGACAGCTACACTTGACATATGCCCTATTACAGTCAAACACAGTTCTACGTATAAGTGGCAAAAATGAAAAAAAATGAATATTTGGAAATACAATTGTCATTAATATCCAACAGAAAATAATGATTTCCTTCGCAACTAATATGAACTAATTATCATTACAAAATTCTAATTGTCATGCCCTGCATTCCAGTCCCCTTGTTCTTTCCCCATTGTGGCTCTAACTTGTCTTAGTTTCTTTGTTTCTGTGTTCTGTTCTTATCATTGTTAAGGATGTTCCAAAACACACTCCTGTAAAATGCATTGGGGCAACCTTGTTGTGAAAAGCGTTATATAAAAATAAATTGAATTGAATTGAATTGTCTTACCTCTCATTTCAGCCCTCATGTGATTCACACCAGATGCCTCTCATTTGCTTCTCATTAGTAATGTGTAAGAGTGCCTCCCAGTCCTGTGCTCCCCAGTGTGAGCACCTGTGCTTTCTGCTGTTGTTAGCTCTTATTCTTTGCCCTTACACCTGCTCCTGCCTCTGTCATGTTTTGCCATGTGACACTGATGCAACTTAGATGTCATAGAATGATGTGGTTTTGTACAAAATCTTTTTTCTTCATTAATCTCCTAACCACACTAGCCTTTTCACATTGGTGAAGCTGGGGGGGGGTGTATGTGTCTCATGCAAGTTTTTAAAAAGGGTCGATGATGACTAGGCATTAAAAGGCAGTCCAGTATTTGCTTTCTGTATCTACAGTCACTGGGGTATGAAGAGATCTATAAACTCATCTGTCTGTTTACATATCAGCAAATGAAACATTGCTATGAGCCAGTTATGTCTCAAAGCATAATGTACACAGAAAACACTACAGCTGCATGCAAAAAATGCAGAGATAACTGGAGCTTGTTTGCTTTCTTGCTTTCACGTCACACTGCTGCTCTAATAAATAAAAGATTTGTTCCAGTCAGTGGCTTCACAGGAGAAGACAGAGCCACATCGCGTGCAAACCAGCTCACTGCCTCAATCCTGCTGCGGAGTCTAATCCAAACTGACATGTTACAGTAAAAGTACTTTATAAAATCAATATTAAATACATAGTTTTTGACATCCTGAGACATCTAGTGTAAAGGGGAAATAAGGCGTAGAATAAATATTCCTCCAGCTATGTCAGCTTGTTAGCTACTCAGAGAGGAATCCAGAATATAAGAACATAAGGGGACCACAGGAGGAATCAGTGCCTTGCTAATCATGTTTTATATCAAGGTCCTGACATCAATGAAAACATTACAAAATGGCATGCAAACTAGCAGTTAAGAGAAAAAATGGAATGGCAGGGGAAGAGACAGTAAAAAGTGGATGATTTGCTTGATCATCACCTTAAAGTCAGCTTGGAAGAGTATAAGATTACAGTGTTTTCTGCATTCCATTGTTATTATAGTGTGATCTTTACGAAAAGGTCACATTTATTGTATTTAGTGAATTGTCTGTTTATAGAAAATAACCTTTTGTAAAAACTGTCAGGATGGTGAATAGAATCATGTAGCACAGGGGTTTTTTCTTTTCATGATATAGGAATGGACAGTCAGCACAATACAAATGTTAAATATAAAATTCAAAGGGTAAGAAAAGAAAAATTAGTCATGTACAAAAGATAAGAACAAGCGCTGGCCAGCAGCCATGCTTTGGACTAGTGTCAGATGTATGGTCAGTGACAAGGAGAGAATCAGAACAGACTAATTTAGGCATTCTGTTAGGAGTGGGAGCATATGGAACCAATCAGTATGCAAGACCTAACTTTCTCACCTTAGATGGCTGTAGACCATGTACCCCCTACACACATATTGACTTGGTGGAACACTTTATTTTTTCATGAAAGGTGGAACACTTATTTTCATATTACTTAACTTCACACTCCTATATAAGAATAATTGAAAACTGACTAAATGATTGATAATTAGCAATGCAAAAATATAATAACAACACATTTTACTATACATTACATCTATCCATCCATTGTCCAAACCGCTTATCCATCTGGGTCACAGGGGGTCCGGAGCCTATCCCGGAAGCTATGGGAACGAGGCAGGGAACAAGCCCATCACAGGGCACACTCCCACACCATTCACTCACACATGCACTCCTACGGGCAATTTTAGTATCTGCAATGTCTTTGGACTGTTGGGGGAAACCGGAGCACCCGGGGGAAACCCCACAACAATATGGGGAAAACATGCAAACTTGTAGAGGTGTGAGACAACAGTGCTAACCCCTACACCACCATATATACATTACATATACATATATATACATTTTATAACACATAATCCGTTTTAATGGCAATTTTTTTTTTTGGGAAACATGTTTTGTAAAGCAAAGGGAGAAAATGGCAGGGATTGGAAATACAAAAATTACAAAGAGAGCAGTCAATGGAAACTGATTAGAAAAATGATAAATATAGAAACAGTCTCAGTTTAGGACAGGATGCCATGTGACAAATTTTTTATTCAGGGAAACTGTGTGATGTATTTGGGAAAAGTAAGGTGTGGTGATGATGGGATAGAGAAATCTTACAGCTTTGATGGTGTAGGGAGCCGCCCACTGGCCCAATGGCGGAATCCAATGGCGCAGCCGAAGGCTGTGAATGCGTGTTGGTCCTT
>JAODJX010000027.1:7501949-7513746 GCA_026776945.1 Isichthys henryi
GACCGGACTTCCCTTGCAGCAAGTAAAAGATCATTGCAGCTGTCCGTGTTGTTCTGTGTTCAGAGACTGGTCAGCGTTTATTTAGGGGAAAAATACCCAACAGTATAGGTCCCATTTTTGCAGTATGTTGGTGATACTATATCCAAATTTTAAATGGGTCTGGGTAGCTTTCTAACTGAATGTCTTTTAAGTAGGGCCCTTTAACTGGATGTCTCTTGTGTTTTTGTATTTTTTCATATCTTAATTTGTTCTTTATGCTGGTCTGTGAATATGTCATATTAAGAACTATATATCATTTATCTGTATGTGGGAGTCAATAAAAAAAAATATATATACACACTGCTCAAAAAAATTTAAGGAACACTTTTTAATCAGAGTATAGCATCACGTCTATTCAACTTCTGGGATATTGATCTGGTCAGTTAAGTAGCGGAGGGGGTTGTTAATTGGTTTCAGTTGCTTTGGTGTTAATGAAATTATCAACGGGGGGCAACAATGAGACGACCCTCAAAACAGGAATGGTTTAATAGGTGGAGGCCACTGGCATTTTTCCCTCCTCTTCTTTTCTGACGCTTTTTTCACTAGTTTTGCATTTGGCGACGGTCAGTGTCACTACTGGTAGCATGAGGCAATACCTGGACCCTACAGAGGTTGCACAGGTAGTTCAACTCCTCCAGGATGGCGCATCAATACGTGCCATTGCCAGAAGGTTTGTCTCCCAGCACAGTCTCAAGGGCATGGAGGAGATTCCAGGAGACAGACAGATACTCAAGGAGAGCTGGACAGGGCCATAGAAGGTCCTTAACCCATCAGCAGGACCAGTATCTGCTCCTTTGTGCAAGGAGGAACAGGATGAACACTGATGGAGCCCTACAAAATGACCTCCAGCAGGCCACTGGTGTGAATACTTCTGATTGTTTGGTCAGAGACAGACTTCATGAGGGTGGCTTGAGGGCCCAACGTCTTTTAGTGGGTTCTGTGCTCACTGCCCAGCACCATGGAGCTCGATTTGCGTTTGCCATTGAACACCAGAATTTGCAGGTCTGCCACTGGCACCCTGTGCTTTTCACATATGAGAGCAGGTTCATCCTGAGAACATGTGACAGACATGAAAGGGTCTGGAGAAGCCATGGAGAACATTATGCTGCCTGCAGCATTGTTCAGCATGACCGGTTTGGTGGTGGGTCAGTGATGGTCTGTGGAGGCATATCCATGGAGGGACGAACAGACCTCTACAGGCTAGACAATGGCACCTTGACTGCCATTAGGTGTCAGGATGAAATCCTTGAGCTCATTGTTAGACCCTATGCTGGTGCAGTGGGTCCTGGGTTCCTCCTGGTGCACGACAATGCCCGGCCGCATGTGGCAAGAGCATGTAGGCAGTTCCTGGAGGATGAAGGAATTGACCTCTGAATTGACCTCTGGAACATTATGTTTCGTCCATCCGATGCCACCAGGTTGCACCTCAGACTGTCCAGAAGCTCAGTGATACCCTGGTCCAGATCTGAGAGGAGATCCCCCAGGACACCATCCGCGGTCTCATTAGGACCATGCCCCGACATTGTCAGGCATGCTTACAAACACGTGGGGGTCATACAAACTACTGAGTATGATTCTGAGTTACAGTAATGAAATTTCGGCAAAATGGACTAGCCTGCTGCCTCATTTTTCACTTTGATTTTCGGGGTGTCTTTGAATTCAGCCCTCTGTAGGTTGATAATTTCATCTCCATCAAATGGTATGGCATCCTTTCGTTCCTAACACATTACCCAGTCTACATCAGTATAGATATCCAACATGATTTTTTCCCCCACTGATATCTGATGTGTTTTCAAGGTGTTCCTTTAATTTTTTTGAGCAGTATATATATATATATATATATATATATATATATATATATTTCTTTAGCTTATGAGGTATCCATGCCACTAATGCCAGTACTATTCAAGATGCCAGAACTCATACAATTTGTATATTTATCTGTATTATAAAGATGAGAAAATGGCCAGCAATAAATGCATCATGCAATATTTTAAACTTTACTGTGTATTTTAAGATAAATGTATGTGATTGAAAATATACAATTTATAATGCACAAATATAGAAATTGTGTGATAAATGAAACCAAGTAAAGACAATAAAATTGAAAATACAAATGTAATATATGTATGATAGGGGTAGAGGAGGAATTTGTATATTCTGTCCACAATTTGGAGAGATGTTTGGAGAAGTCTGCATACTAAATACAGTCATTTTTGTCATATTTACCTGCTGGGGATCGCATACTTGACTAGTTACCAAATTAATTTTTACAGGTTGCTGTTTTTAAAGGTTGCAATAAAAAGATTCAGAATTGTAATATTTTTTTTCTGTTAAGCAGGTTTTAGATTAGTTTAGTTTAGCTGAATAGCTTAATGGGAGGTAACTGCCTTAATCATTACGGGTCCAGGCAGCATAAGAACCATATTGGTTTTTCTACGCTCCTTCAAAGCCTTCCAGACCACCAAAGCAACAGTGGTTGTCTGTACATGTATTTGCCAAACAATTCAATGTAGTGATAGGATTATTACTTGCCTTGAATAAAAAGACAATAATTCTTAATTTTAACAATAAATGCATTTAATCCCCTTTGTGATTTAGACAGTGCAACAGTGACAGTGAGGAACACTGACTTGTGAAACATTATAAAATGTAAAACAGATTTTCATTGTTTCCATTGGATTATAAAAGTTTTCATTCACAATGTCCACACTTCCTGTGACTACTCCAGAAAATCTGATACAAAGCTGCCTACCATGAAAGTAAGTAAGTAAAATTTACGTATATAGCGCCTTTCACAGACAGCGGTCATAAGGCGCTGAACAATATAAATGTGCTACAAGGTACAAAGCGAAAACAAAATGAAAAAACGTCAGATTAAAGTGATAGAAAAGCTGTAACAGTCACACGCAAAACACAAAAAAAGTTTCCTGTATAATGTGACGCTGGGGGGTGGATCAGGACTAATTATGCAGTTAACAACATACTCTGCATGTAAATTGTAAATTGTGTAAATTAAAATCTGTATTCATAAATAATAAATATCAGCATGTAAACTGTTGGCTTGCATGTCTGTTCCACTACTAGGTTAGGATAGTGGTGAATGGTCGTTAAAAGGATTCACTTTTTAAAAGATTTCTGCTTAATGATTCCTTTTATTAAATTGAACTGCAGTACCTTTTCTCCTCTGCTTTTCACTTTCTGTGGTGCATGTACAGTGAATAATGTTTAGAAATCAGAAAATATTACAGATAACATAATGATGGTAAACAATTCAGCCTCTGCCTAAAGATCTTCCTCAGATTAGTACTTTGGATGTATACTCCTGTGCGTCCTGTTAAATGTTTGCAATGATAGACAACGTGTTCCACTCGGTTTAAAGTAGTTACCAGAATATCAGCATAATGAATGGACTGGCCAGCACATTTTAGTCTATTAGCCTCTCTGTTTTCTCCCTGAAATGGCTCAGGGGCCCTTTTGACAAAGACAAACAAAACCTTCAATTGTCAAATGCTAGGCAGCCTCACAGACTGGGTAGCAGAAAATGTCACATCAGAAGCAGAAAGCCCATTATTGTACATGGCTGCTTGTTCTACAGCATCCACCCCCACCAGTTCTTCTGTCCTCTCCTTACAGAATCACCCAATCTAATATAGAATTGATAAATCAAGTCTTGTGTCTATACCAGAATGTAATAAAATAGCATGCAAGAGGCAATTCCACACTATTTCCCAGAGTTTAATTGGATTCAGCTTCAAAGATTTCACTCCCTACACTTCTTTTAGGGCAATTTTCTCTTACATTATACCACCAATCTCAACAAAAGACACCACCAGATTCTAGAAACAAAATAGGGGGATAGCAATAGTTATTCTGTTTAACAAAGCCTGTCCATCTCTATTTAAATCCTAAATGCCAGTGCACCACATGTACACAGCATTCACCTTGTAAGTGTTGAATTGCTTACACATATATGCAACATTTTTGTATTCCCTGGGTAGAGAATACATATGGCTTTGGACAGAATTGTCTTTAAGAAGGTGCAACTGGTCTAGGGAGCCCTGCTGAAAAGCGAAATTTGCCATATAAAGGCTAAATAATAAAAAATATGATTTTTTAATTTGTTATAGTTAGCTATCTTTCATCTGACATTATTTTGACTAAATATTATGCCTGTAACAGTACACATATTCATTGTATACAGTTCAGTACATCACTTTTGGTTTGGTATTCAGAATGAAACAAATGAATACATTCATTAACATTGGTGGAACCTAAATTCACAAGTAGATGTTCCACACAGAAAACAATATGCTAAATGTGGCTAATGTTGGTTACAGTTAGTTATTTTCTGTGATTCTGTAATATTTTGGTTTTCCAATAAAGTACACCAGTACTGTACAGAGAATAGTCGATAAGACTGTTCTGTTATACCAAACTTAGATATGTTGTTGAAAACACCAAAGCAATATAGAAATAGCTTTGGTAAGTTAGTCTCCCTATGGCAGTTGAAGGTGCTTTTACTAGGAAATTCTGACCCACCTGAAAAATAGCTAGACTACAGTGGTGTTTATTATTACAGATATGTGGCCATACTGTAGAGACCAGAGACTAGATGTGGTCATACTGTAAAGACCATAGTGGAGACCAAAGGATTAATTAAGATTGTTATGATATTATAGTTTTGTTTTATTTTACATAACTGTTTTACAATGTGCTTATTTACACACACACACACACCAGTCATACCCACGCAAACATCTATGTGCAATTTGGTAGCTCCAATTAACCTCAGCATGTTTTTGGACTTTGGTGGGAAACCTGAGAACCCAGAAGAAACCCACATGGAGCCAGAGTATAGACTCCAACCCTTGTTCCAGAATATCAGCCAACACTGCTAGCCATTGTACCACCATGCTGCCCATTATGAATCATTATACAATATTATTATTTGTAATTCAATGTAAAATGGATGCAACATTTAATATTTTTATGTTAATATTTTCAAACAATTTTCCCTTAAATTAACAGTTTTAGCATGTTGAATGTGAAAAAAACAACTTACCGCTTGCTTGAGAAGTTCATTTTAAAATAATGTAAAAAGTTCATTTTCTTTAGAAACTCTTCTTAGCATTCAGGGAGGCATTCAATAATAGTGTACACAGTTATTAGGGGTGCAACAGTACGGTTTTCCTATGGTTTGGTACGTGTCACGATTTTGGGACCTCGGTAAGGGTATGATTTGAGCATATTTATATTTAAGAAGAAAAAAAAACACATCACCCACCTGTAGGTGCTTTGTTTCTATTTGACAAGAACATCTCCACTGTTAAAAAAAGCAACCATAGGCAATCACAGCACAGTAAATGATAAATAATCAATATTACAAACACAACCCAAGAGAGAGCATGTTTTTGTAGCAGTAGCAGACACATAAATGGGGCAAAAAACATATTTTGGTAAGTGGTTGAGTCATTTTAATAAAGATGATGACAACTCTTGTAAAATAAAATACTCTATTATCAACCTCTATCAGTTTAATACCACAGCAGCTCAGACAAGGATACCAACAGTTTACGTGACACTCATGGTTACACGTTAATGAAACACATACATTCCACGGCAAACATTACACAGTAACAATTAACATAAATGCACATATTAATTTACACCATTTAATGATAAGTGCGTCACGTTATGTCAGCCAATTGTCGACAGTGGGTGAGATCATCACTCACACAGCATTGTATTGCTGAAACGACATTCATTACATTTGATGTGTGCAGCTACCTTTAGTCAAGAGACAGATCCATCTGCTGTTGTATAATGATATTTAAATTATAGCCCTCAAAAAGAAGTCAACCCCAGATTTTTTTTTTCTTTGGGAAAGAACACTGTCTTATATTCACGCCAATACATGTGGGAAAATGACAGGCATATCGTAATACTGCGATTCAGTAATACATCGAATACCATTACACTCCTAACAGTTACTATCATTTGATATTTATATATATAATTGTCAGCCCACTAAAGACTCCTGGTACATAATAATGTTTCCTGAAAGTCCCATGTACATAAGGATTAATAAACAGTATGCCCTGTGCATTATTTGATTTTGTATGCTTTTGCAATAAGATCCTATGGTTGACTGCTTTCATAACTTGGTTGCTGATGGCATGTGGTCATTCTGAAAGCCATGCAGTACTGAAAATGTGTGTGATGGATGGCATATTGCTTTAAAGATGATTGTCGCTGTTTTTTGGTTTGCCATTATGCTTAATCTTTTCACCTCTCATAATCATTGCAGTACCAAAATCTAACGAAAAACATACATATTTTGTTTTAGGCTTTGTAATGGTTTAACAGCTCAAGGCCATTTGATTCCCAGGGGGTCTTTGACGCTTGCCATGTCCTAGCACCATGAGCCCCGATCCCTACTGCGGTCATGTAGTTAATTGACCCGTTATGGCTCCAGTTGCCACATCTTTAGCCATATTTTACGCGGGCAATTTTAAATGCAGTTTCACCATATTGAAAGTCCTTTTCAGAAATGGCACTGCCATTCTGAAGAGTCCTCAAAAAAGCCCATCCAGACCCCCACCGTACATGATGGGGGCGCCGTTGTATCCGGGGAACCCGTTACCCGCTTGGTTTCTGTAGTATTCCACATATCTATGTGGATCTGAAAAGTCGTCAGTGCTGTACATTATTGGGGGTAGTACTGCTTAGTTGATTGCTGCAGAGCGACATGTAATGAATCCTGTCATAAGATATTGTGACCATCAAGTTGTGTTTCCCAACTCTGTAAAAGAGGCGCGTAGCTATCCCCCACTCTTTGATGCTTGACAATGTCTGAATACATGTAAATTGTGTAAAAACCGGCGCATTGTCACGTTCGGGGCTGACACAAGCGGCAATCGTGCGGACAGGTGAGCAAGCAGGACACAGGCAAGCAAGAATACGGGGTAAATACGGGGTTTATTACGAGGGCAGGACAGATTACGAGGGCTGACGCTCACAAACTTCAGCATACCACAATGACGGACAAGGGAAACAGGTAAGACCAGGACTGAAATACAACAGGATCAATCACAAGAACAAAACACAGCTGGGTACAATCAGGGAATCACACGTGGGTAACCAGGGGGGCGTGGCACACACGAGGAGCGGACGAGCGGTTATGACACGCATATGTCTGTGGGATTCGAAACTAATGGTTTTTCGCCAATCTTCTGAAATACATCAGGAACAAACACCAGCATCCGTGCAAGGTTACCTTTTGCTTTAAAAGCCATATGTGGTGGTCCAACCATATACACTTTGTTTTTTATCACGCTATAGTCAAATTTTAGTTTTGACATTCCTAGAGCATCGTTTGTCTCACTGATTAGTTATTCAATATGTCTGTAATGCCCCGCCTTTAGCTTGTATTGCAGGGTAGGTGGTATTGACACTCCACCAGTCACGTAAAATAAGGTGTCTTCTTCTAGCAGCGTATCTACGCGGGTAATGTATTTCCGCTAATCCTACTTCCCATTTACCATTCAGATCAATTGGTTTGGCTAGTTTTGTCATGTAACTTGATATGGTATTGTGCGGGAAAACATCCATAGACGCATTGCTTGGGAGTGTAACATAAAAGCTGTTTTCCTACATGGCTGCTTTTCATGGAACTGCACGCCACATATATGTGCCATCGCACTTACAATATATGTGAACTACTTGGTTAGCAGGAACCCAGCTGTTAAATTTGTCAGGCCATCCCAGCCATTTCACTAAATAAAGCATTAAAGCCACATTCGTGTCTTTAATGTGCAGTTAAACCTTTCCACTACAGATGCCTTGACGTTGTTACCAATGGCGAAATGTATTATTCCATGTTTCTCGGCTTATTAAATGACTTGTTAAAAAACTCTGTCCCGTGATCAGTTTGTAGCTTTTTGGGGGTCCTGCTTTCAGAGAGAATGTTTTCGAAAACCTCTCCACCTGTCTTGCTTTTAAGACAATGCACCCATGTGTATTTCAATAGAATGTCCATGCACGTTAACATTTAAAATCAATGGTGCACCCTGCTGACATGTCCAACAAGTCAGCTTGCCATTGAAAATTGATTAGTCACAAAGACTCTATTCCTTTTAAAGTTAAACCTGATTGGTTTATGTAATGTGTATGCATCTTCATCAGATAGCCATGTTGTAATTTGTTTCTTATTTATATTACACACGCCTTCTTCATCTATCAGCGATCTGTATAATCTATCGGGACTTCCAAAAGACCCAGCGTTTGATGGCATATAATAGACACATTTCAAGTGCTTGTTATCCATCGTGAACCTCTAGCAATAATGACACAGTGTTTTTGAGTCAACCTATTTTATTTAGCAAGCATGTAAAAATTGTCAGGCACATTTTGACAGATTGAATCGCATAGTTCAGCTTTTACACAACAACCAGAGTTTGTTCGAACTTGTGCATATGCCAGAAATCCTTAACGGCTCCATCTACAGTACATTCATAATTTTTCCCCTCAATATCACGTTTCAACTCACTCAATTTCTCACGGACATTTATTTCATTATTAAGCTTACATACGACAGCCTCGACAGCGCCCTGTGACCGCTTTCATGATGACATATTTAAACCACGGTCTATACTGCTTTTTGATCAACTTTTCTAAATTGTTAAAGAAGTAAAATGGTTCGGGGTTGTACAGGCACGTGTGCCGCCACTGGCCTGGGTGGTTCACAGAGCACCTAACACAGGTCTCCTGCATGTCCTCCTCGATTGCTTAATTCAGAATGCAGGCCAGTGTCCCTTTGATTATTTTCATGGCAAAATCGGTGATGCTCCCATTCACATGTTTAGATAATGACAGCACCGCAAAACGCTCACAGAGCTCGTCATTTGTTGCTGCCGGGGTCCGCAATGTGTCCACGAATGCATACGGGTGCACACCCGCTGCATTAGCCGTTGCCGGCCATTGCGCCCATGTCGGACTCGAAGGGGGCAGCGGTGGCAAGCATGGTGCACCATACGGACCCCATGATGCACCCTGCTGAGGACTGAGTTGAGGAGAAAGCTCTGGTGGGTTGTCCAGTTGCAGTTCAAAAGTTGTTGACCGAAGCCAGGATGGGTACCACTAAAGGCAGGTTACAGGGTTGAACAGTCGCAGTCCAGAAGTTGTTGGCTGAAGCCAGGATGCCTGTGTCGTTGCAGATGTGGAAGATGTATATGTTTTCTTTTGTCGCTTAATTAATGTTTATTGTGAATTATTTTTAGAAGTTTTTGTAAAAATCCCCCTCCGTTTGTTATGGGATAGTCCGTGCCCCTGGTTTAGTGGAGTGGAACTCCTATTTCACCCTCTTTTTGAAACGTGCCATGACGGGGAGAAGTGTGTATGGTCTGCGCGCGATATTCCATCTTCGAAAGTTAATTAACTATGTGTATGTGACCGGGTGTTTGGGTCCCACTAATGTGAGATATATTGTTACATAGGAACAGAAAGGAGGGATATAAGATCTGTGTCTGTATTATTTGTTTTCTGTGCAGGTATGTAATATAACTCTCTTTTTGAAACATGCCATGATGGGGAGAGGTACAGAAAGGAGGGATACGATACAAGATCTGTGTTTTCTGTGCAGAAATACATCTGTTTAAGTTACATGTTGGAGTACTGGCCGTGGTACGGAGAGACGTTCGCTGCTCTCGGAGGGACCGCGACACTTCGCTGATTTGCAGATCATCTGGAGAACTGGTTTGGGTCATTCTTAGACACACGAGTCTGTGTCTCATTCCTAATTGTTATTAGGAATTTTGGACTGTACGTATCTGTCGCGATTATTATTATTTATTTATTTTAATGTTTTTCTTCTTTTTCTTCCCGTATAATCTTAAACACTTGTATTGACAGTTTTCTTTTACTTATCATTGTTCTTTTGTTGCTGTTTATAAAGATGGATGCCGATTATGGTCGGGATGAATTTATTGGAGCTGCTGGTTTTGACAGGGGAACTTTTCTCTCAACGCCCAAAGTTGAATCTGCTAAAATGGATGCTACTGTATGTTTGCTAGCCCTACATTAGTCGGTATTGGAAGGGGTAGGCCAGTTAGTACATCTAGAGGGGCCATTCCCAAGCTATCATCATCTAATATGCATAAAATGCAGGAATGTACTTTAACTACATGTGGTATTTCACCTGTTGGTCTTTCTGAACTCGTACAGCAGATTGGTTCCGAGATTGGTGCATCTATCTGTGCAAGCTTACTGGATAGATCAGGTGCAAATGTAGCATCCAGAGCATGCCCTGAGCAGACGACTTCAATATCAGGTTTAGATCAGTTGGGCACTACTATCATTGATGCGTCTAAACTAAATTTGGTGTTAAAGTAAGAGGTTAATGTGCCACCTTATTTTCGGGGGGACGGCGTTGACAAGTGCTCTGTTATTGAATGGGAGGCTTTAATGAGAGCTTACCTTGCTAAAAGAGAGCTTTCCAGCTCTGAGATGATTGAGGAAGTTGTGAATAGACTTATGGGTCATGCCAGGGAAATTACTAAAGTGTGGATGCGTAATAATCCAAAAATTGCAGATGTTACAGCCGTTTTTGCAATTCTGAGACATCATTTTGCAGATTCCGTTAGTTCAGGTCTACCTCTTGCAGATTTTTATGCAACTAAACCACGTCCTTACGAGAGTTCGCTAGATTACTGGCTTAGATTAAATCAGGCTGCAGAAATGAAACTCTCAAAAGTGAAGGAAGGTCTATGGGAGATCAGAGTATGGAATTAGCAGTCATGTTCATTCAGAAATGTCCGGACAGAGAACTTGCTCTGGTGTTCAAGAGCAAACCTGTTCGTTCTTGGACAGCCAGTGAGGTGCAGGAGTGTTTGGATGAATTTTTGAGGGAGTGCAAAGCGAGAGGGAATCGGTTGAAACAACATGCAGTGGCTGTCGCAGTGGAACCTGACCCTTGTGTGAGTACAGATGTACGGTCTGATGCGGTGGTATCTGGTAGTGATTGTAAGCAAAAGCAATCAGGGGACTCTACACTTGATAGGGTTTTGGACCTGTTGGAGAAAACTCTCATGAATCACTCTCAGTCTGTGCGTGATGCACCCCCTAGATTTTCACCTAAGCGCTCCAACAAATGCCGAGTTTGTGACAGCTCTGAACACACAATTAACATTTACTGCAGAATGCATAAGCTCTGTTTCAAATGTTTCTCTCTTGAAAATGTCAGTTGCAATTGTAATTCCACGCTACACAGAGTGAAACCTGACTACATGCAGAAAGAACAGTCTCAGGGAAACTGAAGTGCCTCGAGTTGAGGGAGGGCAAAGTGGGGCAAGTTGATTTATCCTCCTTTAATGATATTGAGTCTGTCTATTCACACTGGTGCAATATAGCTCCAGAGGCCAAGACAGTGGTGTTTCAGAACTCCTTAAAAGCGGGTCAGACTGAAAGCCTGTTTTACATGCCTGTACTGGTGCAGAATAAAGTTAAGCTGCAGGGTATGTTAGACAGCGGATCAATGGCTACTACTCTGTGTGCAGATGTGATTCCCCAGCTGAAGAAGGCAGGAGTGTTCTGTGATGAACATTTGACCCCATCGGAAGTGGTATTGGTAGGATGTGGAGGTAAACAGACTAATCCGGTGGGTGAGTGTACCCTAAAAATTGTTTGGGTTTAATTTTGAGGTTCCTGTTCTAGTGGTGGAAGGTCAGGTAGATCAATTCGTTATTGGTACCAATGTCTT
>JAODJX010000027.1:7542929-7556637 GCA_026776945.1 Isichthys henryi
TATGGACCAATATCTCTGAGGAATGTTTCCAGTACCTTGTTGAATCTATGCCACGAAGGATTAAGGCAGTTCTGAAGACAAAAGGGGGTCCAACCCGGTACTAGCAAGGTGTACCTAATAAAGTGGCCGGTGAGTGTATATTTGTGTGATATATTTAACAATTTTATGTGGTTTGTCTCCATCCTAAAGGGTTATGGAGCATATTTTTCCAAGAGTTATTACTAAATATATGTGGAATAATGGAAATAGCATAAGTTAGGATTGTGGTTAAATTATAAATCACCTGAAATTGTAAAATGACTTTCTGCAGTGTTTTGAGAAAATTAATTCCTTGATATAGGATTAAACTCAATTTAACTCTATGTAATGGAATGAACATTATGCCTAAAAAGGGGCAACGTCTGGCTCAGTGGGATAACCCTGCGTGCGTGTAATCACAGGGTCGCCAATTCAAACGCAACCTCAGCATGTCTGCAGGTCCTTGAGCAAGGCGCTTAACCCCCAGCTCCCTGGGCACCCCAACAGCTGGCTGCCCTTCATGGACAACTTACTCTACAAAGAGAAATTTGGGAGAGGCATAAAGACAATTTCCCCACAGGTATCAATAAAAGTATTGATTATTATTATTGAAAGAAACCATATATACAGTAATTCACAGAGTTAATATACTTTTTTTCTTCTAGACTGAGAGCACTGCTTCTATAGAAGCTCTGCGAGAATGTACTCTAAGACACAGCACTGTTGTCTGTCTATTAAGTGTTGCTAGCTGTAAAACAACTTGCCCCCCAGGGGATAACAATAAAATTCAACTCAACTCAACAATGTTACAGACAGCTGGCTGTCTAAGACATGTGGCTACTCTTGAAGAAAAGAGTACAGTTGTGTCCAACTTCCTCAGATGGTACATTATAGACCACAACTCATGTGTTATTGACAAGTAATAGTGTATTATAGTCCTACAATTTTCATTGCCATGTTCATATACGAGTGGTACAATATAGCAGTGTAACAGGTGTTGTATGTAGATTTAAAGATGGTCTTTCGGCCCTTGAGTTTTTGACTGCACTGCGACAGGACCCTACTTTGCTGGTCCCTGTTCTATGCCACTAAGAGAAGATGATCACTGCTCTTGAACTTGAGAGACCATTCAAACCTGACCTCAGTACTTCATGGAGCAACAGGAGACTTGAAGAAGAACAAACATTGGGATACTGGCCAGACTATCTCCTTGACTGTGAAAGTTTGCTAATTGCATAATAAATTAAATTTTTGTAATAACTTGTAAATAGCTGGGGAAAATACCTTATGCCATGATGTGCACAATTCTATTTCTTTACAGAAGGCTAGGCTGCTGTGGGTGTGGAGGATGTTTTCATGTTTGCAACTGGGCTAACTTCACTCCCCCAATCTGGATTTGAACCATTGCCATAGATTGAGTTCCTGGATGATTCACCATTCAAATACAATGGCAAATACATCTGCAAACACATTAAAATTTCCATTTCTAGAGTCCTACAATGTGTTTAAATCACATATGGATTTTGGAATTCAGAATTCTCCAGAATTTGGTTGTTTTTAAACCTTGTTTGGCTGACTCTAGTATGCACAGATGTGTCTCTCAGATCAGTGATTCTCAGTCATTTTTATTTAGCACCTTCTTGCAGATTGTTTTCAGCCCATCCCACACTGGAATATTACCAATTTATATTGGTAATATTACCAAGAGTAACCAATTTAGTTTAGAAGTTCCTGTTTACAGTATGTTACTGTATGTCCTGTTTTCTATTTGTTATTATTATGGTAATAATAAAAAATAATAAATATTATGGTAATGTTACTATTTCATAAAAAAAAATACTGAGACCTCTAAGATATTTAATAGCAAAAAATCCAAACAAGAGTTGCTGAAATTGATCTGAAATGTTTATTTTCTGTACTTAAAAAGAATAAATGTTTTATATTCCATACTCATTTAACTCTTCATTTCACATGTCATATTTTAAGTTTCTTATGGAATCTTTTACAATACAATGCAAGTCGTGGTCAGCACAAATTAAACTCATTTTTAAGATATTACTCTAAAATGGGTACATTTTAACATTTTTTGTAATTAAGACAATTATTCCTGAGTAATTTCTTTAAGATGTATGAACAGTTCTGATGCAAGCCCCCAGTTCACTGGCTTCTGTAGTTGACCATGCTCCATAACAAAGTCCAAATACTCCTGCATGTTTGAATCACCACATGGAATCAGGGAAGTATCCAATTCTGTACGGTCAATTATAAATCCACAGTCTCTCGAACCAAATCTAGATTGAGAAAAAGATCTTTATAATAGCATTTATTTATATTAAAGCTACAAAAATAAATGTTACCAGGGAGTAATAATTCATCATTTATTTGTTTCCTGTGTGGTAAATAGTACAGTTCATTGGGCACTCCTCCTGGACATGATGCAGTTTCAAAAGTGCGAATCCTGTGACTGTTCCACAAAGCCACACATTCATTCAGGTCCTTCTGTATGATGTCACTGAAGCAAAATCTCAGCAAGCAGTGATGTTCATGACTTCCACTGAAGTGTCCTGCATCTCTGAGGTCTGCAAATAACTCCATCCAGAACTGAGACCTATATAAATGGATTAAAATTCATCCTAATGTTCAACAGTGAGATCAAATATACAGTATTAACCTAATCATTAATCTAATATTTCTAGCACATAACTATTGCATTTAGATTCTTTACAGCGACGTTCAGGGCGACACATGATTATAGCTTTGTCATATTGAAGAGTTAAAATGTGTAAGCTAATAATAATGAAAATCAGAATGCTTCATTAAGACCACATTCCTTCCCTTCCTGAATATGGCCTGCCCCGACTCAATATGTTGATTGTTCGTGGATGAGCCATACATATGAGTGGTAGTCAGCATGCTTATGACGAAGGGTACACTGAATTGCAGCCATAATGCCGTTCTCCATCACGCAGTCAGTCCTCAGTGTAATGGGGACAACAACAAGGTACTCATACAACAGATGAAATTGTGAGCGATTACGGATGGATTGTTATTTGTTGGTTAACATACGAGCCACAGCACTTTCCGGGAAATCCATCTATGCGTCCCGAGATGGCCAAGCCGAATGGCATGAGCTTATCATAGCCATCGACATGCCACATATAATTTGGCCCTAATGAGTGATATGTTCTTCTTATAAACATTCTCGCATCCTCGAGGATTGATCTCCCGGAGTGCCACCATAACATCATCACTCTTCTCTCGCAGGTCGTACTTTTGTTTGCACCAAATAGTACCCAATTAGCCGCATTCCAATTAAAGGTACCATTCCCATTGTCAAGCAGCTAGAGAACAAAGAGTTTTAGTGAAATCACAATTGATGACCAACAGTACCAGCTCACCCATCTGCCACAGGACATGTACAACAGTCCAACCATATACTACATCACCTAAAAAAAATGTCAAATGTGGTGTCCACAGTTATTCAGTGTGTTGATGATGTCTTGATTGAGTGAAGAACAACATGAGAGGGATATTAAATTCCTGCAAGATAATGGACACAAAGCGAGTCTTGACAAGGTGCAAATCATGCAACAGGAAGTCAAATGATCTGTCAAGGCAAGAAAGAAATCATTCAGGAGAGGGTACATGCAATTAAAACTGCAAAAGAACCAAAGACGATACAGGAGCTGTGCTCCTTCCTTAGGCTGCGGTGACCTCATCCACCAAAATAGTTGAATCACTCAATGAAAGGGAGAAAAGACTCCAAAGATCATATTGAGATAAATGAACTCCAGTTGAAGGCATTCCAATAGCTGAAGGAAGCTCTTTGCAAAGCTTCTGCCTTGGGAATTCCAGACACAGGCCAGACACTACTGCATAATCCTTACTTACAGTTGTACACTGATATTTCATGAATGGTCGAGGAGGGTGTGAGATGTGCTGGATGGGCAATAACAACAGACACAGGTGATCATGACTGGCAGTATGCCTAAAGGCACATCAGCACAACAAGCTGAGTTAAAAGCATTCATTAAGACATGCAAAATTGCTGAAAATATGGTAGCCATTGTATATACAGATTCCAGATCTATCTGGTGTATAAAGTTGTCCATGATTTTGGACTCCTGCGGAGACAATGTGGTTTCCTAACTGCTGCTGAGACACCAGTGAAAATGGATAATTGGTGGAAGAATTACTGGATGCAATCCAACTTCCTGCTGAGCTAGCAGTCATGAAGTGCAAAGCTTATGCCAAAGCAGAGACAGTGGAAAGTCAAGGAAATGTACTCAGTGATGATACCACTAAATGGGCTGCGAGAGGTGGCAACACAAAGAATGATACAGAAGTAGACTTTGATGTGAAATGTGATCAGCTGAAAATGGTGATCAAACATTTGGATGACAACAGGGATATGCAGACCAACAATCCTGCTGATAAAAATGGTCATGGATTGAAAAAGGAGTGAAACTTAACAAAGATGAGATATACAGGTAGAGATGGACCCAGAACAGTGGCCCCGTTATTACCACTTCCTTATCTAGTGCATCAAATTCAATCACTAAATTACCTTGGTCTGGAGAAAATGGTGCATCAGTTCAGCCAACACTGGTGGAACCCACAGTTCCGATGACAAGCATAGCAGATGATGAGACAGTGTCCAACCTGTCAGAAGAACAACGCAGGTCTGGGAACACTGACACCAACTTTAGTGGCACCCACTCTGCCTGGCCCCTTACTCCATCTCCAAAGCCTCATTTCCACCAATACAGTGCCGGTGCTGGACATTATCCCAATTCATCACTGGTTTCACACGTTTCCACCACAAGCGGTTGACTGCAAGGCCGGAGCTGGAGCGGACCTTGGAGGGAGTGAGGAGGAAGCCAGAGGGACAGACGAAGGAGACGATGTCGGAGGGGACGAAGCAGCAGGCAACGGCACAGCCACACCAGGCAAAGGTGCCATCCACTGACGAGCCGTAGTGGGGGGACCCGAGGACGACCGACAGGTGGAGACCTCGTCGGAATCCACCACGCTGAGGCGATGGCGGAGGGGTTTGTCCGCTAGAAGGGTTCAGTGGGGCAATCACTCCCTGGTTCCACTTGAGCTCCTCCTCTTCCAAGGGAGAGGGAGCGGTGGTCAGACAGTCTGGGACCTCCTCGGGGACTGGAACTGGTGTCATGGGTGGAGCAAGAGGCAGAGGAACATCAGGCGGAGGTGGAGGCAGCACCTCAGGGACAGGCGGAGCAGCGGGCGGCGCTGGGACCACGGGCACAGCAGCGGACGGAGGCGGCGCTGGGACCTCGAGTGCAGCAGCAGGCGGCACCATAGCAGGAGCCTCGGGCAGAACAGCAGGTGGGCCGTCAGCCATCAGGACTGGAGCCCCGCAGGGTGGCAGCACTGCAGGAACCACTAGGGGCGCTGTGGGGACCTTGGATGCAGAGCGAGCCTCTGTGGATGGTGCATCAGCCACCAGGACCGGAGACTCTCTGGGTGGCAGAACAGGCTGGTCAGGCACTAATGGCAGGCCCGGGAAATCAGGCGAGCCAGGAACAGCAAACGAGTCAGGAACAGCAGACGCCGGCTGGAAAGGAAAATCAAGCATTGCCACCAGGGTTGGCCCCTCAAGAGCAGGCGTTGCCCCTTTAAGAGACCATGGGCCCCTGTTCATGGCATCCCAAATTGACCTGGACCCATTAAGAGCTAGGTGAGTTCCCCAGAAGGGGGAAGCTGCCCGCGATGGCAGCTTTGTGGCAGCGGTGATGTTAAGGGAGAACCTCGTCAGGTTCAGGATCGGGAGGGGTTCCTCTTGATAAGCTGCAGAGAGAGAGATAGCCCCTAGGAGGATCGTTGGTGTGTCCTTGGGTCTCCTCTCCTTTTGCTTTCTCTTTTTCTTTCTCCGGCTTGGGATCATCAGCAGAGGTGGGGTCGCACCGGAGGGAACCAGCGGCTTGGAGCCCTGCTTGCTGCAGAGCTTCATCAGCTGGAGCCATTTCTGTTACCCTCTCTACCAACTGCCAGAGGTTTTCACGCATCTCTGTTACGGTGTGCGCATTCCTGGGCGTAGACATTCTCTGTAGAAGGGTCCCGCTCCGGCTGGCCAAATCCTGGGCTATGGAGTCCTCCTGGACATTGGGTAGATTTAGCCAGTATAACACTTGAGTATTGATTTTTGGTCCGCGGAAGTGCTTTGTCTGAGAGGTCTGTCATTTTCTGAAGTCTTGTGCACGAACGGGTAGCGGGGAAGCAGATCCAGGAGACAGGAGTGCAAAAATAGGGTTTTATTTAGGGCAATCAAGAAACAACACAGGACAAACGTCAATGACAGACCTGGGGAAAGAGACTTGAACGCGGATTGAAATACACAAGACAAGCTAATATAACAGGAAACAGCTGGTCACAATCAAGGTTTCACATGAGGTAAATGAGGGGGCGTGGCACACAGGAGGATCATACGAGCAGGTCATAACAATATATCACAGGTCGAGTAAATAAAATATTATGTCGTTTGAGTGGTGAAGAAATTATGAGGCAGACAGCAAAGTTCAATTTCTAGAATTATTGCATGATCCTTAAAAGGAGAGCGGTAAAACAAGAAGTGAGAATAAACTAACACACACAGACAGGGGAGCCTTTACAGAGACAAAATGTCGTAAAACAGCATAAAATATTATAGATTTATCTGCTGAAAATAACACATTTTACATAAAATATTAACTTGCACTAACACACTTGTATAATTCACATAAATCATGCAATGTTACACTTTTTTTTTATTCTGTGAAAAACAAAAGATTGATCTGCTGGCCATATTTAATAATAAAGTACAAATATGTTTAATAATAAAGTATAAATATATCACAGTGTCATGCCCGCTCGTGCGATCCTTGTGTGTGCCACGCCCCCCTGATCATCCACGTGTGCTTCCCTGATTGTACCCAGCTATATCCGATTATTTTCGCCCAGTCTTGTGTATTTCAGTCCGTGTCTTGCGTTGGTTCCTTGTCTGTCATTGATGTTCGTCCACGTCGGATGTCTCTTGTCCGAAGTTCCCTGAATAAACCCCCTTTTACCCCGTAATCCGGCTGTCTGCCTGCTTCCTGCCTGCTCGCTTTCCCGAGCGATCACCCGCTCGCCAGCGTTCGCGGCTTACCGTGACAGACAGGTTGAATAAATAAAATATTGCTGCATTTGAGAGGCGAAGGGATCATGCGGCGGACCACAAAATTTAGTTGTTAGTAGACTCTTAAAAGTACAGCCGTGAAACAACAAGAATAAAGAAAAAACTCACTCACACACACAGACCGGGAGCTTTGAAGGAGGCAAAAGTGGATACAGGCAATATAGATAGAGCTCAAGGAGTCATACATGAAAACTTTTTTTGGTTTAGCAAAAACAAAATACGGATTAACCTTTACTTTACTGAAAAGCCACACTCACTTACACCGCAAAGAGATTGGTCAAAGACTACATTCCACACTGGGTTCTACCATGCCAAATCGACTCACACCAAGTAACACATTTCACAGGAGCAGTCTATCAAGTGTTCAGCCCACTCATGGGCATTCAATGGCCAATCCTCTGCCCCCATCATCCACAGTGATTGGGATAAGTGGGCAGGATGAACGGAGTCATGAAAAACGGGCTTTTTGTGCTGAGTAAGTACTGATCAAGAAAGTACCGCACATGGTTTTTAGAATCTAGTGATGATCCAAGGCTTTGTGCTAAGTTTGTCTTGATCAGTCATTTATTTATTGTAATCAATTATTCATGATGATTCGATGTGTTTTATATTCCATAGAATCATCACGATTTCCGTAGAAAATTTGTAGTTATTTCATTATTTTCATTTTGACATTATATATTTGCTACTTTATGTATTTCTTTTTGTCCTTGCTACTTGCTTCCTTGCTTCATGTTCTTTGCCTGTGTCATACAACTCACTTCCACCAAGGCCATCTGACGCCCCTGGCTCCAGGAGTCTATACGAAGACCATACATAAAGGGCTGACAATATTATTATTGTTATTGAAGCTATGGTGATCAGATGCAAAGACTGCAAAATACTTAAAACCAGACCACATAATTTTCAATCAAATCTATAAATACACCATTTAAATCTGAAAATACATGCAATGATATATCTACGAGTTTTATTTTTCATCTTAAAGACACACACACACACATACATACACACATATGCAATTTTGTATCATTATTTTTATTTTAACAAAGCCCATATGGAAATGTATACAAATAAGAGACAAAAAAGAAAAAAAGGATAAACCTTGAATGACAACCCTGGCTTGGACAGGCATCAAATGAAAGATGGTCAAAGACACATGGGGAGCTGGCCTGTCTGGCTTACAGAAAGCCCTCCCCACTGCTCCACACTCCAGGGCTAATTCAGTTTGACGCAAAGGCTCCATCAACAATCTCCGTGCTGGCAGATGGAGCAGCAATATTCACAGTTGGCCCAACTGCCAATTGATGCATATAAAAACACTGACACACAATCAGCAGCTTCTACAAGAGCATGCTAGGCAAAAGGAAATGAGCCTGGCACAGCAGCTTTAAAGCCAAGTAGCACAGAGCTTGGCTGGTTTGGAGGCGGTCCTGATGGGGCCACTAATTTATAAGTCACAGGATAACTCTGGGAAAGAATCAAGTATTACCTCATTCACACTATTTTTTGACAGAAGTAATCTAATAAATGACAGTGTCATTTGTAGTTAAATTTTTTTATGATGACAAATTTAGCATTATGATACAATTTATTGTTTGTTCATTTTTATTTGTATTATAATGAATTGCATGTGCTTGTCAGGGTCAGCTCCTGTTGACAGTCTTTGTGTTTTTCCCTACTCCCTGTTGGCCACATGGCTTAACTTATTGACCATGCAGTTGTCTGTGAACCCCTTTGTCTTGTGATTAAATCCCACCCCCTCTGTTTTTGTATTGTTTCATTGGTTTCATCAGATTTTCTTGTTACTGTGATTTTGTGGTTTGTTTTCTGTTTTGGTTTCTTGCTTTGTGCTATGCTGTCTGTCTTATTCCACCGTGTTAGATTCTGTTTCCTTGTTTCAGTCAGTGTCTTAGTTTTCCCCTCCCAGTCCCTTGATTTAATTATTAGTTTCATCTGTGGCCTGTTTTCCCAGTCTTTTTTAATTAGTCTCACTTGCCCTGTGTTAGTCTTGTTACCCAGTTTAATTTCAGTATTTAAATCCATTCTCCTTCCCACCCTGGATCCCTTTCAATTTGCATATCGGGCCAACAGATCAACAGATTATGCAATCTCCTTTGCTCTCTATTCTACCCTCACCCACCTGGACACTAAACACTGATGATGTGAGAATTCTGTTCATAGACTTTAGTTTAGCATTCAGTATCATCATTCCTCAAAAGCTGATACAGAAACTGAACCAGCTGGGTCTGAATACCTCTCACTGTGTTGCGGACAACACAGCTGTGGTGGCTCTCATCAGTAACAACGACGAGACTATCTAGAGGAATAAGGTGAACCAACTGGCTATGTGGTGCTGCAACAATAATTTCCTAATAAATGTGGACATAGCAAAGGAGACACATCGATTTCAAGAGATCACATACCCAACACCCCCCACTCACCATCAATCGTACTCCTGTGGAGAGAGTGAACAGCACCAAATTTTTGGGGGTTCGCATTAGAGTGGATTTCTTGTTGGAACGTGAAATCACCAATAATGGGAGACCACTGAACACTATTGCTAGTCAGAGGAGGCACTTTTATAGCCTTATTATGCAGCAGATTACAGCACCAATTAAATGTTATGATTGACATCCATACCACAAATAGAATTATCTTTTACTCAACTACCAATGGTAGTGAGCGTTTTTGACTGTATACTTACTTGTGGAAGGGACAAACCCAGAAAAGCTAGTATGCCGATGCTAAGCTACTGAGTGATCTTCTGCTTTAGCTATGATTATCTGAATCTCATTGTAGAAAGTACTACTTGGGCTTGTTTTATTCAGAAGAATTCATTTTTTTTAATGATATTTAGGGGGCGGCATGGTGGTGCAGTGGTTAGCACTGTGGTTAGACTAGTGACAGTTATCATCGTAAATCCACAGTACGTCCTTTCTTTCACGGAAAGTGCGCAGAATCTGTCTTGGTGCGCTTAGTGCTGCTGCCATTGTACAACTCCTAACTGGTTTAGGAGTCCTCTCCAGGTATCTTAAATAATTTAGGAGTTGAGACCAAGTCTTAACACTTACTGTAAGAATGTTTATGCATGCCACTTATTCTTAAGTCTGGGAGTAGGAGCAAAATCACGTCACTCTTAGAATTGTGACGCATTTAAGAGCGAAACTTTATTAGATGTTTTATGCATACCGGCCCTGATTCTTTGTCTGGTTTCATAAGCAGTAAGCAAAAAAAGAAGATATTCATACAATGTATGTAATAAATAAATCTCTATTCCTCGAATCCTCAAATCTGGAGAATAACAAAATTACACACAGCGTTTAAAGGTGTTGCCAAAGGTCTGCAAACAGACTCTCATGAGCAAAACAGTCTGTAGCGTCTCCTTGCATTTGTTCAATACACAGCATGACATTATTTAAAAATGTCTAATGTCATTTTCATTGCTATTTACTGAGCAAATGAAATAAATGCCCTTGTAAAAAAAACAAGATGAATATGAACATCATTGCTGTAATTATCTGCTATTTCAATTCAGGTTTGGGATAAGGTGAGCAAGGTGCCTTTGTGTTTCCTTGTCTGAGAGTGACTTCATGCTTATGGAATAAATTCCTGTATCAAAGTGCACCAATTGAGGCAAAATATCCAATAGAATATGCAATTATGTATGAATATGAGATTGAATATGTTGCTGGGTAAAGTATCCACAAAACAACAAGAAACTTTTTATGTGGGATCTTTTATTCAAAGCAGGATCTCCACCAAACCGGGACAATTAACTTACACATTTATTAAACAATGAAAAGAAAATTGCAATTTGCCCTCTGGAAAAAAAATCCAAATTTAAGAAAACCCTTAAATCAGACAAACCAGAAGTTTTATAAATCCCTTATTCTCATTCAAAAGTAGAAAATAAATAAAGAGAAAACAGGAAAAATATCCTCAGTACAATTACAGTAGTGGCAGTCCTGCGCCAAACCAAACAAATACATTATTCAGCTTATCCATAATTAAATGCTACATAGGCACTACGCCGTTCATCCAACACTTACCCCTTTTATCAGTCGTTTCTCTACACGTGGCTTCCTCAACATATCTCGTCACCCAGCAACTACCACCCGCTGAGCTCACCAGACCAGATCACCACCGCGTCCACGCTCAATCCTCTCTCATCTGACGTCCTCCTAAATTTAACGCTTCCAGTTCCTCCTTGATTGCAATAAACTCCAGGGATTTTCCCCAAATATCTCACTAGTAATTCCGACCGAATGAGGATCCCTCTTCGTCAGTAACCGCATGTTCACCACACCCGAACATGCTTCCTTTTTTTCCCTTTATGCAAAGTGATGACCTCACTCTGCAGCGTCACTTCCTTAAAGGGACTACATTCCTCCCTGTATTTCCACCCGGTTACATTCTCCCCTGCTTACCAGTCAATGGCCTCATTGATTGGGGATGAATTTTTTCCCTTCCTGTAAAACTTCCCTAAAGAGAACTGTCCCAAGGCTTGCTATAATGTGGGAAACTGCTGCTGGGTTCAATGACACAGAACCTAGTACCAATCGGGGGGTCAAGGTACAGGTTAGAATGTTGCCCTGCATTCCACGTCTGACTTCTGTGAGGAGCAGGAATGGGTACCGGCCCATCTTCTGAACCCTGATCCGATTCAATCACCTCTGGATCCCTCTCAGACTCAGTCTGAGTGTCACACATCTCCAAGGTTGCATCCATATAAGTAGATTCTGATTGTGCCGTCTGGTCAGGAGTTTGTTTTTCAGCTAGTAACTCCTCCACCAATACCATTCTCATCACTTGCTGATTCATCATCAGCCGCAGGATGTACCACCCTATCCATAGTTGGACATACTTCCTTTTCCTTTAGGGTAGACAACTCAGCATGCACAACCAGCCTGATATCAACTCTATTTACCCTCTTTGCGGGTCCTCCTCCCTCCAGTTCAACAGTGTAGGTAGTCCCTCGTATGTCAATTACCTGGTATGAAGTGGACCGCCAGGCATCCTGAATCTTATTTCGCCCTGGAGGCTTGTTTCTCAGGTACAGCATCTGACCAACATCAACTGGTGGACAATACACCTTGCCCCTTTGAGCAACAGCCCTTTCATCAGCCTTTGCCTCTAGGTATTCCTTAGCCTGGGCATGAGCCTCCCTTAGCCTCCTCTGATGCACCGCCAACCAGTCATGATACACATTCCCGTCCTAACACGGCATCAATGCGAAGATGTGCCTCAACCCCAAAGAGTGAATAATATGGCCAATACCCCATTGTTGAGTGAGGGGTAATGTTGTACCTATATACCATCTCTGGTAAATGGACAGGCCATCTCAGTTTTTTCTCTGGAGAAAGTGATCGTAAGAGCTTGTGGAGTGTTCTATTAAATCTGTCACACTGTGCATTACCAGTCGGATGGTGAGGGGTAGTGTGACCCTTTTTAACACCATACAACTTCCATAGCTCAACAATCACCTCACTCTCGAAGTTCTGGCCTTGATCAGAGTGTAACCTCTCTGGTACACCATATCTCATAAACCACTCATGCAAGAGAAGTTTAGCTGTAGTGTCAGCTCTTCGGTCCCAGGTAGGGAAAGCTTTGGTGAACTTAGTGAAAACGTCTGTAATCACCAGCACATTCTCCCTACCATCTAATGCTGGTTCAAGCAAAGTGAAGTCTATCGCAACCACCTCTAGAGGTCGGCTGGCTAGAAAAGACTTAATCGGTGGATGGATTTTGGGCTGGGGCATCTTAGTTAGGATACAGCGCTGACATTTCTTTATCCATTGCTCTACATCCCCATAAATTCCAACCCAAAATCCTCTTTGCCTCAGCAGTTGCATAGTTCTTTCAACACCTTAATGCCCCTTCGCATTATGCACACTTTCCAGGACTTGATTACTCAAACAGACTGGAGGCACTCACCATGTCTCGGATCTTCCACTGCTTGGTACAATAGCCCATCATGCTCTGTGATACGCGCCCACTGCTTCAACCATAACAGAACAGGTTTAGGCAAGCTTTTTCTCTCCGTACCATCTGGTTTCTGCTTCCTATCCCAGAAGGTCCTAAACACACTTAAAGTAGGATCTTGTTTTTGGAACACACGCAACTGTTCCTTTGAGTATCCTGGTAAAATCAGCATATTCCCCTGGACCTCGCTGACTATTGACCCTCCTGAGTCAATAGCATGAATCTGTCTAATCTGGTACTTCCCCATCCCGGAAATAACTAAATCTGGTTCCAGGGTGGTTCCCAAGTTAATCGCATTACGGATTACAACACAATTATCATACTCTGCATCTAATGGCTGCCTAGAGAGGGCATCAGCAGCGATATTACACTGACCTGGCCGATACTGCACATCAAAATCAAAAACAGCAAGTTGCTGTCTCACATATATATATATATGTGAGAGGGTGGCATGGTGGTGCAGTGGTTAGCACTGTCGCCTCACACCTCTGGGACCCGGGTTCGAATCCCCACCTGGGTCACATG
>JAODJX010000027.1:7581172-7603209 GCA_026776945.1 Isichthys henryi
TAAACTGAATTTCGTTGCCCCTGTATTTATACATGTGTAATGACAATAAAGTTGAATCTAATCTAATCTAATCTAATATGATTGACTTGAAATGGCAGGTTTTTGTGATAACGATAAATAATTTCAAAACTTTTCCCACCTTTAACCCTTAGAACCTGACAAACGCAAAATGCATTAATTTTCACACCCATTAATCTCAGGCTTGTAACTTGAAGGTATAAAGACTTGTAGGTATAAAGCAGGTATTGTGCACTTATTTGAAAGTAATGCTTTGCGAATTAGGCATATATTGTAAATGTTTTCCACCAAAATGCAGCTCCATTTAAATGGAAAACAAAGCACATATTTGCTTCTGCAATGATCCACATTCTATCCTACAGGGGAAAAATATTTATTTTATAATTAATTTATTATAAGCCTATTAATAAAGGGATTAAAAAAACACTCGAGCTCTACTAGAAATATTAACAAAATGCAGCATTCTGTTTATTAGAAGAACAATTACTTGATTTTTTTGTAATATTTAATCACAAAAGTTTTTATATGTTTGTTTTATGTTAAGCTCAGTCAAAAGAGATGAAATAGAATACACCCATCATGAAACTGGAATACCTCCCACATGTAAACACAATGACATGCTACTGCATAGGTTTGTTGTTTGAGGCTAAAATGCCGACTCAAAGTTTCATTTTCAAATTTCACTTTATTAATCATAGTGCCTCTCTTGGGGGCCAACACCTCATCGTGGTGGAGGGGTTTGTGTGTTCCAGTGATCCCAGGAGCTAAGTTGCCAGGGGCTTTATGCCCCTGGTAGGATCACCCAAGGCAAACAGGTCCTGGGTGCGGAACCAGATGAAGAGCAGCTCATCAGACCCCTTATGATGAGTAAAAACATAGATCCACGTTTTTCCTCGCCTGGACGCGGGTCACCGGGGCCTGTCTCTGGAGCCAGGCCTAGAGGTGGAGCTCGATGGTGAGCGCCTGTTGGCCAGGCCTACACCCATGGGGCCTGGTCGGGCACAGCCCGAAGAAGGAACGTGGGTCCCCCCTCCAATGGGCTCCAATGAGAGTTGCTCATGGGAAGAGGCGCGGAGCAGGGGTGGGCATACTTATTGCCTCTTGGCTGGGCGCCTGTACATTGGGGTTTACCACGGTGGACGAGAGGGTAGTCTCCCTTTGCCTTTGGGTTGGGGAATGGGTCCTGACAGTTGTTTGCGCTTATGTGCCAAACGACAGTTGAGAATACCTACCCTTTTTGGAGTCCTTGGAAGGGGTGTTGGAGAGCGCTCCTCCTGGGGACTCTCTTGTTCTGCTCGGGAACTTCAATGCTCACGTGGACAATGACAGTGAGACCTGGAGGGGCGAGATTGGGAGGAATAGCCCCCCCGATCTGAACCCGAGCGGTGTTTTCTTATTGGACTTCTGTGCTCATCACTGATTGTCAATAATGAACACCATCTTCAAGCATAAGGGTGTCCATATGTGCACTTTTGCACCAGGACACCCTAGGCCGCAGTTCAATGATCAACTTTGTGATCGTGTCACCAGTATTGGACACTCGGGTGAGGAGAGAGGTGGAGCTCTGTGGTGGGTTGGTTCTGCTGATGGGGGAGGAAGCCGGTCAGACCTGGCAGACCCAAAAGTATAATGGAGGTCTGCTGGGAACATCTGGCAGAATCCTCTGTCAGAAGGAGCTTCAGCTTCTACCTCCGGCAGAACTTCACCCATGTCCCAGGGGAGGCGGGGGACATTGAGTACGAATAAACCATGTTCTGCTCCTCCATTGTGGAGGCGGCTGACCGGAGCTATGGCTGTAAGGTGGTCGGTGCCTGTTGTGGTGGCAATCCCCAAACCCACTGGTGGACACCAGCAGTGAGGGATGCTGTCAAGCTGAAGAAGGAGTCCTATCAGGTCTTTTTAGCCTGTGGGACTCCAGAGGCAGCTGATGAGTACCGGCGGGCCAAGCGGACTGTAGCAAAGACTTGGGTATGGGAGGAGTTTGGCAAGGCCATGGACAATGATTTCCGGATGGCTTCGAGGAGATTCTGGTTCATCATCTGGCGGCTCAGGGCGGGAAAACAGTGCAGCATCAACACTGTTTACAGTGGGGATGGGGCACTGCTGACCTCAACTTGGAACGTTGTGGTTCGGTGGAAGGAATACTTCAAAGACCTCCTCAATCCCAGCAACATGCCTTCCAGTGAGGAAGAGGGGTGGACTCACCTATCTCTGGGGCAGAAGTCACAGAGGTGGTTACAAAGCTCCTTGGTGGCTGGGCCCCGGGGGTGGATGAGATCCGCCCGGAGTTCTCAAGGCTCTGGATGTTGCAGGGCTGTCTTGCTTGACACACATCTGCAGCATCGCGTGGACATCGGGGGCAGTGCCTCTGGATTGGCAGACCAGGGTGATGCAGGAGGATCAGTGTGGTTTTCGCCCTGGCCGTGGAACAATGGACCAGTTCTGTACTCTCAGCAGGGTCCTGGAGGGTGCGTGAGAGTTTGCCCAACCAGTCTACATGTGCTTTGTGGACTTGGAGAAGGCATTCGACCGCGTCCCTCAGGGAGACCTGTAGGGAGTGCTCTGGGAGTATGGGATGCCGGGCTACCTTATAAGGGCTGTTCGGTCCCTGTACAACCAGTGTCAGAGCTTGGCCCGCATTGTTGGCAGTAAGTTGGACTTGTTTCTGGTGAGGGGCGGACTCCGCCAGGGCTGCCCTTTGTCACCGATTCTGTTCGTAACTTTTATGGACAGAATTTCTAGGCGCAGCCTATTTAGAGAGGCTACATTCCTACCCTCACCTACAGTATGGTCATAAGCAGTGGGTAGTGAACAAAAGAAGGAGGTTGCGAATACAAGTGGCCAAAATGGGTTTCCTCCACAGGGTGGCTGGGCTGTCCTTTGGAGATAAGGTGAGGAGCTCAGTCATTCGAGAGGGACTCAAAGTAGAGCCGCTGCTCCTTCACATTGAGAGGAGCCAGATGAGGTGGCTCAGGCACGTCCCAGTGGGAGGAGGCCCCGGGGAAGATCCAAGACACGCTGGAGAGACTATGTCTCCCAGCTTGTTTGGGAACGCCTCGGAATTCCCCCAGAGGAGCTGGATGAAGTGGCCGGGGAGGGGGAAGTCTGGGTTTCCCTGCTTAGACTGCTGCCCTCCGTGGCCCGACCCGGAAAATCGGTAGATGATGAATGGATGGATGGATAATCATAGTGTATATTGGCGGAAAAACGATGACAATAAACATTCAGCATTAGACTCTAAAATAAGATTTTAAAAAAGACGCTAAAATTGTCTGCTATGTCTGTGTTTATCTAGTGGATCATAAACTCTCACCCTTTGCAGCTATAGCAACTTCAACTCTTCTGGGAAGGCTGTCCACAAGGTTTAGGAGCATGTTTATGGGAAATTTTGACCATTCTTCCAGGAGGTCGGGCACTGATGTTGGACGAGAAGGCCTGGCTCGCAGTCTCTGCCCTAATTCATACCAAAGGTGGTCTGTTGGGTTGAGGTCAGGGCTCTGTGCAGGCCAGTCAGGTTCCTCCACACCAGATTCGCTCATCCATGTCCTTATGGACCATGCTTTGTGCACTGGTGTACAGTCATGTTGGAACAGGAAGGGGCCATCCACAAACTGTTCCCACAAAGTTGTGAGCATGAAATTGTTCAAAATGACTTTGAATGCTGCAGCATTAAGAGTTCCTTTCACTGGAACTAAGGGGCCAAGTCCAACCCCTGAAAAACAACCCCACACTATAATCCCCACTCCACCAACCTTTATACTTGGCACGATGCAGTCAGGCAAGTTCTATTCTTGCTAAATGAATAGAACTGCTAAACCCAGACTCATCCATTGGATTTCCACATCTTCACTGCTCTAGAGTCCAGTGGTGGTGTGTTTTACACCACTGCATCCATTTGGTGATGGCTTGCAGCTGCTCGGCTATGGAAACAAGTTCCATGAATTTCTCTATGCACTGAGAGCTAATCTGAAGGCCACACAAAGTTTGGAGGTAGGTAGTTACTGACTTTGCAGACAGTTGGCGACTTCTGCACACTTTGTGCCTCAGCATGCGTTGTCCCCACCCTGAGATTTTGCGTGGCCTAGTTGCTGTTGTTCCCAATTGCTTCCATCCATCCATTTTCCAAACCGCTTATCCTACTGGGTCGCTGGGGGTCCGGAGCCTATCCCGGAAGCAATGGGCACGAGGCAGGAAACAACCCTGGATGGGGGGCCAGCCCATCGCAGGGGACACTCACACACCATATACTCACACATGCACACCTATGGGCAATTTAGTAACTCCAATTAGCCTCAGCATGTTTTTGGACTGTGGGGGGAAATGGAGTACCCGGAGGAAACCCCACGATGACATGGGGAGAACATGTAAACTCCACACACATGTGACCCAGATGGAGACTCGAACCTGGGTCACAGAGGTGTGAGGCAACAGTGCTATCCACTGCACCACCATACCGCCCCCCAATTGCTTCCACTTTGTTATAATACCACTAACAGTTGACCATGGAATATTTACTATTCAATTCAAGCATGGCATCTTATCACAGTACCATGCTTGAATTCACGAAACTCCTGAGAGTGAACCATTCTTTTGCAAAAGTTTGTAAAAGCAGACTTCATGGCTAGGTGCTTGATTTAAAGAAAATATGGCTATGGAAGTGATTGGGATACTGAATTCAATGATTTGAAGGGGTGTCAGAATACTTTTGGCAAAATAGTGTATGTGTCACGATCAGCGAGGAACCGAACGGCGATCGTGCGGGTAGGTGTGTAAAGAACAGGCTGACAGGCGAAGATCGGGGCAGACGAGGGGTTTATTACGGGAATCAGGACTAGGGAACATCTAAAGTCATCCAACCACACCTAAACCACAATGACGGACAAGGGATACAAGCAAGACTAGGACTTAAATGGACAAGACTGATCAAAACAATAGGACACAGCTGGGGAAGATCAGGGAAGCACACGTGGGTAATCCGGGGGCGTGGCACACACGAGGAGCGGACGAGACGGGCATGACAGTGTGTGTGTGTGTGTGTGTATGTATATATATATATATATATGTGTGTGTGTGTGTGTGTGTGTAAATTACTTATACTGTATGTATATATATGTATTTAAACCATGCATTGCTGTCTATCAGAGACCTTCAACAACTTACCAAACGGATGTTCAATGAAAGATATTCATTTCCACTTGTCACTAACCATGTGTTCCTTCACAATATTAAGTCATACCAAAGACCACCAATGAAGCCCCTGCATTCCCACATCATCAAAGACTCTAATCTCAACATTTATACGATTATATTTGTAGTGCCTGTAGTTTTTTTCTCATAAAAAGGATGATATCAAGACTGTGTCAGCATTTACCCATCAGACTGACATATCTGAGTAGCCCAGAATGTCCTGAAAAGAAAAACATATAGCATACCAAGTAATAAGCCTAAAATCAAAAGGATAGAAAAACATTCAAAATTGATAGGGTTGAAAGGGTTAATGTGACCTATAACTTCTACGATTCAACTGAAACAAAAAAATCTGTCTGGGGAAAAATATATAAACAATAATCTGGTTGCATAAGTGTGCACACCCTAAAATTAATACTTTGTGGAAGCACCTTATGATTTAATTACACCATTCAGTCCTAATGGGCAGGAGTCTGACAGCATGCATGCTTTCTAGCAGATACCTAAAGGTTTTGGACCAAAATTGACTATTTGGAGCTGTTCATAATTCCCTCCACTTTGACTAAAGCCCCAGTTCCCGCTGAAGAAAAACAACCCCAAAGAATGATGCTGCCACCACTATGCTTCACCTTGGGTGTGACGTTCTTCTGGTGATTTACAGTGCTGTTTTTGTACTAAACATACTTTTTGGAATTGTGGCCAAAAAATTCAACAAACGTCCAAGCCCTACTAAATTTGTAGAAAAAAAAAAAACCATCAAACAAACAAACAAATTTATTTTTGTATAGCGCGTTATCACAACATTACATTGTCTTAAAGCACTTTACAGCATCCCCACCCAAAGACCCCAGTGAGTAAGCCAGAGGCGACAGTGGCAAGGAAAAACTCCCTAGAAGGAAGAAACCTTGAGAGGGACTAGACTCAAAAGGGGAGCTCTCCCTCCAGGGGCCAGCAGGGAGAGTCAAATAAAAGAGATGGCTAAGTGCCAAGTCACATTGTCTAAGTCGTAAGATTTGAGTCGCAACTGGGGTGATGACAAGCCGGTGCCGACGCTCCTTCAGATCGGCAGGCAACCAGTAGTATGGCAGCCAGGCATACATGGAGGACGACACAGGCAGAACGGCATGCCGGATGCAAGGATGTCATGGTGACGTCAAATGCTGTGGTGGTGAAACTTATTTCATGCAGTCTTGGGACCAATTACCAGTACTTCTGTTTTTTATCTGTTTAAAATAAGGAAAAGAGTAGCGGGCCCAGTACTGATCCCTGTGGGACACCATATTTGACTTTGGTGGCCTTGGAAGATTCATTGCTCACATGGGCAAATTGATAGCAATCAGTTAAACAGGAGCGAAACCAAGAGAGAGATGTCCCCTTAATGCCAACCATACATTATAGCTGATCCAAGAGGATATTACGATCCACAGTAGTGAATGCTGTAGTTAAATCTAGTAATACCAACAGAGATATACAGCCACGGTAAGAAGCCATAAGCAAATCATTCATTACTTTGACTAGAGTGGTTGCTGTGCCATGGTTTGGTCTAATGCCAAACTGATATAATTCATTAGTATTATTTTTCTGTAGGAAAGTAGACAGCTGATGAATTACAACCTTTTCCATGATCCTTGAAATGAACAGAAGATTTGAGATAGGTCTATAATTTCCTAAAACACTAGGTTCAAGATTTGGTTTCTTTAGGACGGATCTAATACCAGCCATTTTAAAAGGTTTTGGAATCTATCCAAACCTAAGAGATGAGTTCAACACATTTGACAGGGTAGTACTAATCTGCGGTACAATTTTCTTAAAGAATTTTGTAGGAATTGGGTCTACGAGGCTAGTATTGGATTTACAGGAGGAAACTAAGCCCAAAAGTTCTGATTGTTTTATAGGTTCAAAGATCTCATTATTGATAGGCATAAGACTTGCAGGAGCCTGGCAGCCTTAAGTAGCTAAGGACGTGCACTGGATGGTCTGTCTAATCTTAGTTATTTTACCATTAAAAAATGTGATAAAGTCATCACTGTTAAGAGCTTGCGTGACTTGCAAGTTTAATGAAGAATTCTGTGTTAACCTATACACGGATTCAAATAGGAATTTAGGATTGGTTTTGTTCATGTTTATTAATCTGCAGAGATACACAGACCTAGCAGTCACTAGTGCTTGTCTGTATTTAGAGAGGCTCTCTTTCCAGGCAGATTTGAGAACTAGTTTAGTGGGGCGCCATTTGCGCTGTAGCTTGCGTGATGCCTGTTTGAGTTCACGTGTATGATCAGAGTACCAGGGGGCAGGTTTTTTATCTCTATGCTTTATCTTCTTAAATGGAAACACAAGATCTAGTTTGCTATGAAGGGATTTTTCCATGTTTGCAGTTGTCTGTTCAAGTTCATTTACACACGATGCTTCAGATGTAAGGCTGAAGGACTCAGGAAGTTATTTCATAAATGCTTATAGTTAGTGAGGTAATGGAACGTCTGATTCTGTACTTTGGAACTGTGGTCGATGGGAGGCTATGCTGGATTTCAAACGTTAACAAGTAATAATCTGAAAGCAGAGGACTCAGGTATAATTGATACATGTTCCACCAGGATGTCATGCCTAATAAATCATATCACGGGTATGGTTACAGGCATGAGTAGGTCCGACTACATTCTGACATACACCTACAGAGTCAAGAATAGCTGCAAACGCTATTTTTAAAGGATCACTGTGTTTCTTCATGTGAATATTAAAATCAACAAGAATAACAGCTTTGACAGTACTGACCATCAGGTTTGTTAAAAAATCAGCAAACTCCTTAAGAAAATTACTGCACAACCCAGGCGGTTGATACACAGTAACAATGGTGATTTGGGGTGAACACAAAGAGATTAGCCAGTAAGGCTAAGAACAAGAGTTTCAAATGTGCTGAAGCTAAAACTACATTTCTCAACACTGCTAGGTTGGACTAAAAAATTGCAGCAACACCACCACCTTTGCGATTTGGTCGAGGGTCATCCTTATAACTGTATTCAGCTGGAGGAGATTCATTTAGTGCCATGAATTAATTCTGTTTAAGCCAGGTCTCAGTAAGGCATAGGGCACCAAGACTAAAATCAGTAATTATTTTATTTATTAATAGTGCCTTAGGAGCCAGTGATCTTACATTCAGAAATCTAAGTTTAAGTTTAAGCCTTGCATCACAACTGTTTTCTAATAACAGATTCATTGTAATTTTTATTATTATGGCACACAAAACAGTGAAATAGGCTTCCATGATTAAAAGTGCGGGGAACAGAGACAGTCTCAATAAAATGAAACCTAGGTGATGACTCTAAGCGACTTGCAGGTGATCGGTTATGCTAGTTTACCTGCCACCTGGGCTTGGCTCTAGTTAGTCAGCGATTTGCCTCGAGGCTATGAGCTATGCTTTTGGACAGGATGTTGGCACCAGCCGAAGAGGGGTGAATACTGTCCCTTTTCAAAAGCCCAGGCCTACCCCAAAACATTCGGCAGTTGTCTAAATATCCCACACCATTTATCGGGCATCATTCCGACAGCCAGTGATGTGGCGACGATAATCTGTTGTACATTTCATCGCCACGTCTAGCAGGAATGGGGCCAGAGCACATTACTGACGCACACATCTTCTTCGCAAAGTTGCACACCTCTTTAAAATGTGCCTTAGTGATCTCCAATTGCCTCAATCGGACATCATTAGTGCCAACATGGATAATAATCGGAGTATTTATGCTTACTGAGTGGAGAGAACCTGTTGGAAATCTCCCAAAAGCCATCCATCCATTATCCTCTGCTTATCCGAGGTCGGGTCGTAGGGGCAGCAGTCTCAGAAGGGAAACCCAGACTTCCTTCTCCCCAGCCACCTCATCCAGCTTCTCTGGAGGAATCCCGAGGCGTTCCCAGGCCAGCCGAGAGACATAGTCCCTCCAGCGTATCCTGGGTCTTCCCCGGGGCCTCCTCCTAGTGGGACATGCCCGGAACACCTCACCCGGGAAGTGTCCAGGAGGCATCCTAAACAGATGCCCGAGCCACCTCATCTGGCTCCTCTCAATGCGCAGGAGCAGCGGCTCTACTCTGAGTCTCTCCCGAATGACACTGCTCCTCACCCTATCTCTAAGGGAGAGGCCAGCCACCCTGTGGAGGAAACTCACTTTTACTCATGATCTCGTTCTTTCCGTCACTACCCATAGCTCATGGCTATAGGTGAGGGTAGGAACGTAGATTAGCTGGTAAATTGAGAGCTTTGCCTTTTGGCTCAGCTCTTTCTTCACAATGACAGACCAATGCAGTGCCTGCATCACTGCTGATGCCGCACCGATCCGCCTGTCGATCTCCCGTTCCATCCTTCCCTCACTTGTGAACAAGACCCCAAGATACTTAAACTCCTCCACTTGCGGGAGGATCCCCTCCCCGACCCAAAGAGAGCATTCTACCCTTTTTCGGCTGAGGGCCATAGTCCCGGATTTGGAGGTGCCGATTCTCATCCCAGCCACTTCACACTCGGCTGCGAATTGTCCCAGTGAGAGTCGAAGGTCACAGTCCGATGAAGTCAACAGAACCACATCATCTGCAAAAAGCAGAGACCTAATCATGAGGTCACCAAACCAGACACCCTCAACGCCCTGGCAGCCCTAACGGAGTCTCCCAAAAGCATGTGGGAAAATGTGCTATGATCTGATGAACCCAAAACTGAAGCTCTTTGGCCACGATTCCAAAAGATATTTTTGGAGAAAATACAACACTGCACATCACCAAAACAACTCCATGCCCACAGTGAAGCATGGTGGTAGAAGCATCATACTTTGGGGTTGTTTTTCTTCAGCTGGAACTGCCAGCAAAAAGCAAAGACATGGGTCCACCTGGGTCCAGATGCTAATCAATCACAGTACCTATACATGTGCACACTCATTCATGCAATCATATACTAGGGGCAACTTGAAGCTAGATGGCGGTGTGTAGCTTGGTGGGTTAGGAATTGAATGAAGGTCTGTGGGTTCACATCCCCTGGCTGGAATTCAAATCACTAATAATAATAATAATCGATACTTCATTGATCCCCATGGGGAAATTGTCTTTATGCCTCCCTCAACTTGTTCTTTGTAGAGTAAGCTGTCCACGAAGGGCAACCACCTGTTGGGACTCCCAGGGAACTGGGGATTAAAGGCCTTGCTCAAGGACCGACAGACGTACTGAGGCTAGGTTTGAACCAGCAAGCTTATGATTGCATACTGGTTTAACCCACTGAGTCACACACTGCCCCTACTACCTTGAGTAGGGCTCTTAACTGCTGCAGAGACACTAGCTGACCCTCCTCTCTGACCCTAGATTTCCCACACTCATATTTTTCTTCAGAGAAAACGTGTTGGCTATGAATGTGAATGTAACACACTTGATGCAAATTAGCCTAACAGCATGCATTTGTACTACATGAGGAAACCAGAGAACCCAGAGGAAATGCATGTATTGTGTGGAGAACCTGCAAACTGCACAGACATAGAGAGCAGAGGAGAGGAGAGATTCAAACCCCCAACCCTGGCAGGGTGCAGCTACTGTTATGCTCCATTCTCAATTACTCCTTACCAGAAAAAGAAATATTAATTGAAAGGATGTGGGATAGTAAGTAAAGTAGACAGTGTCCTCTGGTGGTCAGGTAAATAGGGGTTGTTGTATATAGTATTAGATTTATCATAATTAAATAATCCTTACGAGTATAGCTCAGCTGGGTTTGTTATCATTTTACATTGCTAAGGTGGCACTCCTCTGAGTATAAATTGGTGTCTTTATAAATTAAGTATATACAATACAAATCTTATGCTCAAGTTAGTTGGTGATTTAAATATAACAATTGTAGCTTACATTGAAATAACCCCTGAATTACAAACGTGCCTTTCAGGATGCTTCTTGTTCCCCCAAATATATTCATGAATAGAATATTTTTCAGTGTATGCCATAATAATGTTGTATTAGTATTCAGTCTTATTATTCCAGAGAAATGCTGGCAATTGAAACACTGGAAATTAATACCCAGATCACTGTGAAATCCTGTACTAGATAAGAAATTTCAAGATGGATGGACAATTATTAAATATAGAAATGTAGCATTTCAATATCTGTGCATGCTCTCTGACACTGGACTTTAGGTGGCACTGTAAGACAAAAAATTGAACAAAATACTATAAGCGGATTTCTTTTTTAAAAACCAAGGAAGTGTTTTTATTACTTGTAACTGATAGGTGATTGCCAGTTAGCTGAAACTACTTAACGTTTAGCCTTTTTTAAAACTTACCTTAGTAAGAATAATGAACTGTGTAGGCATCTATTATACCAGAAAAAATACAAAATTAATTAAAATATAAATACCTTGCAAATGGCATAAAATATAACAGCATATTATCTCAAAATTGTTATTCTGAAAGTGTGAGAAATTGCTTTAAAAAAATCATGGAAACTCGACACATTATAGCAGTAGCCAGATAACTCTTGAAAGCCTAAATCCATGCAATGAGAAGTGTCCTATTTCAGTGGAGCTGCCAGTAAATTAATAAGCCAACAATAAAAAGTACCAGTGGTACAACTCTCAAGCACCTTCTGTTTAAAAAGCTAACATTCATTGTACAGTACCTTGTTCTTACATGAATGTTATCCAAATGATAATTGAAATGCAAAAGAAATGCTGTCCAGCAGATGGTGCTTCATCATGATTACATGCTCAGCCAGCCCCACATACACTCAGGAGAGTCTTTATTAGATACCCCTACCTACTCCCAGGTAGAACTCACTTTTAATTTTTGAAGATTTCAAAAAGTTCAAGATTTGAAATTGTGTGTTTGGTGATGCCTTTCTTCACAGCAGTTTTACTGAGTGTTGAATTTTAGCATTTGTGGCATTCCTGTTAACTTTAACCTATCAGGCCATTCTCCTCTAACTCTGCTGACTGGATGTTTTTAATCCACCGTCTTCAGTAAACTCTGGACAGGAGGGTGGCTATTTCTGAAATTCTGGAACCACCATGTATGGCACTGATTTTATCCATCCATCCATTTTCCAAACCGCTTATCCTACTGGGTTGCGGGGACTGATTATATCATGTTTAAAATTACTTTTGTCACAGTCAAGCATCATCAACCTGTCTGTACATGAAGAAACATGTCCATGGCAAGACTCATCTGTGTCTGTGGCAAAATATTTTGATTAAAAAACATACAAATGTAAATACCATGTCCAGGGAAAAACGACATTTTGATCAAACTGTCTGTCAAAATTTGCCAGACACTGGAGCAATGCTGGCAGTTGAAATACTGGAAATTAATATCCAGATCACTGTGGAATCCTGTATTAGATAAGAAATGGATGTATAATTATCATAAGTAGGAATGTAGCATTTCAATACCCTTGGTCACAACTGTTCTAATGTATAGAAGCACATTAAATGAGACTTTTGAATGATTCTTGACTGAATTGTATACTGTATACAACTGGCTGTTCGCAGGAACAGGTTGTTGCGTAAACAAGCAGCAAATAAAATGGCCACAAAGTGTACATGTCATATTAGGCATTGACAGCATTATCCACCCATCCTATGTACCTGCTTCACTTACAGTTTGCAAAGTCACAGGGGCCCAGAGCCTATGGGGACTAGGCAGGGAATATCCCAGGACCGACTCATCAAACATGTGGTGAGTGGCTCAATCTCTGTGTTCGTGATCAGAAGATTGCCGGTTTGAGCCAGGCCTCGGCAAAACATCACATGTCCGAAGGACTTTGAGCAAGGCCTTTATTCCCAGCTCCAGGGGCACTGCACATTGGCTGACCCTGCACTGTGACTACTAAGTATGATGAACAAGATGGGTTAGGTGACAAGAAGCATTCCAGTGTACTTGTGCAAATGACAGATAATGGATTAATCATTATCATTTATCAGCTCCACTTACAGCCAGGGTAGAGACTGGAACCAAGGTTTCCAGAGGTTTGAAGCAGCTGTGTTGGACGTTGCATCAGTATGCTGCCCACAGTCAATTATATTACAGATTATTTTCTTATCTGTAATTATCCAACAGCCTTTAAATGTTATGAATCGTACAGAGCACTGGAGAGGGCATAAAGAGCTCACAAAATCTGTAAAATTTGCATGTGATTTTCATTTTTTTGTGCTCTCAGTTTGCTATTTTGAGATCTTGAATTATTTATGTTGTGTTCAAATCTTGGTTAATAGTGTTCTTCCTTAAAGAAAATATCCCCTTAGAGCCAGAAAATGAAGTCCTGGGACTGTGGTCAAGCCATAGTTTTGAAGTGTGCAAGTACTAGTTGTAAATTAATTGTTACTGAATTAAAGACATATTCATAAAAAAACCTACCTGTTACATAAATATGAATAGTAACTATATGACCACAAACTCTAGTTTTTGTCCATTAAGAAAAGTATTAAAGAATAAATTTGGAATCAGAGAACTGGTTGAAACTTTGTTTGGACAAATGGCAGGTCTTGAAGAATAAGATCAAGTTGGAATAGGAGACATGCATTTTGACAAAAATATGAGCAAATTTATGAGTAAATCCCTTCATGCACTTCACTCCAGCTTCTCGCATTACAGGCACAATGTCTTTAGGCAGGAACAAAAATAACCAAAACATGAGCACAACTTAATTAATTTGAGCACTCTAAATACCAGGCCGAGAGCCTGAAAAAAGTAAATTGTGTACACATTTTAGGGATTTTGTGAGCTCAGTTTAAAAGCTAAACTAAAAACTGTCCATGATCTCATCAGAGGTCTGTCGAATTGTATATCTGCAATTGAATTGCACTAAAACTTTATTTTGTATATATACGTTCCAAGCTGACTATGACCTTTTACTGAAGAACATGTCTAAATTTTATGGCTAAGCCATTACATCAGCAATGACTTGTCACTGGTTGGAAAAAGGTAATATTCATTGCTTTGACAGCCTTGTCATAAGGTATCAATGTTCATAATTACAAATACAAGTTCATATAGATCTGTTTAATTAAGATTTATATCATATATCTCAATATATCCCATACTATCATGCCAAACTAATATCTGCTGACAAGTATTTGATAAAAACAGAATTTTACTAGTAGAACATTTCAGTTCAAACACACTTTTGAAAAACTCATGGCACACTGAACAAATTAATGTCCTCTAAATTATAAGTATTTAAGATCTATCTGTACCCTCTACATTTTTGTTACCTTCAGCAACATTCTGCCATATGTTAATTCACAGAGGAGTTTGAAAAGGAAATTAATAAGTTTCCACATGTTGCTGGTGAAGATTGAAAAAATTTTAATTATACCTGGACGGTACTAATTCCAAATACTTAATATAACAAATGGTAAAACTGTGCTTGCCTGTTCCCAGGGTAATTGAGATTTGCTGTTCCCCTACAGTTTCTTAACGTCTGCTACATTAATTAACGGTGTTATGAGCCCGGCTACAAGAGGTATTTTATTTGTTCAAATACATTCCCCAGACAGTTGCGGTGAAAAGAGGGAAAACTAGTGACGAGGAGCACAACTCACACCTGGGAGCCCTTCATTAGAATTTTACACCACACATCATTTTCATTCTCCTACTTTGTTCTAAAGAGTGCAAGATGGCATGATAATGTGAGTTGCCTGTATATTCTAGAATAAAAAAGAAGACGGTAGGAAAAATGCCAGATAACAAATTTGAACACTAATTTTTCAAAAGCATGACTACTGAGGAGCTGGCTCTAATATGCATCTATCTTACAACCACTTTCCAATGCAGAGTTGCATGGGGGTCTGAAGTCTGGGCCAAGCACTACAGGGGGGACACACTGGATGGGCTTCCAGGTCATTGCATGTTGCACATACACACAATGACACAGTATGGACAATTTAGGTAGACTGATTTGACATCAATGGACTATAGGAGGAAACTGATATACCTACAGGAAACCCATGCAAAATGGGTAGGACAAACACACTCCACACTCACAGTGCAGAGGTGGCATTCAAACTCCCAGCTCTGGAGGTGTGAGGCAACATGCTACCCACTGTGTCACTGTGCCACCCTTGAAACAAAGTGCAGCAGTAATGCTTTGGGAGCCAGACTAAATTTTCCAGTAATAATACACTATCAAAAGCTTTAGTAATTCCTAAGCCCTGAAAACTGCTGTCACAAGAAAACAACTCACAGTTACATGTATGTGGGAATGGATTCTTATCTTCTTTTCCCAAGTCTCTTACACGGTTTCTCCTACAGTTATGGACATAACTTATCAATTCTTAAGTTACAATTTTGACATTTACTTTATTTTTATACACACGTTATACAAATATTATAATGGAAGATTTGATTGGTTATCTGTCTATATAGTCACCTTTTCCAGCTCCATATCAAAATGCATTTTTCTTATTTCACAAACTCCTTTTGTATCACATTGCTTTGTATTAGGTTAGCTGCGAGATTATCGTATCGTTATCACATGAATAGCGCTATTTGCAAATGGCTGGGCGATCAGGAGTGTTTCGAGACTCAGACACTCTTGTCAGTCACTCTTGTTCTTTTTATTCTCCTTACAAATCTGTAAAAATATATTTAGTTTCTACCTATATATATATTTGAAAATTAGACCTTCAGGGTTTCTGTGGCAGTCTTTTAAATGTTTCTAACTCTTTAGAGAGTTCTTTAAACGATTTGGGGAAATTTCAGTTTTTTCCTGCGGGTGGCATAGTGAACTCCAGAGGGTTAATACATCAAAACAACATGACACACATTAATGTCAGGTATAAATCTTCAAATGTCGTTAAGGTATTGTGATGCCCAGCTCGTACGATCCTCGTGTGTGCCACGGCCCCCTGATTACCCACGTGTGCCTCCCTGATTGTCTCCAGCTTTGTCCACTTGCTTTGATTAGTCGCGTCTTATTTAAGTCCTGGTCTTACCTGTTTCCCTTGTCCGTCATTGATGTTGCTGTGGTTTGGTGGATGTTCTGCGTGTCTGATGTTTCCGGCTTCCCATAGCTGATTAAAACCCCAGTTTATCCCGATATCTGCCTGTTTGCCTGGTCTTTGGCCACCCGCCTGCACGATTGCCGTTCTGCTCGCCCCACGATCGTGACAGGTATGAGCACTGACAATTTTTTTGGTTGAAAAAGAGCACCTTTAAAATATGTCTGCGAGGCTTCCTTGCATGATTGTTACTACTGTTACACTAATTTTAAAATATAAACTGAAAATATAACTGAAATTTTGGCATTACTGCACTAATTTATGAACCCTCAACCCTCTGTTTATGAAAAGTGCGAATAAACTAATTACAATGTGGGTTATTTTGATAGGTGCCAATAGGTATGTTCCAAGTGAAGTGGAGAGAGAGAGTGTCTGTTTTGTCCCTAACATGATAAACATTTGTCCCTTACATGACAATTCACTGGCCCTAAATTGGCCCTAAACCAGTAACTGCCTGTGTGATCAGTTCTTTAGAAGGTACATTGATTAGTATTATTTTTAAAGGTGGCAGAGAACATGGTTTTGCAGGTTTAAGGTAAATGGAAAATGGTATGAAGATGTTAAGATGTATCTATTAAATATTACTGTATGTTAACAGACAATAAAACTAATAAGCTTGAAAAATCATGTCAAAGCATGAATTAGGAATTCAAACTGCGAAACATAAAATTGCCACAATTCCTGCCAATGCCTTCTATTCTGAGCAGTGTCTCTGTAAAGGATCCTCAGAAATGGCATAGTAAACATCAAGTGATTTCATCCAATGTAATCAAGTGCAAAACTGGAAAAACGTCTTTACATTGTGACCACAACATGAACAAGACCAAGGTAAGGCATAATTAAAAAATCAAAGAATGTGCAAGAACCTGACAGAAAACTACAGTTTCTTTGTGAACTAGGAAATTATTTAATATTTTGAAAAGCTACTCCATCAGTTATATGTGTGTGTGGGTATTATTTGTGCTTTTGAGGCGATTTAATTTCTATACCCGTACCCACATTTGACCCCAAAAAAGACTTCAAGCAAAAACATATAAAAGAATAAATAGAAATATACATATAATCACACACACACACACAAAATCATTAACAACTGAAATAATTAACCTGGTTTGTGGTACAAAATGTAAGAGGCATCCATAAGCCATCCAATCATCCCTTCACTAATGGCCTCTCCTCCCATAGTCTCTCTCATTATTTTGCTTAATTTCAGCTTCCCCATTTTCCCTTATTGTGTTTTTAAAGAGGATTTCACAGAAAAGCCTGTTGTCCACCCACATAAAATTCCTGCTTCCCTTTCATCCCTTACAATGGAAGATAATGGCATTGAGATAGGATTCAATGAATAGCTTTGTGTTCAGCAAACACATTAAAATTAGCTATGTTTCTTTTGTTTATTCTGTAGCTCTGTCTGGGTGTTATAGTATGTATATGGATATTTGCTTACATATTGCTGATATGAAAAGAATAAGAACGTGTGTGTTTCTGTTTGTACATATGCAACCCTTTCTGAAATTTAAAGGAATATAATGACTCCCTGCAGAGACATTTGTTTGTTTATGATGGCATGTATATGTCTGTATTTGGACTGCTTTTCTGTAAACATTAGAAATATACATCAATGTATTATGTTTAGAGGTGTGTGTATGTTTGTGTGTTTATATGTGTGTATTGCTCGTGTAGATATATGTGTGTATAGGTCTTTGTTTTTACAAAGGCAACTAATTTTTTATTTGTTTTTGAGACAGGAGGATGAGTGAGTGAGTGAGTGTCTGAGTGCTCTTGTATGTCTGAGAATACAATAGGAATGTGTGTTTTTGTATATGACAACACACATTCCCTCTCTCACCCAGCTGCCATGATGTATGTGTTGAAACATAAGCTGGCAGCAAGGAGTTGCATGTTACCCACACATTGTCAATGTTTCTCCATTTTATTGGTAAACAAGAAAACTCAGTTTGGTCAATAAATGATCTGTGGGCGTGTTGTACTTAAGAAAGCTTGTTACAGCTATTCAAGAGTGCCCTGCTGTGGTTCCTTTTTTAAAAAACAAATATTCTTTAATGAGCCTCCTTTGCTGTGGAGCTTTTTTAGACATTAGCAGCCAAACGCCTTTTGTTATTTGCTGCAGCTATTTTGATTCCCGCCTGATGCTGGAGTGGGTAAAATATAAGTAATTGCTGGATCGTTTGCAAGTTGTTTAGTTTGTGTACCAAGCCAGATGAGAACAGTTAATGAGCACAGCTTCGAGCGGCAATTAGTGAAGCAGCCGTGTATATCACAGATGATTTGCAATTAGTGGGCAACATCTATACTGGCTGGGTTGCTGGTTGGGTGGAAATGGAAGTGTGGTAGTGGGGGGGGTGATGGGGGGTTGTAGTGAAAAACATGGTGTTTATACATCCAGCTGAAAAGATACCTAAGGGTGGGATATTACCTGGTACGAGAACAATGAATGCTGTTCAGTGCTGCATGGGGGATTGCAGCGGTGTAGATATGAGTAGTGATGGTGAGGTCATAGAATAGTGTCACATAACAGCTCTAGTGAGAGCACTGTCACTGTAAACCTCATTATGAGAAAACAAAAAAGCTGGATAATTTTTTCATCATGACTTTCCCTTTCACACAGCAATAAGATTTATAGTTTATTTATAGTTTTATAATTATAAATTTGCCATTCTTTTCTTTGCATAAATTATGTATCAAGCTTCACCAACAGTATGAGTGGCAGACTCGCTTTATCCTTTCTGCTTTTTTGGTACATGGAGGAAAAAGATGGAACGTTTAGAACAGAAAACATCACTCACCATCAGTCAGAAGAAAGGCTGACTTAGGAGAAATCTATTTACCTGTAAAGAAACTCAAGATCAAGATGTAAAGTAATTATGCTTGATGACACAAAATCTTTAGCCCAGCCATGTGATTGCATCTACATTTACCTCTCCAAAGCAACATAAGGAAATGTATAAACAGTATTTAAATATGACAAATATCATTATCAGAAATAAAATCGAAAACATAATATATCAGGGAACATTAGAAAAATACAGTACAGAACAGGGATGGGCAATCTTATCTGCAAAGGGCAGATGTGTTTATGGGGTTTCGCTGCAACTCCCTAATTAGATTACTAATTAGAGGACTGATTGGCTGAACAGTTCTCACACCTGGGTTTGAACAGCTGACCTAAAGGTTATCCTAAAAACCTGCATACGCGCCAGCCCTTTGTGGATAAGATTGCCCATCCCTGGTATAGCATCTTGAGTGATTGAGTAACACTTTATTTGAAGGGGCACAAGTAACTCAGTTAGTACTCAAGTACAAATCATTAACAAATATAGTAACTGCATGAAACACATGGCTGATTAATGATGAATGGTCATGGGATAAGTACATAACTAACACTTATTTATGCCCCCTCATAAAATTTAATTCAAATTGCTAGTAATTCTGACAATAAGCTATATTCTGAGGAAAGCATTATAAGAAAAGTCAGGGACAAGGGATCCAAGTCATACTCTCAAAACTGAAAAGAGAATGGACAGTCTTAAAGATTTCACGCCATCACGGCCTGCATTCCAACTGAATACATTTTCAAACTTTGATGCATCGAAATGTCACCCTCAATAGGTTTTGGAGACCTAGCCAGTGTCTACAGATAGGGCTAATGTGAAAACATCCTTTGACTTAATAAAAAATAATTTACTTTCTTACATAAAGAAAAGGAAGCAAAAGGGCAGCTGAGTCTGAGTATTCAATCTCATAAAAGTGTTTAACATAAAAAATAAAACAACAGAAGGACAACAAATCTTCTTGGACAGTCATTAATAAATATCAATCAAAGGTGAACAATGCAATCTTATCAGTTCTAGTGTAGTATCCAGACAGCCTGTTATTGTTTGTTTGTTTGAACAAGACTTGTACAGAGAAATAAACAGGAATGCTTGAATCTCCCTTGACAAATGCACTTTATCTCTTTCCATCCTATCAAGTATTCAAAAATACTGCCAGAAAAGTCTGGACACATTGCTTAATATCAAATGTGTTTAAGTTGTTATTTCAGCTTTAATTGCCACTGATTTCATAAATTTGAAAATATTCCCCAGGGGCTCATAGATTGTAGACAACTGGGAGACAAATGGGAGAAAAATACAAATAACCCACTGATACTGTAGAGTTGAACATATGCCAATGCTGAGTGTAAATTGACACCATCCTGCACCCCATGTGGCTTCTGCAAAAAAAAGTGCAATGCTTCCTCCTCCTCATTATGTACTTCCTCAGCCATTCATATCAACATTCAAGACTCTTTGTTGTCATTTCTTTCATAGAGGTATATGGCAGAAGTGAAATAGCATTCCACTAAGCCAAGGTGTTCTATAAGGTCACATAAAATACACACACACTTTGTTTTGTTATGTATACCATGAAATACAGCATAGGTCAACCAGTATTCAACAAAAAAAAAAATCCAATCAAATAAGAACTTAAATTCCAAAAACAATCAAGATCTGTCAAAGCATAGCAGCTATTGCTGAATACTGATGGTTTGTTGTAAAGCTTATTTGTTTTTCTCTGTTGTTTCTCTTAAAACAAACACATGTATAATAAACAGAAAATCTAAGACCACATAATGGATTATTATTGGAATCATTGTTTGCTCATTTTCCTCGTCATATTTCACTGCAAAACCAAATACCTTTATCCATCGAGAGTTAATTGAAAAAAAGCATTTCCATTAATAATTACATTTATAATGCAAAAAATGCATAGGTGTGAGTAACAGAGGTGAAATATCTAAAATTTATATAAAGAGAGTTTTATGTGGGAGTTTTAATTTGCTATTTTGAGATTGCCTTGCTCCCATGAGTGACCATTATCACATTGATCTAATGATACAACAATGGCCTTTGCACACCTTGGAAAACCAACACCCAGTACCCAATTAAAGCCATCACTGGTAATGACCAATCACAGCCTGCTAAAGGCCTGGGCTCTGTTAACGAGTGAGGTGACTACTGGGTCATTAGCAGTCTGTGTCTCTGTAGTCACAGAAAAACCCATTAGAGTACAGTATCTTTCTTCTTCTGCTTGATGGAATCCCTGGTGAATCTAGACTCCATCCCTCTCGGCCTACTCAAAGCAATTAAAGTTGTTTGTGGGAGATTAAAAATAATTAAAGGTGTACTTTGTTGTTTTGTATTTGGAGTACATACTGCCACCAGTGGCAATGTTACAATATGTTTTCTGATGTTTGCTTTTCAATATCCTAGGTTAAATATCAAAACCAGATTTTCTGTTCTGTAATTAAGTGTACCTTGTTATATTTTGAATGAGTATACATGCACAGAGACACATGCATACAATATATTTTACACAAATACATATACTCTCACACACAAAAAATAAAGTGTGCTACTAACTTTAGGAATTTACACAATATATAAATATATTATAGATACTCCAGGATCGGGATTAATTGTTATGAAAATGGGCAGATGTACAGAAATTCAGTATACTCTTAATATGTGTGAAACATGCATAGTCCTACATATCACAGTCCACAGACAGAAGGTCATAACAGTAAGATTTAAATACCCTTGAATATATGATTTTTACATTAAGGCTTATATGTGTATGAAAAATTTACTGAGAAATATTTTAGCAAAGGGGGGCGGCATGGTGGTGCAGTGGTTAGCACTGTTGCCTCACACTTCTGGGACCCGAGTTCGAGTCTCCGCCTGGGTTACATATGTGCGGAGTTTGCATGTTCTCCCCATGTCATCGTGGGGTTTCCTCCGGATACTCCGGTTTCCCCCCACAGTCCAAA
>JAODJX010000027.1:7641547-7657144 GCA_026776945.1 Isichthys henryi
AGGCGGAGACTCGAACCCGGGTCCCAGAGGTGTGAGGCAACAGTGCTAACCACTGCACCACCATGCCGCCCCCTGATTTTGTGATATATACATATATATGTACATATATATTCATTTATATACACACATATATATATACACACACACACATTTATGCATATGTATAAATTATAAAATTGTTAATGCTGTGGTGTAATGTGTACTCCCACAATATTACATTATATTTAGGTTTTACATCAACTCGTGAAAAGGTGTCAGACAAATTTTTTGAAAGAACTTGTAACAGTTGTAATGGAGCAGAATCTTGTATTGAGATCTCAGTTTATTTCCATATATCCATCCAATTTCTGTAACTGCTTGTCCTGTTTAGGGTCATTGGGAGTCTGGAGCCTATCCTAGAGGCTATGGGTGCAAAGCAGGGAACAACCCAGGATAGGGTACCAACCCATGTCAGGGCACATTCATATATGCCCAGCTCTGGGAAATTTGTGGAACCAAGATGTTCTTCTGGCGCACTTAGTGACTGGCAAATGGCTGATAGGTCGGCCAGTAGCAAGGCAAGGAATTGTAATAATTAATAAAGTGTGAAAATGTAGCCATTGGGGTGACAATGAGAAGACTTAATGGTCACATAATTTGGAAGTCTAATTCTTGAAGACAGTAGAAATTTGCCATAGTTAGCAATTTTGGCGACACTACAATGGCATAATTTTTCCAGGTATGAAATTTTTCCAAGTTATGAAACTTTATTACAAACTATTTGTAATGGTATTGGAAAATAGGGGAGAAAAAGACAGAAATGTACTTTTTACATGAACAAGCACTGGGTTATGCACTTCTGTTTTTGTGCTTCTTTGTGAAATGTGTATATATTCAAAGTCTAGTTGATGTTGCCCCTGTTTGAATTAGCAGCCTCCCCGAGGACCCTGTACTGGACAGACAGTTGGAATATGGATGGATGAAATTACTATTGTGATTTTGCTTCTCGTGTTTAAAGTGACAGCTGCACAAATTCTTGTTTACCATGTTTAGCCCCATTTTCTAATGCATATAGGTTAACTTCCAGTATACCTCAAACTCTAATATAAAAGTGGAAGGGGATTGTATTGAGCAACAATGAGGAATTTGAATAAAAATAAGTACTAAATACAAAAACAGGAAAATCTTTAATTACAGGGAAATAAAATGTAAGGTATACAGTATGATTACTGTCTTTGAAAAAACAACCTGGGGTAGTTTTAAGATTGTATTTTAATAAGATATGATGTTTCCTGACAGTATCTGTCACCTGTGTCAAATATTCCCTATATAATAATGCCTACATGCTGTTCTTGTGCACATGGCAGGGGTAGGTGTAGATGTTGGCTGTGCTGATGGCTTGATGGAAATCAATGTCTCCCATAGGCAGGTTTGTGTGACCCTGCATGCTGTCCTACAATGCTTGCCAGTTAAGGAAGCTCTATCCATGGGGATGGGGAGAAAAACAAGAGGCAAGCTCTCCAGTTTATCGACCCATAGTATTGACAAGTGCGCTGTTGCCCTGTGGTGTGCAGAAAAGGCAAATGACAGCGTAGGGTTGCGAATGATTCCTGAAAGTGATCGGTCAATTGTGCCCGTTAGAGTAGATGCTCATGCCACAGAGGGGTCTGGAGAGAAATGCCCTATTACTCCTGTTCTTGGAACAACACTTTGCACAATGTTTGTGTCAAAGCAGATAAACATTGCTTTCTACTGCTGATGCAACACACAGTTTACTGTATAGCCTACTGTGGGCACTCTCACTTTCACTGTAAGCTGTCTGTTCAGGACCAGGTGTGTAGTGTCTAATGCCTGGCTGCTGCAGACAAAACAGAGAACTTATCAATTAAATATTTTTCTGTACATAAACAAGTTGCATTCATGTTTTTCAGGAGTATGTATGTGTGTGAAAAATCTTTATATAAAAAAAACATTGCAAAATGTCTGAAAGACACTGTCTATGGTTCTTGCAATTTAACGATATATATATTGCTTGAATGTTGCATTCTTCCTTTTTAAACTACAATTTAAAATATGTGCTTTCTGGCATAAATGGCAAACCTTTTACTTGCTTCCCTCAAATTCTGAGTTTTCTGCTCCTGTACTTCAGAATTTCAGCATGTTTTTCATTCACTACTTCTCTCAGTTCAGTTATAGAATTTGACTTCTGTTTTTCATTCTGAATAGTGCCTTCTGCCAGCTTAAGGACTTCTTGCTAAATACTTTGACATTTTGTACCTCAAAAAAAAAAAAAAAAAATAGGACTAGCCACAGAAAATATATTTTTATTATTGTATTTATATACAAGAGGCCCCGGGGAAGACCCAGGACATGCTGGAGAGACTAAGTCTCTCGGCTGGCCTGGGAACGCCTCGGGATCCCCCCAGAGGAGCTGGATGAAGTGGCCGGGGAGAGGGAAGTCTGGGCCTCCCTGCTGAGACTGTTGCCCCAGCGACCCGACCTCGGATTAAGCGGAAGATGATGGATGGATGGATGGATGGATGGATGGATATTTATATATAAAAAAACTAATATCTAACTGATTTATTATGGTTATAATAAATATGTAGTTTTTACCAGTGCTGAATCATATTTGTAAATGTATGTGCTTGACTTATATTACTTGATAATCTTTACATGGGTATAGATTCATTTATGCACGCATGTATTTATTTATTTAGCATGATGTTCATTGGATTTTTGCTTAAAGAAAAACATTACACATTATACATATGTATATGGCCTGTTATAGAATAAGTTGTTTTGGAAGTTAGCACTTACAATAAATAAATACACTGTAGCCTAAGGATAATCAATAGAGACAAATGTTGCCGAATATTGACTTTTAGCATTGGTTCTTTAGGAAATGTATTGATTATTACAGTGATTCATTACACTGCACAACAAAGTTTTTGCTTCTTGAACACTGTTGGGTGTTCCCTATAGATTTTTGGCTGCTGATCATGAAAATCACATTCAAATTTGCCCATGATGTACCATTTCATAAAAATTTTCAGTTTTGTCATCTATTTTTCTCATATTTGTGTCCAAAAATGTACATTTCTGTAAGAGACAATGTTTTGTACAGTCTGCATCTTAGATGCTATAGATATATTTGCAGGATGATTGGTGTCGGTCAATGCAGTATGTCTCATCAATGTCTTAACAGCCGCAATACATTCTGCTATATTTGTTGTGAATACGCACTTGCGCCTCACAGATGCTCAATGAGTGCTCTCGTGAAGAAAGCATATCATCTGTACAGCTGTAAAATCAGTGATCAAGACAACTAACGGGGGCCTCATATTTGTTGTGCAACGTGCTGTCTGTCTGAGACCCTGCCTCAGAGGCACTCGAAAGACAATGTCGTTTGCTATCCCGATGATATGGCAAGAACAGAAAGACCATGTGACGGACTATTACTTCTGTTTGACTAATGTGTCAAAACAAGTAGTCAACTGAATATCCTAATCTGCCTTTAGTAATGAGACCTGTGCCACATGACCACAGTCTTCCTATTCTGAAACCACCAGAGGAATGTACCTTAGACGATCCAGATGAAGAAATTGCAATGCAGGGAACTGGCAGGGACGTTGATCCGGATTTTGAACCGTGCTCCTCCGGTGATCCATATCTCATAACACAGTCAGAATTAAACAATCTGGTCAGAGATTTGAATCTGTCAAAAGCCAAATTGTTGGGTTTGAGACTGTTGGAATGGCATTTGATGTCACCAGGTACGAATATTTCAGCTGACTACTATTATATACTGCAACGTGATGTACCTGACATTGAATACAAATGAAAATCAAGAGCAAAACTTCTAATTATGTTGAATTTAATAGTGTATGAAAAACATAAATATGTTATTGCTGCTAAAGAGTTAACTGTCTTTTTCTGAGAGTTTCTACGTTATGCAGCAAAACCAAAATTATATTTCTGCATACCCAACAGGTACCTGTCTCAATCAGCAAAACTTTTCAAAAACATTGTTGTGCAGGGTTTCCAGACGTGTAAGTTTTTCTCAAAAACTGTACATGCTAGAAAGAAACTGAAGTCAGAGTTTAATTCAGCAGCAAAAACACCTTTGGGAACACCACTTTTTATTTCGAAAGCAGAAAAAAAGTTGCAATTTGTTGCCCAGTGTTATTGGTGTATAAAATTGCTGAATTAATTAATTGCTATTTAGATTTATTCATGGTGCGATATTAAGTATAAAAATATAATGGATCTATTACTCAACAGTTACTTTTCATGTGCTAACTCAAACATAAATGCTAAAAAGTAGTTCACAGATAAAAATATGAATTGGACCTGGGTTAATGAAGTTTTAATTTTAATTTCCTGAGTAATACTAACCAACAAAATACTTTTTTAACAAAATCCTGACCGTTGCAGTCATCAACATCGATACCTTTGTCGTTTTTGGATTTAGATATTCCCAAATTGATTTCCAGATGTTGGCCATTTTGTTTAGTACTCATTAAGGAATGTTTCTTTGTTATTCATTCATGCAAAGAATGTCCCTAAAAGCTACCTTGAATTAGGTTAATTTTGGCAATATTGATAATTCTTACCTTTAAAAGGCAAGGGGGGAGGGTCTTACCTTAAAAAATTTGGTTTATTTTTTGCTGACATGGTAATGTTTACAGATTGCTGCTCCCTTTTTGTCAATAACAATACTCATTTTTTTTAAGACATTATGTCAAGTGACCCAGTAGTTCTGAAGATAATTCCTGCGTTGCTTCCAGGGTTTTGTTAGTGCTGTCAAGAAAGCTTTCTACCAAAATTAAATGGACATTGAAAACATGTTTGCAAGATCTGGCTCCATGCCAATAATGGCTGAGGGCTGTATGCTCAGTAAAGGTCTATTGTGGATTTCATATGGGGTTCGATACTCTAAAGCACTCACGTAAAATATGAAACACCAAAATATGGTATGTTGCATGTAAATGACCCTTGCAGGCATTCTGCCATTGACTTAAGTGTACTTAATTGAATTTTTCACTGCACGCTCTGGAGGGCTGTATTAAGTTACCTGCCTCCACCTGGTCAATTACAGTACTGCAGTGTTCAGAAAGCAGAACATGTAATAAAACAAAACTTTTAAAGACGTAAAGTTTTATATATAGAAATATATCAGTATTTACAAGGGTGTGCAAACATACAGTTTTTTCAATTAATCGTTTTAGAAAATTTGTCTAGTTCGATATCCATCTGCAAAAATGTATAGATTGATCATTTAGGCAAGTATGCATTTTTATCCATTTTCTAGTTTCATTTCTGCCATGGTTAAATATAAGGTTGTACCGGGCCATATTGCAATGCAGATTTCAGTGCCACTTACGGTAAATGCCTGAGCTGTCAATTGAAATATTTGCCCTCTGGCGCTCATGCAACATAAGCATCACTGCATCTCACTTGCCCTGATGTCAAACTGACAGCTATGTTAGGCAGTAGCTACCATAAACATGGTTAAAATGCCTAAAGCTAAACAGTCTGACGTGTGACTGTATTTCATCTGATTGACACTAGGATGTTATGTAAATTTAAGTATGTTGTATTTATCTATACTTATATATTCAAGGTGTTAAATTATATACTTAACACGACAAACCTACATAAGTATTTAACAAGACAGCACACATGTGTTGGTGCCAGCCCTACGTATATAAACCTATATAAACCACCATAACTGTGCAAAGTTTTATTGAGCATGCATGTGGACCATCTGTTATCTATGTTCCTAAAATAAAAAAGGTTTTGGTATATAAGCCATTGGCCTTTTCTGTAATGGTTTTCAAAATTTGTTTCCACTGTGTCATGACCCTAACCCTGTGCCTGTGTCCTCTCCCCTTCCGGGACATGCGAGGGTCAGGCTGGGGTTGACCTCGCCAGGGTGAGGGACGAGGAGTTACCAGGGAGGTCCCCGAGGGGTCCCATTCGAGCTCTTCCAAGGAGGAAGGAGCAATAGTCAGACTGTCCGGGACCTTCTCAGGGACTGGAGCGGGGTCAGGGACCGGGACAGGAGCCACAAGGGTTGCAGTCACAGGCATGGGTGGAGCCAGAGGCGGAGGCAGAGGGGCCTCGGGCACAGCAGCTGCTGCAGGCGGAGGCAGCATCTCCTGGGGCGTAGCTGCTGCTGCAGGCAGCGGCGGAGGCAACGCCTCGGGCGTAGCTGCTGTTGCAGGCAGCGGAGGCTGCTCCTCAGGTGTAGCTGATCATGCGCAGGCGGGACAGGCCGAACAGGTGCCAGCGGGACAGGTCAAACAGGCACCAGCAGGACTGGCAGAACAGGCGCCGGTGGGACTGGCAGAACAGGCGCCAACGGGACTGGCAGAACAGGTGCCGTAAAGACGGGTGCTGCCCCTTTAAAAGTCCTGGGGATATGCGGAATGGCGTCCCTTATGGCGCTGGCCCCTTTATTTGCCACCCGGAAGTGGTACCGCGCAAGGGGCAGCGGTAGCTCCACGGCGGCTAGGCGCGTTCCCAGGAAGGGGAAAGCCCCCTGCGAAGGCAGCTTAGCAGCGGTGGCGACGTCAGAGGTATTCGGGGATTCCCCCAGGTCACCAGCAAATGAAGCAGGGGAGAGAGAAGCGGCTCCCGATCTTCGGGGCTTTTGCCTGCTCTCTCCTCTTTTTTCTCCTGCTTGTGGTTGTGGAGGTAGGCTGCGCAATGTCCAACAGAATGGACGGCGGGAGGACAGCCTCTGCGACGCGCAGCGCGACCCTCCGCTCTGTCACACTCTGGGTCAGCTGCTGGAGGTTCGTATGTATCTCTCCTAGACGGTGCATGCCCTCAGGTGGGGACATCTTCGCTAGGAGATCGCCGCTCTAGCGCTACTGGGTCCTCCTGGACCTCGGGCTGGTTCAGCCAGTATATTACCTCTTGCAGCAGACCGACACGCCGGTTCTCGGTCTGCTGCGGTGCTTCTTCTTTCGGGTCCGTCATTCTGTTATGAACCGTGGGTAAGGGCGGGCAAACAGGCAGGCAGGAAGCATGGAAGGATGAGGCAGGCAGGCGGAATACGGGGAAAACGGGATTTATTAACGGGGAGATGGCTACGGGTATCACAATGTTACTAACATCAATGACGGACATCAGACAGGGCAAGACGTGGACTGATATAGAAAAGACAGGGCTAAATAACAGGGCACAGTCGGGCATGATTGGTACACTCAGGACCATGAATATTTGGACAGAGAGTTTCTCAGTTTTTAAGTTCTGTACAGTGTATAGGAATAATTAGCTCAGGTAAATTTTTATATCTTCACCAATATGTACTGAAATTAATACATTTTTAATTAATTATTATTTAATGATGATTATTAACTAATTCTTATGCCGAATGGTTGGTTCCTCCAAACTCAGTTGCACATCCCCGTGAGTCTGTTAATGTGAGACTTAAATGGGATTCACTAATAACCAGTATCACTTAGTAACCTAGGTTAGAATGTTCGTCCAGCGAGCTGCATCACCAGGTAATGTAAATAATTAGTAGCGAAGCTTCCCTTACGGCCGTGGAGAGAGTTTTGTGATACTTCAGGCGAGTTTGAAATTTCAGAGCATAGTAGCCAGTTCGCACAGAGGCAAGGGACTATTGTGAGCACTCAATGAACAGAGGTTGAAGTTGTGTAAAAGACATGCATTTATTCCTAACACTAGAACTAAAATAAGACCAACATTACACTTAACATAAACAACAAACACACAATAACAGAATAGAAACAAACAGAATGTAATTATGGAATTGCAATGACCAGATTTAAATGAGTAATCTTAAAAGAGAAATACTGTTCTGCAAAGCAAGCACAGTTTGTGGAAACACGACCCTAAAATCATAAAGCAGGTTAACATACCAGTTAGAATGAAAGGAAGTTGGTTTACTTGGTTGTAGAGTTGGGGGGGGGGGGTCTTGACAGTTGGTTGCAGAGGCTGATGAGCTGACGTGATGATGGCACTCAAGAAGGTGCGGTTGTTGGAGCGGAGCCCTATGGATTCTCTCTCCCTGTGAAACGTTAAGGTGAAAGGCTTTCTCTTGGTTGCAGTTCTCTGTTTGGTAGCAGGCCTTCACCAGCAGGCTTCAGGAAGACTTCCCGTGAACATGGTTATAAGGGTGGCACACAAAACACAAAGACTGTCTAAGGACACACACAAACATAAATATCTGGATATTGAGACTAGCGATCATGAGTAAAGAAATATACAGGGTATACAAAAGCCGAACTAAAAAGAATCTTACTTTAGGGTGTTGGGTGAGTCCGTGGTACGTCAGGCAGTATGTACAGGGAGGGGGTTGCGTGCCAAGTTGAGGAACCCATATGCTTGAGGTCCACTCTGCTGTCCATAGGTCCCTACATCTTTGGGCAGTGTCTCCCTGCAATCCTAAGCTGCAGTGCATGTACTGAAGATGACTAGCAATCCATAAGAAATTCTTCTCTTGAAAAAACAAGTAGACTTACTTGAATTATTTCTTTTCAAATATTGTAATGCTGGCGGGCGGGACCAGTTATGCAGTTTACAATTATGCTTTGCACTGCACTGCACTGTCTGTAAATAGTGTACATTAATATTTGTATTTGTGTATTGATGTTGTAAACAGTAAATTTTGTAAGCATATCATGTTTGCTGTGGAATGTGTGTGTATTAGCTTGTAGCCATGTGACACACTACATTTGTGTTAGAAGTGGGATACCTAGTGGTAAATGAAATGGTATTTCATTGATGCTGCATATTGATGCTGCAGGTGGAGGCACTCCGGGTCCTCCTCAGCTGTATCCTGGAGGAGTAGTGACATTGTTCCACTTTGGCTGCTGCGCAATAGCAGCTGTTCCACCTGCGGCCATCAGAAGAGTCAGCAGAGATTTAGGAGTGAGACTGGGTGCATTGCCTGCAGACCTCAGTAACTATGCACGATGGGTTTCTTCCATTTTCCCCCGCACTCTGTAAGATCAGCTGGCCCTCCACACCTTTATCAAGGCACTAACACAGGAGCGATTCCACCAGCACCAGCACCTTCAGCTGAAAGCACAGGCTATATTAACTGACGCTGACAATATCATGCCAACCACCAGTCATGTTGTACAACCTGCCACAAAGCTGTGCATCATAAAGGAGCCCCTGCCCACTGAAAAGCCCTCTCCCTCATTTCATCAAATGGGCCAGCTGGGCCATGAGTTAGGCCTTAATGTGGACTGCGTAGTGGAGTGCACCTATTATCAAGCTTCGATGAACATGCAATCGACCATCACTCTCATCTGCCCACCTCTCAGGCACAAACCAAGGGAGCCTACTAGAGTCATAGCTGACAGACACAGTGGCAGGCCACAACAAAAGCGACCACCATGGCTCTAACTGTCCTGGCACCCCCTGATGAGAAACTATCCCCCCAGACACAGTGCAAGAGGGTATCAAGGCAGCAGAGCCTTCCATGCAAACAGTGAAGGTGATTCATAAAATGTCTTCACTACCATTCAAAGACTGGCAGGTACCACGATGGTGGCCTACTTCAGCTGGACACTGAGCCCCCCCCCCAAATGAAACTACTACATGTTCTGCCATGAACTAGTATTGTCCAAGCCTATTGTCACTTCCACCCTTACATCTATGGAAGATCCTTCCAGCTGTACACCAACGACGCGTTCCTTACTTGGTTGTTAAGGTTTCACAACCCCTAGGGACACCTTGTGCACTGACTGGAGGCCCTGCAGGGGTATGACTTTGAGGTCCAGCAAAGACCAGGCAGGTTCCACATCAAGACTGACACTCTCTCTCATTGCTCATATAAGACAGATGACTACTGTCACTCCAACAGCGCTAAGCATTAAAGTCAGAGGTGGGTCTCAGCAGCAATAGTGGCGCAGCAGCAGGACATTGGCAACAAAGGACTGGAAGACTATGTATTGCCAGAAGCTGCAAGGGGAGCAGGCAAATGATTCACTGCTAGCTTGAGTCAGAAGTTGGCTGCAGGCTGGGAAGCAGCCAGAGTGCAGGGGGTCTCTGCACTGCACTCAGAGATCAAGGCCCTCTACTTGCAAGGTGGGGCCTTTGAGGAGCAGAACAGGTTGTGGTATCAGCGCTGGCAGTCCTGAGATGATGATAGGCTCCTGCTGCTGGTGCCCTGGAGCCTCCATTTTACAGTACTGAGGTCTGTGCACAAGGCTAGTGGAGCTCGGCAGTCTGGAGTAGGAAAGCTATGTTGCCGCTTCTGTTGGCCCAACTGCAGCCAGGACACAGAACTGTTCATGTGCTGCTCCAACACGTGCACAGCCCATTAGCAGCCAAGTAGATCCCTAGTGCTGCTGCAGGAATGTCAAGTGCGGACTTCCATAGAGAGAGTGAGGGTGGACCTCCTAGGTCCCTTTCCCCAGAGTGATGCCAGGAACCTCAATGTGCTCATGGCTATTTACCAAGTAGCCTGAGGTGTTTGTTGTTACGAATCAGAGTATAGTAACCATGGCTGAGAAGCTTGTCGAGGAGTTCTTCTGCTGCTTCAGTGTAGTAGAAAAGCTGCACAGCAACCGGGGCAAAACTGATGCAAGTGTTTGCTGATATTCGCTTGTGGCTGGGCATTACAAAGACCTACACCACCCCCTTCATGCTCGAAGTGATGGTCTGGTGCAGCATCTTTGGGTAATGTGATGGCACGGGGCTGGTTGGCCAGACCAACAATGTAGTTTACACATGCTTTGCACCACACGCTTTGTAAATAATGTACATTATTATGTATCTTCATGTAAAAATGTTGTAAATAGTAAATGTCATAACCGTGTCATGTTTGCTGTGGAATGCATGTATGTATTAGTGTACAACCATAAGTGTTAGTGCCATATGAACTGTTGAGTTTCATGTCTGTGCTGCTGGTTTTGTGAACTTGTGGTAAGTGCCAGTGAAGTCTGATTCACATTTTTTAAAAGAGCTGTCCCTCCATTTATTAAAATGGCACACACTCATAATGTAATATAACTGAGCAAAAAATAATTAAGAGATCTGAAAGCAATATGAATTTCACAGAGATTAGTGGTTGAGTTAGTCTATATGGTCTGACAAGCTGCCCCTTTTACTGCCATTAAAAACTCTAAGCAATACATTTTCAATTTATTTTCTCTGTTGACAAAATTCAGCTCGGGTCTAAATATTCTTTAAACAAGTATGTCTTTAAAGAGCTACTCACTGACACATGTGAATGTTTGTGTGAGTGTGTGTTTGTATATATTGTAAAATATTATATGAAGGTCAAACTGCATATGAGATCTTGGCCCTGAGAGGTATCAGTAATTGACTGAAAGTAAGTCTTTTTTGATAATTCGATTTCAGTGACTAAAACAAAGTTTCTCATGGTTTAATCTCAAGCATTCACTTTTAAATATTTTCCTTTTCATGGTTAGCAGATACATATACATCAGTTTAGTGAAATAAATTAAATAGATTTCAATCAAGAAAGAATCTTGGGTTATGTTGCCATGGCAACCTGTTACAGTGGTGCTGCTGTCATGGTGACTTCAGTGCCTGGCTTCATTCTCTGTATATCTTTTTCAAGACCTAATTTACTCAGACAAAGACTATGAATTGTATGTCCTTTCTAGGGTTTTCACTTAATTTGAAGAATGCACAGGAATATATTCAGTATATTTGATATTGGACAAAATTATTGTGATTATTGGGGTTGGGTTTCTTATGAACTGGAGTTATCGCAGCTGTTTTAAGGGATGATGGAACAAGGCCAGAGATGAGAGAGGACTGAATAATGTGAATTATAAAGGAGGAGAGTGAAGGCATACAGGCTTTTAACCAGATGAGTTGGCAAGGGGTCAGTCAGGCAGAAGAATGATTTAGATTTATGAAATGGGAGTTCAAAAGTAGAGAAAATAGTGAGTGGGGGTTCAATTGAGGCACTATACAAAGAGCTACGTGATGTGTTTATTGAGGAGGCCAGCTGCTGATGAATATTATTTTGGCATTGAGGAAGGTGATGAATGTGTCACATTGAGCAGTGCAGTACAGGTGAGGTGGATGCGTGTCAGGAGATTTCAGGATACTACTAGCAGTGGAGAACAAGGTTCTTGTCCTGCCTTCACTACACCTAATTAGTTTTACATAATAAGTAGATTTGTTTGCAAAAAAGAGCATCTTTATAAAAAAGCATACTGTATGTTCACTATACATTTCATTGTGCGCAAGTCCAGTTTCCTTGTAAAAACATTCCAAGTAACAGCCTATAGATCTGAGATGATGAAGCTCAGGAGTAAAGGCAGAGTAAAGGAAACAATCGAAGTTTTTAGAGGTGTAGGAGTGTCCAGGAGGCTATGAAGTCCAGCATTTTAATGCAATATCAGATTATCAGCAGTGGATAAATGGTCACTGTGTGGGAGGTTATTAACTGGAGTGGCTAAAGTGAAGAGACTGATGTTGTTTATATTGGGGAAGGACATGGAGTGTTATAGGTTAGGTTTTTATAATAGCACATTAATTTAGAAACTTGGCTATGATCCAATATGGGCATACCAGATTCAACAAAATCAAGTGACACCTGAACTGGAAACAAGGTCAAGGGTATGGTCTTTTGAGTGTGTTGGGAAGTTACCAAATTGAGATCAAAACTGCCGAGTGTACAATTAAGATTATTCACATGAATGTTAAAATCATCCAGCAAATTTATATTAGGAGACAAAGTACTCAAGAAGGTGAAAATTGGTCCGCGTCTTGCCCTGTTCAATCCATCATCTTCCCGTCTGGCTAGCAGATGTTGCTGGCCATCCTGTCTCCTAGAGATTGCATGTAGAGAGGGGGGTACTGCCTGGTTTGGTCCCTGTCTTGCCCCATTCAGGCAGTCATCTCCCTGTTCGGGCAGTTGTCTCTGGTCATCCCATTATTTCCCAGGTCTGTTCCATTCCTAGTGTATTCTCCTGTTCCCCAGGCTGCAGTGTGGCTAAATAGGTTAAGCATGTGGTTAAGAACTGTACTTTCCTTCCATCGTGAGCTTGAGGCTAGTCAGAAGACAGCCTCAACTTTACTAGGTATTTTGAATTTTGTTTCTTTCCTGGGTTATGTCCTTCTATTCCTATATAGATCTCTGCTCTGTGTTTCTGGATATCTCAGTCTTTGTCTAGGTTTGTGGTAATGTTTTATTACTTCTATTCCTAGTGTTTCAGTCTGTGTAACTAGTAACAACCGACATGTCCCTTGTCATGCCCTTGTTATCTGTATATTTTAGCTTATGTCCTCACTCTGTTCCCCAGTTGGTCATTGTGTTTGTTCCTGTGTTGTTGCCTTGCTTTTTACTTGGTTCATGTGTGGATTTTCTGTCTGAATCTCCTCAGATATATTTAGTGTTCACTTTTCCCTCGTAGTTTAGCCTTACCAGATTAGTCATGACTTTGAAATTTCAGAGTATTAAATGCTCTGCATAAATGAGACATGATCTGTTGAGAAACATAACACATACTTAATTGCATTACTCAGATGGGGCATACATATAGTTTTGGGAACTGGTCTGCTGCAGGCACTTTCTTTTTAACACAATACCTCAAAGGTATTTGACAGATCAAACTTTGCTGACACATTGCATGGGTGAAGATCTGGAAGTTATCAAATGTTGAGACAAATTACACCAAAATGAAGCCAGTGTCAAGTAGTGATAGCAAAGAATAGGACAGCCTTAGACTCTTGATCTTGTTACAGTGGCAAAAACAATCAGATCTTGAACATTTTTGTTATCATGCAAAAATTCATGCAGCTACATGTCCCCTCTGTTACTGTGTGTGTTCAAATTCTGCCTCCTCTGTTCTTGTATTTTGTTTCCTAGTGTTTCATTTATAAGTTTCTAGTTCTTATGAGTTTTTGGTTTGTTTTGGTTTTTGCTTTGTGCCTTGGTTGTGTTTAACCTGCCTTTGTTATTCCCCGGTGTTAGATTCTGTTTCCTTGTGTTTCGGTCAGTTTCTTAGGTTCCCTGTATGATTCTCCCATTTCCTTGAGTCAATTATTAGTTTCACCTGTTGCCTGTCCTGGTGCCGGTCCTTGTGTGTTTCCTGATTGCTTGTTGTCTTGCACCCTCCCTGACTGGCTAATTGTCTCATGTCTCACGTTTGCTACATTGTTACCTGGTTCAATTTCTGAATTTAGGTTCCTGCCTTGGGTCAGATCCCTAGTGGGTTGTCGTAGTGTGTCATGGTATTTCATTAGGTCTATTTCATGTGTATTAGGCATGTTAGAAGTTCCCCCATATTTTGTTTTGTTTTGTATTTTGTTCCCTGCCTGCCTGCTCTTTGTTACCCTGGGGGGTATGTTCCGTACGTCGCTTAAATCATCCGAAATCAGATGCCTCATCCTGGATGAGTGAGACTCATCCGGGCCAGTGAGACTCATCCGGGATAAGTCGGTTTTTCAAACACAGCTGTGTAGTAGATTAATCTAGATTGATCCATTCATCCGAGATCATATATGTTAGAGAAATATACATTATTATTATTGTCATTTTGTTAGTTGCCATGCTTGAAAACAACGCCCTGCAATTGCCTCATCTTAATTTAGCAATAACAGTTCTGAAGAAACTGTCGCTTGAATATTTCTATCCCATATATGGTGATAAGTAATGTTAAATGTCATTTGCATATCCTGTTTGTGTACCTCAATAAAAGGAGCTGCAAGGGAGTGTTTTTTCGAAGTTGGCTGTGTCTGGCTGAGAGGCTGAGACCTCAATGTCGAGACCGGACTTCCCTTGCAGCAAGTAAAAGATCATTGCAGCTGTCCGTGTTGTTCTGTGTTCAGAGACTGGTTGGTTTTCAGTGTATATTTATGGGGAAAATACCCAACAATATATATCGAGTCTATAAAACTTGATCAGCAAATCTTTGATAGGCTGCAACAAAATGACAAAAGAAAGGGTGCACCTTTTCACGCAAGCCGAGCAGGATCTTGTATTAGAAGGATATAAAGAATTTCAAGAACTATTGCACAAGAGGTAAAAAGCAGTCCAAACCAGAAAAGACGGCTGGCAGAAAGTGGCTGACAAATTAAACGTGGAAGTAGTGTTCATTGTGCTTACTGAATGCAGCATTTGTTTTCCTATGTGTCAGATTCATTATAATTTAATACAGTAAAATCCACTTCTAACGGACTTCAAGGGACCTGGCAAAACAGCCCATTATATCCAAAGTCTGTTGTGTCCAGAGTTGCTGTATGCCCAGAATACAACTACAGGATACCATTTACTCATGCCACACCCTAGCAGACACACTTGTCGTATAGATTATTATATTGTACATGTAGTAATCCAACTTTACCTGACCAGATGTGTAACTATTAATAATCCCGACTATGTATCTGCGCTGGATATCACCGGCACGCCACGCGTCTTGTCGGCGGAGCTGCATCTCTATTATAGTGAACAAAACTACAGCTAAAAGTGTGTGTCCATTATAAGCGAAACTCCGTTATATGCGAGTCTGTACTGTCCAGGGATACTCTATGTCATAATTCCAGATCAAACATAAGTATGATGAGAACATGGGAACAGGTTAAAGTGAAGTACAAGAATATACTTCAAACTGGTAAATATTGGTCTATAACTATTTAAAGAAT
>JAODJX010000027.1:7705944-7718498 GCA_026776945.1 Isichthys henryi
TTTGGAAGAAGACTCATCATTGGCTTGTCATCTTCTTTGCTCTCCAGTTATTTCCCAAATCTTATGATTGGGACAATCATACAAACATGACTCTTATTTGACTATCCCTGCCAGCCCCTGCAGGATGGGCTCCCCCTTTGAGTCTGGTCCCTCCTACGGTTTCTTCCTTCTTGGGAGTTTTTCCTTGCCACTGTTGCCTTTGGCTTGCTCACTGGGGCTTTGGGTGCGGATGCTGTAAAGCGATTTGAGATGATGTAATGTTGTGATAATGCGCTATACAAAAATAAATTTTTTGTTGTTGTTAAAGAGCCAGGATCCTACAATGGATGAAACAAAGACTGAAATTTAAAATGGGCAATTATAGATCCAAACTTAGAGGGCTTGGGTGTCCTGAGCTTGATGTAAATGTTCTCAAAAACAAGCGAGCAAATGAAAAGATGCCTGCTAAGAATGTGAAGAAGGCACGGAAGGGTGAGGCGAACTACCTGCCACCTCATCCACAGGGAGAAACACAATAGAGTTTGGAACATGAAAGACTGGAGCTCCTAAGTGAAGTAAAGAAGAGGAATAATTTGCAGATCATCAATGAGAAAATGTAAAGGACATTGTCCATTCGCAGACAGGAAATTGTCATCCTGTCCCCACCTGTCAGTGACTTGAAATAACATTGGCCTGCTCTTTTTCTTACAGCACAGGTAAATGTGTTTTTGTTTTTTTTTTGTTTTTTTTTTTACAGACATGGTTTCAGCTGAATTAAAGTTTAATTAATTTATTTTAATTTGACATCTCCCTCATCCCATTTTGCTTTGTATTGTGTCACACAGATCAATGGAGAATATTAAACGATCAGGACCACTAATCTGGAGTCATTCATGGAAAATCTGGATCCGTGCATACCACGTCTAATGCCATTGGTGTCAAGAGGAGGCGTTGCAAAAAAGAAGATTCAGAATATCATGGAACTCCTTAAGGTACCTCTCATTAGTCTTTGTATTTAACGCTCTGGGGTCTATGGGTAGGGAACACACTTTCACTGACTGGGGCATGGTCACACATTTTATTCAATATCATAAATTTAATTCATGGCAAATCAATTATTTATTATATATTTGTTTTGGAATTAAACTCATCTTAATCTTAATGTACTTTGTAAATATGTCAGATTTATGTGAAGTTTGTAATTTCACATCAAAGTATAGAAATTGTAAAATGTAGTTTGGAACACTTGCAGAAACATTATAAAAGTACATAGTAAGCAATGTTGGAAGTTTGTTTTGATCCAAGATATCTGATCACCAAAGTCTTGGCTGCATGAAGATGACTAAATGGTGTAGTTGCAACATTCAGTTGGATAAATAAATTACCTAACTCATGTCACTATTTCTGGCTCTTTCATTGAATATGTAGCAACTTTCATGTGTATGCATGAACCATTCACACCTGGCCACACACTCTCCTCCTTTTATGTAGCTGATGGGGATGTATCTGGATTGTGTTTCACTGTTGCATTGTTCATCAAATTACCATGGGAATGCGATTTGAATACATGGCAATGCAGCTATTTAGAATGTGAATAGCAATCTTCAGGTGAGGGCGGCACTACACGCCCTCGATGCAGGTAAAACAAAGTAATGTGACATGTTTTTTTGCCGATTTAACCTAATTTTAAAAACTTTAATACTTCTGACAATGGACATTTTGAAAAGAAGACAGATTACGGATTTAGTCAGCGTTTTTTCATGTTTCTATAATAAGCTTTCAGCGAGTTATGAACTGAAATACACGAGAATGATATTGTCGACTCCAGAGGGTTAAGTATCTGATTGTCTCTCAGCCCCAGTCTGTTTATTGACATTGCTCCAGATGTTTACCCATGTCCTTCCCCATACTTGTCTTCTTGCTCCCGTTTAGTTCAATAAACCCATTTTGTTTGCCAAACACCTGTATTTGAATCCTTCGTCTCGCATCTCATGCCAGAATGACCAGACTCCCAAACAACCCCAGAAGTCTTCCCCTCTGGTTTCAATGCCTCCCTGCATGCAGCAGAGCAGATACCTTGAGTGCCTGAGATCCAAGAACCGAAGGGGTTATCAGCAGCGCATCAGCTACCCTGTCTTCAGGAGTGGAAGAGTAATCCTGTGGTCTGGAAGATGCCCGAGGCAGAGGCTTTCTTCTGGAAGGTGCCAGCAAAACTCACCTCATATATGGATCTCTTGGTCGCGTTGAAGGTTAGCCGCTTACTATCCAACGTGTGGAGTATAGGCAGGTGTGAAGCCTCATGGTCTGCTGCGTGAAGCCACTCAGCCTGCTGCCTCTTCTCAATATCAAGCTGCACAGCCTGCCAGCTTCCCACAGCTCCTCCCACCAACTCCAGCTACAGAAGAATGAAGCAGAGGAAGCTGGCTGTGCCCAGGGTGGCTGCCTTGTCTGACCCCTGTGCCACCAAAGCCTTGCCCTGCAGGGGCCTTAGCTTGTCCCGAGCCTCCAGTGTCCAGCCCACAGAGGCCTGCTCCACCTGATACTACAGAGTCCAGCGCACAGTAGCCTGTTCATCCTGTCCTTGTTTCTGGTGCACCCCCAGAGGCTGGCCTCCCCTCTGCTGCCGCTCTGCCCATGCTCCAGAGAGGAGTAACTCTGGTCCAAAGAGGGTAACCCTGCCCAAGTCAAAAAGGGGCCATGTTGCCTACGACTAGTCTTGCAGCAGCTGTGCTATCCCTGGTTGCCTCCAGGTGTTCTGGTTGTGCCCTACTCATCTCCAGCCATTTCATCGGCTCCCGCCTTGTCGCCTCCTGCCGGCCCATCAGCACCTGCATTGCAGTCTGCTTGTGTCCCATTGGTGCCCCCCTCACAACCCTTTATTATCACCTTAGCGGCCTTCTCGTTCCCTGCAGATCACAACTAGGCCGACTCCCCAGTCCGCAATCACCACAATTACGCCTCAATTAAGCCTCAATTACTCTAAAAAATTTAAGTCTCAAACGTGCTCCGAGCAGTTATTGTTCTTGGTCAAGTCGAGGTTTCTGCGTAAGCCACCCCTTTATGAGCATCACCCCTCCAACTACAATTTCTCTGAAGACAATGACGGCGTACCTGGATGATCCATACAACATGGTGAGGGGCTCTCTCTGCATGGCGAGGGTTTTTAGAGACTGCCAGAAGTCGCTGGCATACCGGACGATATTCTCCATGAAAGGTAATTCGTTACCTTTGTCAGTTGATCGGTTCAGAGATCTCTAATTCCACTCACCATAGCAATGCCCTCACGATCGAACAGACAGTATGTTTTGCGTTGCAATATTTTGCCAGTGGCCAATTTATGTATTCCGTGGGTGATGCTGAATATCTGAGCAAGAATACTGTTTGTCGTGTGGTTTGCAAAGTGGTGCTTGCTCTATCTAAAGTGTTGGATGCATTTGTGGTTTTCCTTGATCATTTAAGTGCTCTGCGGAATAAAGAAGGGTTTCATGCAATCGCAGGTAAATCGCAGCATTAAAATATTCAATTTCTTAGGGAAATTGCTTTTACTGAACACAATTTCTCATAAGATTCCCAAAGGTTATAGGAATCATCGATTGCCCACACATCCACAATTAGTGCAGCCCTGGGAGAGCTTGAGGGTGATTATGTGAATCGAAAATCTTTTCACAGCATCAATGTACACATATTTTTCTCATAATATGCTTTTAGATATGATATATGGGCTAGTGACTACATGTCTACCTTAGGTTCACCTTCTCTTCACTTATTGGAGTCACATAAAGTAGTGGGTTGCAATTTGTTAGCTTCTTCTGTAACATATATTTATTATGACTGATCTACTATTTTGATTGTATTAGCACTTTAAGAAAATGTTTCACAGGTTCACCACGGTTAAGTTAGCCTCATATTTGATATTCGGGTTTCTGGCTTTAATAACTTTTAATTGAAGTAAGGTGGGGCATTTTTAATGACAGAATTGTGACACAATTTGGCACAAATCACGAAATGGTTTGAAGTGCAAAAATAATCAGTGTGCATCGTTATCTATGTACTGGACATCACAATTCTGTCATTAAAAATGCCCCACCTTACTAGCTTCCATTAAAAGCTAAAACCAGAAAACTGAATATCGAATATGAGGCTAACTTGACCGCGGTGACAGGTTCTTAGTCGTTTTCTCACTATACATATGCTTCTGTTTTGTCCTGTAAATCATTTTTTTGTTAAACAATGGCTCACATTCTATTAAGTGTCAGACACTTACAGTATTAGCTGTACAACATAGAAACACGCTATTAAGTGGAGACTAGACACAACAAGTCTTTCATAATGAATTGAAATATAAATACATAGCCTTACCACTTGACATGATGTTTTTATATTTCATCTGACTTGCTGCCACGTATGCTTTCCACTACTATTGCATTTGAAATTGGATCAAGTTATTGTTAACATTAGGTTTACATTATGAGTAACATCACAGTAATGGAACTTTAGGGAGCATTACAGTACATTACTTAACAGCAATAATAGGCTTACTTCTGAATTGTGTCACATCTGTGAGCCTCTGTATTCATTAACAGTATTTAATTTTTTTTTTCAGACAACACTTCATAGTCTAATACTCTGTCATGAGATATTTTAGACCACGTTTTATGACCATGAAAATGAACTTACTTGGTACGTACTTGAGCGGCTGGCAATACGTTGCCAACAAGCCTGCCTGCTTTTGTTGGCTGCAGTGGTATTGGACTTTCTTTGCAGCATTGATTTAAACTCCTCATAACCCTGCATTGACCCTACTGCCTCCTCTATACTGTATATATAAAGAACAACATAAAAAATAACAAGTGGTCTGGATCACTCGTTAATTTCTGAAGGAGGTTATGAGCTACTATAGCTCAAAGCACAAAGGATTTTGAGAAACACTCATTTTTCAACGAATGATATTAAGTACAAGGGAACAAACTACTTAGCATCACAAAGTTTTCAGGAAATGCAAAAATTCAGTAATGTGAGTTCAAGCAATGGACTATAGGGGACAATACACACCACTTAATTTTCACATTATGTATTTCTTTATTAATAATTGCATTGTGTCAATTCACCACCAGCTATTGAACATATTAAGGTCATGACCTCTTTCATAAATTAACGAGTGATCCAGACTACTTGTTATTTTTATGTTGCTCTTTATTTGTATAACCTATTACATAATGCATCATTACACCCTCTCATTTCTAGTCTTAGGCTGTGGTTATTAAATAACCTAGACTTATTCCATAGCATTGTTGAATTCTTGAATCTTAAAGATTCAAATTAAACTTTTGAAGCTGCACATTTAATGCCAGCCAGGCGAATAACTATAGTAAATCAATGCATAATTATAATTTTTGATTACTTAACAGGAACTATAAAAACAAAGAAATTGCTACAGATCACAACAGTGCTTCAGGCTGAGGACTAGGACTTTTTCTCAGTGGTTAAATACTAAAATGATTTACTGATGTAATGCACTTGTAGTCTAGTCATACTTTACAGTCCTGTTAGATGGAATACAAGTCTGGTTTTAGTAATCTGTATATACAAAATAATACCAGGAATAGGTAAAATAAGATAAACTTGGCTGTTCCCAGGAGAAAATTCTTGTGCATTCAGCAGCAAAGTATGTAGAGTAGATACATATATTTAGCGCAAAATGGATGAAGTGCAAGCAAATAAGTAAATATAATCTCAGTGGTCTATGAAACTTCTAATTCCCTTCTAATTCTTCGGTTTCCATAGTTACTATCAAGAACACCATTAAGGTAAGTTAATCCATGCAGGGAGCAGAAATACTACGTACAGCTATTTTATGGCTTCCACTGAAATAAAGGTAGTTTATTATGAGAACGACCTCGAAGTGTATGTTGATGCTTCCATGTCTCACTCTTGCCAGTGTGGGGAAGCAATTAAAAACGCCAATAGGATGTTAGGTTATATCTCTAGGTGTGTGGAGTTGAAGTCAATGGATCTGATGCTACGATTATCCAATTCCTTGGTAAGACCACAGCTAGCATATTGTGTGCAAGTTTGGTCATCATACCTTAAAACGGACATTGCTGCCTTGGAAAGGGTGCAACATAGGGCTACAAGAATGATTCTTGGTCTTAGAGGAATGTCTTATGAGGAGAGGTTAGCTGAGCTGAATCTGTTCAGCCTCGGGCAATGGAGATTAAGGGGGCACATGATCCAGGTATATAAGATTCTAACAGGTCTTGATGCTGTTCAACCAAATAGCTGCTTCAATATTAGTTTAAATACTAGAACTCGTGGAAATTAGCGGGATAAGATTTTAAACTGAATTTGAGAAAACACTTCTTTACACAGTATGTAGTTAGAGTATGGAGTAGTCTTGCTGTTGAAGTAGTGCAGGCTAAAACCCTGGGTTTCTTTAAATCAGAGCTAGATAAGATTTTAATGACTCTGAGCTATTAGTTAAGTTCTCCCCAAACGAGCTTGATGGGCCGAATGGCCTCCTCTCGTTTGTAAATTTCTTATGTTTTTATGTTCGTATGTTCTTAGGTCTGGCTTGAGAATGGTCCGGAAACCCAACAAAACACAGGGAAGCCTGTCCACCCAGCCGCCATCCCTGAGGCTGGCCGAAAGAGCGGCTTTCAGTGAGTGGTGAAAACACTCACACAGCCTATTGGACTGCGGATGGTAAGCTGTGGTACGATGGAGGGAAACCTCCAAAACCTGAGCCACTGCAGCCCAGAGCTCAGAGGTGAACTGGGCTCCATGGTCCGAAGACACATCAGAAGGATCCCTGAAACGGGACACCCAACCACCGATAACAGCCCTGGCCACATCTGCCGTGGTACTGGATGACAAAGGTATAGCCTCTGGCTACCGAGTAGACCTGTCCACCACCATTAGCAAGTGAGTAAAACCCAAGGAAGGGGGAAGAGGCCCGACCAGGTCCACATGTACATGGTCAAAATGGCACTCAGGCACCTCAAAAGGCGCCAGTAGTGCCTTGGTATGTTGGTGCACCTTAGAATGCTGAGATGAAACACAGGAGGCAGCCCAACTATGGATATCCTTTAACAGCCCATGCCAGACAAACTTGGCGGCCATCAGACGCCGAGACGCTCGTCTACCTGGATGTGAAAGCCCGTGCACCACTTCGAAGATGTGACGACACCAACTGGCCTAGCTAGACCGGTTGAGATATCACACAGGAGGGTGGCGCCACAGTCAACGAAGGGAACATCAGCTGCGATCCTAAAAGCCTGCACCCTTACAAGCTTGCAAGCACAGCCTATAAACTAATCCGCTGCCAATTGAGCATAATCCACTCCCAAGTGCACAGCGCCTGCCATCGACCGGGAGAGACAGTTGGCAGCTCTGTGATGCTTCCCTGCCACATAGCGGATGTCAGTTGTGAACTCCGATATAAAGGAGAGCTGCCGCTGCTGATGAACAGACTAAGGCTCAGAAATTTTAGCCATCGCAAACATCAGGGGCGTGTGGTCAATAAAAATCGTGATTGCGTGGCCCTCTATGAGGAACCGGAAGTGACGCACAGCTAAGTACACGCCAAAAAGTTCACGGTCAAAGGTGCTGTACTTCTGCTCGTGCGGCCTGAGCTGTCGGCTGAAAAAGGCCAGCAGCTGCCAGGCATCCTCCATGAACTGCTTGTGCACGGTACCCACAGCGTTGTCTAAGGCGTCAGTGGTGAGCGTGACCGGAGCATCAGATAATGGGTGGGCCAGCATGGTCGCGTTTGCCAGAGCAGACTTAGTAGCTACAAAAGCCTGGGTCTGCTCAGCAGTCCACTCAAGATCCTGCTTGGCCATCCTACCTCTGAGAACCTCATACAGTGGCCATATCAGCTGGGCAGTCCATGGGATAAAGTGATGGTAGGAAGTAACCATGCCCAGGAACTCCTGCAGGGCCCTAGCTGTAGCAGGCTGTGGAAAAGCAGAGATAGCCTCCACTTTGGCAGGCAGAGGAACTGCTCCATTGCCTGTGATGTGATGGCTGAGGAAATCATCCATCCATCCATCCATTCATTTTCTGATCAGCAGTAACTTGATGGTCTATGACCCTGTTGCCGGAAAAACTGTACAATTGTATGCTAGCCTACATAACATTTACATAGTAGTATGAGCAAGAGTTTGGGAGCAAGAGTAGTAATAGTAAAACAGTGTAATAGTAAAACAATAATAGTGGGTATTTTGTATACTAAGTAAAATTCCATTTTGTTTAGACTTGCAAACACGAAGATCAATAGATCAGCTCGGATATTGTATAGCTTGCAAAAATGAGCAGTGTATATCAGTTTCAGTCTTGAATAGATTTGTAAAAATTAACAATAGCACCCGAACTTACTTAACTGATTGAAACCGATTAATGAATTGACTGAAACTGAATAAACTTAATGAAAAATACTATGCCCACAGTCTTCGGTGATATTTTCTGCAAACACTTTTGTATGTTGTGGTAAAAGAAAAAGTAATCTTCTCTGTCTCTAATGGTTTGCATTACATCAAGGTCTTCATATTTTTGCTCGACCAGTATGTCTTCCAGAGCACAAACAAAAAAATCACACCACTCTAGCCCTGTCAAGAGCATCTGACCTTGAACTTGACAGTAGCACTTGTGCTGCCTCCTGAGTTTCAAAGTACCACCTACATTTTTATATAGGGGCAGTCCACATAGCTCTGGACACTGGGACATTTGACTTCAAGGAGACCAAAAGGTGGGTTCCCAGAGGGATCAAAAATGACTCCATCAGGAGAGCTACCAAGCCAAGGGGCATCAGGGTGTACAATGAACCCTCATGGTGAATAGTTTGCATTTGGATGAGATATTGCTTGACAGCTAAAGCATTACTAAGAACAATTATGCTGAATTCTATATGAGGCTAACAGACAAAATATCAAAATATATTAATTCTTAGAAATATCATATATTTTGCTTGGATAATATTACTTTTAAGCTGACAAGCACTTTATCAGCTTAATAATCATTGCCCTAATAATGACCCTACTCTCAAGTTGTGTGGCTTTTCACTTTTCCTCATTGATCTATGACAGACTGCCCTCACACTGATCTCTACTGTCACCTTGTTTTTCATTGACACTGGGAGGAAGGATGATGAACACACAATTTGAGACAGTAACGTTACATTCATATACAGTATTTTGAAAGTATCTGTATGAAAGAAAACACAACTCACAATTGAAAGTTAGCTAACAAGTCTGTCGGTCATAATCAAACAAAACAGCTAAATTTTACTTTAGCCATCTAAAGGATAGCATTTTAACGCTAGCTGGTATGATGTAACATTTAAACATAATGACTTATCTTCAAAATTGTTGATGTAGCTGTCAATATACATCTTAAATCCCTTTTCCCATTTGCTGGAGGGAGTGGGGTGTGATATCCTGACAAGTCTGTCCACATCATTGACTGTCAGACGAGGGAGGTCTTGAAGATAGCGACCATAAAAAACAGCCATGTCTGTCGCGCCAGTGTAACCGGAAGCTAACCAGCCAGTATAAACCAACCCGGAACTGTGACATGCATTGAGTGTATTACCATGCGAATGCCATTTGAATACGTGGAAATGCAGCTATTTACAATGGGAATACTGATCTTCAGGTGGGGGTGGCGCTACACGCCCCGATGCAGGTAAAACAAAGAAAGGTGGCATGGTTTACTTTTTAGCCGATTTAACCTATTTTTAAAAACTTTAATACTATCGACAATTGTCATTTTGAAAAGAAGACAGATTACACCAACGATGCTGTCGACTCACAGTTCACTTTGCAATTTTTTGCAATTCATCTGATCACTGTTCATAACATTTTGGAATATATGAAAATTGGCTTCATAACAACTGAGGCAGCAGACTGTGTGAAAAATTATATTTGTGTCATTCTCAAAACTTAAAAAAATGGGAAAAACACGACACGATTATATTCCTCCATAATAAATTTTGCTTCTGAGTTTCTGACATCTGACTAACCTGCTACCAGTGAAATTTGCCAAACTGAAAGACTAGTGGCGAAAAAAACTATGCAAACTTTTAAATAAAATATTAAGAAAATCATTTTGCAGCCAACAGTGAAAATCAATGACTTGTACAGTATTCCTGGGAAGTCTGCAAAAAGATCCATGGACTTTGTTTAGATGGCAAATGGCTCTGTTTACAAGATGGCGACCGCAGCCTCCATTTACGCCCTCTGTCACCACTGTTCCAATTTTGGGGATGATTTGTGATCAATCATGAGGAAGGTTTTCAGGTGTGTATTTTCATCCATATAATGTTTTTGTAAAGTAGTAATAAGATCAATCAAAGATCACATAGAATGAATAGAGTAATAATAATAAGTAGAGTTATCCATTTCACAAGTTTAAATCATTTTTTAATTATCTGTTAAGTGTTTGAGCTAGCCATCGCTTTGCTATCACTTTGCGGCCCTGCTTCATATTTGTTGCATGTTGTTCCAAAACTGTATGAAGATCTGTAACATACTTTTAAGAGTTTCTCTGTTCACTTCTAGAATTGCCGTTTTCCTTCCTTTGCCATAATACAGTGCTGCTGCTTAATTTTTCAGGTATATTGTCTGAAAATAAAATCAGGTATAGATATTCATCCACACAAAGTTTTTGAGAGTAAGATTCATCCATCAAATACATTTTGACTTATCACATTCACAAGGTCAAAAGTAGTCTGTTTTTACTCTTGTACTAAGCAGCTATGCTTCAGGTTTGGGGCAATCTGTTGCAATACATCTGCAAGTTTGAAAAAGATCAGCCAAGTAGTTTCTGAGTTATTGTCTTAACAAACAAAACACCAATGGCGATGGCAGAGCACCGGTTCCAAAACCATGTCTATTTCTATTCTCCGTTTGGCGAATACAGATATTTACTAATGCAAAGAATTTAAAGGTGTATAAGTATCACGCACGAATGAAGTATGTACACATGTAATATACCAGTATATGTATGTCTATAGGTGTGTGTATGTGTGTGTATATATATATATATATATATATATTTGTGTGTGTGTGCACACACACAGATATTTGATTTAAGCATCCTTAGTCAGTCATTTGAGACATACTCATTTTCTGAAGCATTTAATGGTAGTTCTGTTTAAGTTCCAAACATAACTTGGCCTTTACACAAAAGCCAAAACAATAATTTGAATAAATTGAAGTATTTACCAGCAGAATGTCTAATCAGTGTGTATTCTACTTGAGCATGCTGAGACAAGCATGTCTGAGGGGATATTGCGTATGTGAAATGAGGCAGTCTGTTCTCATGCTGGGCTCCAAACTCTTCCTGTAAGCTCCTTTTTACCAGCTACTTATGCGAGCCAATAGAAGCTCTCCATACCAACCCTGTCACTTTAATCGAAGCTGCAAAAGGTAACATTTACAGTTTTTTTTAATCTGGTAGGAAAATGTATTTTTCATATGATCATATTTTAGATAGCATTTCAGTTAGCATTTCAGTATTATCAGGTATAAAAACATGTTTCTATATATGCTTAATATTTCACAACATTGTGTTTTTCCACAGAATTGTTATTATACTTTGAAGCTGAAAATTCTGCTGTATTTATGGGTCAATAGTTAAATTCCACAACAATGGATGCCCACGGCTTTTAAAATTCTGTTATCATTGGTATATTCCAAATCTTTAATTTTATTCTCTTATAATATCAAATGTATACGGATACATACAGTTCCCATCACTGCTTGTTCCAAACAGGGTCATGGTGAGCATGAAGCTTGCAACTGGAAGCAGGAGGTAGGAACTGCCCTTAATGGCACATCATAGTCTGTGGGCAGTGTGACAAATTATCATAACTGAATATTTCTGGAAACCAGAGAACCAAGAGTAAAGCTGTGTGGAAACACAAGACTGATTCATAGAGCCAAGTATCCAACCCAAGACCCTGGGGGTGTGAGACTATAGTGCTACTCATGCAGTGTGTTTACATGTAGTTATAGCTTGACTACAACATTGAATAGGAATACTGTCCCTGTCCCAGTATACATGCATGGGAGGGGAATCAATTCATTGATCGAAGTATGGCAGACTCAGGTGGTGATATGGCTCCTTTCAGTTTTTTAGTATTCAGCCTTTTCTGGTTGACCTATTAAGTCACAGACATAAAAAATAATAAAATTAATAATAATGAATGCCAAATAATGACAAATGAAGTGACACAAGCTTTAATTGCGATTGGGTCGGAAGAACAAGGGGAATCAATTCATTGATCGAAGTATGGCAGACTCAGGTACAGTTGGTGGTGATATGGCTCCTTTCAGTTTTTTAGTATTCAGCCTTTTCTGGTTGACCTATTAAGTCACAGACATAAAAAATAATAAAATTAATAATAATGAATGCCAAATAATGACAAATGAAGTGACACAAGCTTTAATTGCGATTGGGTCGGAAGAACAAATACAAGAACAGGATAACATAACAGGGTGCGGCATGGTGGTGCAGTGGTTAGCACTGTCGCCTCACACCTCTGGGACCCGGGTTCGAATCCCTGCCTGGGTCAC
>JAODJX010000027.1:7722196-7734312 GCA_026776945.1 Isichthys henryi
CCCATGTCGTCGTGGGGTTTCCTCCGGGTACTCCGGTTTCCCCCCACAGTCCAAAAACATGCTGAGGCTGATTGGACAATTGCCCGTGTGAGTGAATGGTGTGTAAGTGTGCTGTGCCTCGTGCTTGGCTCACTCCTGGATTGTTCCCTGCCTCGTGCCCATTGCTTCCGGGATAGGCTCTGGACCCCCTGTGACCTGGTAGGATATGCAGTTTGAAAAATGGATGGATGGATGATTGCTCCCAAAATTGTAGTAGTGTTGCATAGTAATAGCAAAAAAAAAATCCTGTTTGGCATCATAACTTGAGAAATGTTTGGCAGCTCTTTCAGCCTTTTTAAAACTTTTTTTGTTTTTGTTTTTAATTTTTGAGAAAAATCATTGAAACGGCACCATATACTATTACCAAAGAGAAGGGCAGCCACAGACACTTGATCTTGTCAGCATGATAATTCAAAAAATAACTCAGAAAATGATCTCTTCTACACTTTGGAGACTTGTTATATAGGTGAAGATATGGACTTGTTCAGATTTTGAGACACCAAACTGAAGCAGTGGTGCTTATGGCACTTTTCCACTGCATCAAGAACCAAGCCGTACCCAAGCTGTACTGCAAAGTCAGATTCCCATCATAAAGTACATAAGCCATACCAGAACCCTAATTGCTCTAACATGGCCCTGCTTACAAACAAGGCTAAAAGCGTGACCACACCAAGCTGGTTGCGTTAATGCCATCTGATATGTCTAAATGTTGGCATTCTGTGCATTGATTATTTAAAGGAAAAAGTGAATTCTATATAATATTCATTATTAGTAGTGTCACACCGCAATGTATTGATGCATTCCCAATAACTATAGAGCAGGTGAACGGAATGGATTAATGATGCAATTTTATGCCAGTGAATACTAATTCTGCTAGCATTTGATACTTGCATAACACAGTGATTCTCACAGACATTCCTATTGGAAATTGGTACACAGTTAAAAAGAAAAAATCAAATTAATTAATAATTGCACACAGTCAAACATGATTTACACCATGTGAGTAATAAATGTCTGTTTCGATTTTTTTTTTTTTTTTGGGCACTTTTTCTCTCCAAGCCTTTCAGTCCCTTTATCAAGCCGATCCTCCTGCAGTAGAAAACCGAAGCCCGCTGGAACCGTGCTGTAACTAGTTTCTCTTCGTGGTTCGGCTTGGGTACAGTCGACTAACTTCTGGCATCTGTGATCAGGTATTCCAGCCCAGGATGATTGGACTACATTCCACAATTCTTCAGCATTCTTGGTTTTGCCTCAGATACAGCATGTTTGATGTCACCCCACAAGTATTCTATTAGGTTAACGTCCGGGGATTGGGCTGGCCACTCTATAACGTCAATCTTGTTGTTCTGGAACCAAGATGTTGCTCTTTTACTGGTGTTTTTGGGGTCGTTGTCTTGCTGAAACACCCATTTCAAGGGCATGTCCTTTTCAGCATACGGCAACATGACCTCAAGTATTTTAATGTGCTCAAATTGATCCATGATCCCTGGTATGCGATAAATAGGCCCAACACCATAGTATGAGAAACATCCCCATATCATGATGCTTGCACCACCATGCTTCACTGTCTTCACTGTACTGTAGCTTGACTTCAGTGTTTGAGGGACGTCTGACAAACTGTCTGCAGCCCCTAGATCCAAGAAGAACAATCTTGCTTTTATCAGTCCACAAAATGTTGTGCCATTTCTCCTTAGGCCAGTAAATGTGTTCTTCGGCAAATCGTAACCTCTTCAGCACGTGTCTTTCAGTAATGGGACTTTGCGAGGGCTTCTTGCCAGTTGCTTGCCTTCTAATTGTCACAGTACTCTCAGATAACTAGATCCTCTTTGATCTTCCTGGAGCTGATTATTGGCTGAGTCTTTGCCATCTTGGCTATTCTTCGATCCATTCGATTGGTAGTGTTCCATTTTCTTCCACGGCTTTCAGGTTTTGGTTGCCATTTTAAAGCATTAGAGATCATTTTAGCTGAACAGCCTATCAATTTCTCTACATGTTTTCCCCTCTCCAATCAACTTTTTAATAAAATTATGCTGCTCTTATGATCAATGTCTGGAACAACCCATTTTACTGAGATTTTCTGAGAGAAATGCACTATAACCAGCACGTACAACATTTGTTGCCTTATAAGGGCTGTAATTGACACCTTAGTAATTTAACTTCACACTGCTATTAATTTGAACACGCCCCTTTCAATTAATGGTTCAGTTACACAGAACCAGCAGCATGCATGTCATGTCTATTGGTTTTCTATTCTACTACACCTACTAGCAAATTATTTGCCATGTAGAAAAAGGTAGAAAATGAATTTATATCAAAACCAGTGATGGATCAGGTTAGTGATGTCGGACTGCTATTATTTTGAACACAACTGTATATCATATAATTATTTACTTTGTTTTCTGAGTTTGCAGTTGTTTTAAAGGGGGAATTTGTATTGTGTTTGTGGCAGGCTATTTGCATAACCAAATCAACAAACGTTTCAAGCCCCCCCTCCCCAAAGTACTGAAGTACTAGATTTAGTTTTTACTGGAAACAAGTATGAAGTCCTCTTGCGCTTGCAATAATGTGCTTTTAAAGAAGTCCCATGCCTCCCATTAAAGTTAATCTTCCTAATATTGTATATTTTGTTTTGGATTTCGCTCTTCAGACACTAAAATTGACCTCCAGTTTAACCATGATGTGATCACTGCCGCTAAGTGGATCTAAAACCTCAAGCTTTCCAATCCTATCCTGGGTATTAGAGAACACAAGATATAGAATGGCTTCTCCTCTGGATTTAACAGTAAAAAAGCAATCTTGTACCAGTTCTACCATCTAAAGTTCATGTACAATAGAGCCAGAGACTATGTCCCACTGTATCCCAGGTAAATTAAAATCACCTGTAACTACCACATCATTTTTATTACTCAGAATTGAGGTATTGTTGTATAACATTCTGTTTTCCTCTGCAACTACATTAGGTGTCCTACATAAACACCGATAATTAGTCCATGCAAGTTTTTAGCCTCTTGTTTTACCCATACTGCTTTATTTTTATCAGTGAGATCCATTGGCAGCAAGTTTCTTTTACTTGTACTGCAACACCAGCTCTCTTCTTGCCTATCTAGTTCCTATGAAACAGCATGTAACCATCCATATTATATTCTTCTGCATCACTGTCACTCAATCATATTTATGTTATTCCTGTAGTATAAAAATCTGAAATTAAGGCCTCGATATTATGAATTTTATTTCTAATGCTCCTAGCTTTTAAATAAAGATGGCATTGGGTACATATATGCCTCCCCAACACACTGGTTACCCTCTGGTTCAGATGCAACCCATCCGGCTTGAGCAGACCCCACCTGTTCCAGGAGGTACTGCACCCCACAGCCCCATAAACATGAACCCCTCTTTCCTATACCATGCGTTTATCCAATCGTGTAATATCCTTATCTCAGCTAACTTAGCCTGGCTTGGGGGCGGTATGGTGGTGCAGTGGTTAGCACTGTTGCCTCACACCTCTGGGACCCAGGTTCGAGTCTCCGCCTGGGTCACGTGTGTGTGGGGTTTGCATGTTCTTCCCATATTGTTGTGGGGTTTCTTCCGGGTACTCCGGTTTCCCCCCACAGTCCAAAGACATGCTGAGGCTAATTGGAGTTGCTAAATTGCCCGTTGGTGTGCATGTGAGAGTGAATGGTGTGTGAGTGTGCCCTGCGATGAGCTGGACACCCATCCTGGGTTGTTCCCTGCCTCATGCCCATTGATTCCGGGATAGGCTCCGCGACCTAGTAGGATAAGTTGGTTTGGAAAATGGATGAATGAATGGATAGCCTGGCTTGCATGTGGCACGGAAAATATTCCAGAGAATACCATCGTGGATGTTCTGCTTCTAAGCTTATCTGCAACTTCTATAAATTTTTCCTTCACAACAGTCCTCCTACCCTTGCCTAAGTTGTCTTGCCAACATGGACCACAATCACTGGATCCGCTCCTTCCGGGGCCAAAAGCCTATCCATACAATCTGGAAGGTCTCCTATCTGGTTCAGCTGCAACCCATCCAGAGTGGTAGCTCTGAGACTAGGGATCTGTGCCAGCAACTGGAATGTTGCTGGTTCAAATCCTGTAAATGCCTGGACTGATTCTACTCTGTTGGACCCTTGTGCAAGGCCCTTAACCTGCAGTTGCTTCATTCTGGGTATGACATTAATGTATATCCAGCCCTGCAAGGAGTTCCTCCAATTTACTTGAAAAAAATTGGGAGTTGGTGGCAGGATTGGCACTCCAGCAATTGGAAAAAAAGTCACACTGGTCCATTTGGAGAGAATGGCTGCTTTCAGGTTCTCATCCCTGAGGTGATTTGTCATGTAACCTACAGTATTACCACAGCCTCCCTCTTCCTGGGGGTAGAGGGCTTCTCAGTATCCAAGGGCCTACCTACCTCCCCAGTCCCTTCCAGCTCTAAAGCTGGGTGTACCTGAAAGTGGGTTGACACAGATATTTCAGGTGATGCCGCCTCTGCATGTTGTGTGTGTCCTCACCTTTTTCTTCAACGTATGGTTACCCAACTGTCTCTCTCTTTTCTTCAATCTTCCCTTTCCCACTTGTGGAATACACACTATCTCCCTAAAAGGCATATTAACTAGAGATGTTGGATTGGTATCGGCCCTGATCCAGATCTATTTCACGGATTGGATATCGGCCATACGTGACGATTCACATCCTATACTTACTTACTGTATTTAGGTTTTGACAGTCTCTAAAAAGATAGCACCTATTTCGTGTTAAATCTATTTGTATAATCAATTGCATGACAGCTCTTTTCCATTTTAAATGTGTTTTTTGCGGCATTCAAGCTGAACGATAACGCTGTCACTCATTTTTTTTTGCTACTCAGTAAGTTTGAACACAATGACTTCCTCCTGCTGTGATGTCATGTGCATACCCTTTTCAGGGCAAATGCAAGAACAGCAGATAAGTGGGTGATGATCTGGAAGTATTTTATGCTTTTAACGGCAACTAGTGGCACAGGGATTTGCAATCTTTACAAAAAGAAAGTACATGCAAATGTGCGAGACATCGTGAGTAATATGAAAAACCAATGGATGATTTGAGAGTCGCTAGCTTGGGCTTTTTTCCGCACTCGCTACATCTTGTGATACAGGAGGGGCTACTATGGCAACAAAGTGTAAATGACGCTATTGCCAGTGGGAGAAAAACTGTGGGGCATTTTAAGCATTCACCACTTGCATGTCCTTGCTTGAAAGACATTCAATTTTAACTGCAAAATGCCTCAAAAATGTACAAATGAGCTGGAACAGTAAGTTATGTTTCTATTATATGTTTCGAGTAGCCTAATTAAAGATTTTTTGGCATACATTCATTCATCTTTATTTACCATTTTAAAAATATTAATAATATATAAAGTCACAGAATTTGAGAATTGGCTCTTCATAAATTATTGTTTTCTATCTCTGGAAGCACTCATCCTGCTTGTAAGACCACATTCATTGATTGTAAATGAACTCTGGACATAACCTAGGGACAAACTTAGCTTGTTAGGTGAAGGCTCTGATACCTTTTTTGTTTTGAGGTTTTTAATGGCTGCTGTCTTTCATTCCTTCTTCAGATATGAGATCTTCATTCGAGCATTTTTACCCCGAACTCACATTTTTCCTTGTTTAATTGTTTAAGTGTAGCACTTGTCTCAGCTGAGACTCCTGTTCTTCTCTGATAGACCCCCATATGATGTTGTCATTCAGCATGGTCCCCCAACCTGGAGTATTCTTGAAGTGTCATGGTCTGCACCCGTCTGTCCCAGCCTTTCGTGTCTCCTCCCCGTTTGGGCAGAAGATGTTGCGGACCATCCTGTACTGATTTTCTTAGCATATCCATAGTGGAAGTTCTTGTTGCTTGGATCTCTCCAACTGGATTTGGACACTGCTGTATCTTCAGAATATGTACTTAGTCACTGCAGACTGTCTCTTCCCAAGTATTGTAAACGAACTCTGGACATAACCTGTTGGTAACATGCTAGTATCAATCCTATTCTTAGCTGCAAAGCATTAACAAGAGTACAAGCAAATATGTTCAATGTCTATGTAGTTCCAAAATAATATAAATAGGTTAGGTTTTTTTTTTTTAAACTCTGCTTCATTAAACTATTATGGTAACAACGTCAAAAGAAAAGTAAGCGGAAATAGGGGCAACTAATCTACTGTCGTATAAAAAGCTCCACAAATGATCTATATGTGAAGATTTTCAAAACAGGGAAAATTTTTCCCACACAAAAAGGCTCAGATCATTAATCATCATTAAAAAGACCACCATTAAAAATACATTCACCACATGCGTTTTAAAGATTAATCTTTGTTGTCTATAGATATAAGTAAAATTTTCTGTACTTGAAGAGAAATCATTCAAATTGGTAAAACACTGTTAAATTATACTAGTTTTTGTTCTGTGAAAAAGGGAAGTGATTGATTCATAGTGAATGCTGGCTTCTAGCACTCCAGCCCAGGTTGCTACATTAAATGCAGATTTTGCTTTAGTATCTAGTATTTAGTATTTTTGAATGAACTAATAATGAAAAATGTATTTGTCAGTTTTTTTTAGCAATATAAAAGGACCTGGAAAACATATAATCTGTGTATCTTTCTATCTATCTGACTTATTTAAATTTCTTTTTTGTAATGATTTGCAATTCCGGGTCATCAACACTTAAAGCTACGATTCATATGAGCGAAAAAAAATCAAGTACCAAAAATAAACACACAAAATCAAACCAACACAATACAGTTCCTACCGTGTTTGTGTCAAAATTCTTTGTACACCCCGTGGAGAGATGCTGAAGCTGTTTGGTGAGCTGTGAAGCACCATGTGAGATCTGAATTTTAAAGTGAGGAACAATTAGCAGTACATCTTGATGCCAGCATTGTAGCCGAAATTGTATATTTACATGCACTTTATCAGTTTTTTTGCAATGTCTGTTTCACAGAAATGTTTTAGTTGTATACCTCTTGTGAAAATGTCTATCCCTTCTAACTCCAATTGGGCAGATTCTGTGTTTGGATCTCCACACACCAAACCATCTCATAGCAGAATATCTGTTGATTAAACTTCCTCTTTCCTTCCTTCTCTGCATGTGTCCTGGTTCTTTTTATATGTCTAGTCACTAGTGAACCCCAACGTGGAGGTAGGTTATGTCAAAAATATAGCCATAGATTTTGAAAGTAACATATTCACCACCAATGTTTATATAACATTAAATTAAAAGAAGGTGTGGGGAACGTGAAACATAACAGCCTTCCTTTTCCACATGAAATCTACAAACAAGATTTTGATACTTTTCCAAACCACAGAGGACACAGTTATCAAGAATAAAAAGAAAGTATCTCTATTCCTCTGGATAAATTGCTTCATATTCCTTAAAATGAGATTTTTTTATAACCTACTATTCAATGAAAATGTTATATATTGAATTAGAAGTTATTTTAAATTAAATTTAAAATTCATGTTTCAAATTTATTTTCAGAGGCCTGCATGAAAAATAAAATTGAATATAATGATTTATCAATCCATCTATCTAATAACTATGGAGCCAATAGCTAAAGTGACATGGAAGGCGAAAAAAATAACGAGTGGTTTTGCGAGATCTCACAATACTGTACTTTTACAACTTTTTTTGTATAAATTCTTATACATATTTATTAATGTGTGCTCATTCACCACCAGTAACTGTAAGCGAGACAGTGCTATACTGTGGTCAAGCCATCCACACAGAGTTTGCGGGTGTGCAAATACTATGACATGAAGGTAGCAAATGTATTCACTCAAATCTTTGTAATAATACATAGCATATCTCCCATTGCAATTTGAGAATGTTCTTCTATAAGTAGCCACACAAAGTTTCTGTACGGGATATTAGGGTAATGCTGATTAAAACCTATATTTCTCTCCATAACCTATCCCAGAGGCCAGAAGAGCAGGCCAGGAAACAAACCAGGAGGGGTGCCAACCCATTGCAGGGAACACTCAGACAAGCACACCTATGGGCAATGTGGCAACTGCAATTATGGTGTGTTAATGATGGCATGTGCAAGGGTTTTTGTACCATGTGACATGGTGACATGTAGTGATGTTTTGCAGTGCCGGTGTCAGTGCCCTATGCGTGCCGGCTGCACGATCGGTTCCACACATGCGCCGCCATGTTGCAGCATGATCGGTCCCACAAAACGCTTTACGGCAGACAGCGCATTTCCGGAGCCACACATAACAGACGGTTTATATCAAAACTTTAAATCTATATATATATAGATTTATATATTAATAAAAAACAAACTATATCATTAAAAAACCTTTCAAGTATCATTAAAAAAGCTTATCAGAATATACTGTAAGCACATACTGTAATTGTAAAGAGATTCGGATTGCTGAAATTGCGTTTCAGATATTTAGATAAGTCAGGAGGAACATTATGATACAGGCTGAAGATTGATCTAGTTTGCTGGGCAAACATGCCTTTGTAACAGCAATCCACAGTAGATCATGCGCTGCTGCCTTTTAAAGGTGAGGTGATAAGCCATTCCGATTGCTTTATTGCATGCTCTGCCTAATAATTACGAGAGCTTGGACAACCCATTTCCCACCTAGCACTGGCACATTTTTTTTCTGCTGTCAAAATACCAAAATGGATTTGGACACACCCATGACTTTCCACTTTGTGCTTTGCTTTAGATCGTAAAAATAGTCATGGATTCCAACAAATCTGAACTTGATAAGAGCCTGACAGTTTGGGCGCTTTTCCACCACACAAAGTATAGTACTTTCAGTACTTTTGCTTTTCCATTGACTTCTGGTCGAGTACCAGTACCAAAAGTTCCAGTACCGAAAGTGCCAAACTAGCTAGGGTACTTCTTTGGTACTTTAGGGTGGGACTGGCAAACGTATTTGCTGTCGATTGCTTATGCAAATAGCCTGCCACTGAAACACAAAATACAACCACCATCTTTTGAAATACACAGCAAACAGTGAGAAATGAAATAAAAAGCAGTAGAAACAAAAATATTAAAAAAGTAAAATGGAAGGATGGACAAACGAGGAAGCACAGGCTTTAATCGCCATATGGTCAGATGAACAGATCCAATGGGATTTGGATGGCACGACTCGAAATAAAAAAATATGTGCCATAATAGCAAGCCGCTTGGAAGAAATGGGGCACACGTGAAACACCAAACAATGCCACTTGAAAATCAAAAAACTTAAGCATGACTACAGGAAAGTGAAGGATCATAATAACATGTTTGAATTCAGCGAAAGAAATACTGTGCCACGCTTTGTGATGTCAGTCAGGGGCGGTCACTGATGATGTCATTTGATGCCGGTACCAGTTTTTACGCCAGTGGAAAACTGACACAAAAGAAGTACCATACTTTTGGTACTTTATGGAAGTAGTGATAGTACCAAAAGTACGGTACCTGGTGCGGTGGAAAAGTGCCCTTTTAAGCTATTACTTTTATTTCCTGCAGGTGAATGGCCTCCTCTTATTCGTAACTTTCTTATATTTTGTTTTCTTAAGGCAGTGGCATAATTTGGACGATTCTCCCATGCACTTAAGTCTAAAGAGCACATATTAATTGAATTATTAATAGCATTTTTCACTACTTGTTCTGGAGGGCTTAAGTCATGTACCTCTATATGGCCAAATGCAACATTGCAGTTTTCAGAAAATCAAAACTACACTAAGAAAAAGAATCTTTTTAAATTTTCAAAGTAAATTTTATAATCTAAAACTCAAGAATAATTCATATAGTCATAAGAATTATACAACACAAAAGTAAAAAGAAATACATTAGTATATACACAAGTATACTATCATTATGCAGGATTCAAATAGTATCTGCCTCGTCTACATGCCTAATTAGCCAATCAATTAGGCTTAAATGATAATTAAAGAAAAAATGATCCACAAAGGTGCTTTTCAGATGAAGTCGCACTTCATTATCAATACAAACACCAAACAGACAAAGCTAAAACACTACGAGATGTTGGGGAAAAAAAGCCAGGTAAACAACACTGGACCTAACTAAGACTGGAATAGACAAGCAGGCGAACACAGAGCTAAAAACTGTAAAGGGGTTTACAGTAAGGGTCATCAACAAGGACCACAGGCACACATACTTTAACACCTACAATTCCCAGCAGGAACAGGGCATGGACAGGCACATATATATACACTAGTAACGAGGGCTAGCCAAGGAACAGGTGCGGCTCATTGAGAATATCCAAACACTAGGAACTCAAGGACTAGGAAATGTATTAAGTACATGATAAAACAAAATCAATGACCGGACAACCACTGACAGACCACAGGGAATGTAGACAGGCAGACGGGCACCAAAAAAGGAGACACAGGGGGAACTCCCAAAGAAGGAACGAAAGAGTCAGGAAGGAACATAGGAGACACAGAGAAACAAGGAGCAGACGCAGGAGGGACGAAGCAAGGGGGCTGAAAGGGAAAGGACAGAGGACAATGAGGAGCCCGAGGGAACCCCAGTGGGCAAAAGGCGGCATCCACAGGGCAAGCAGGCGACCGCAAGGCCGGAGCAGGAGGGGAATTCGGAGGGAGGAAACAGGCAGAGGGACAGGCGGAGGAGGCGAGGTAGAAGTCAGAGGGGGGCACCAGGGGAGGTGAGGAGGGAGCTAAAGGGGAGCTCGGCACAGGCGAGGAGGCAGGCAAAGCCACAGCAGGCGAAGGTGCAGCCAACCGACGAATCAAAGAAGGGGGACCCCTCAGGCGACGGAGGAGCCGAAGCGGGGATACCTGTAGGCGACCGGCGAAGTGACAGAGGCAGGGCCGAATACAGCCAATGAGCCATCGGAGGGGGACCCGCAGGTGCCCCAAGAACCACAGCCAGGGAGACCGAGGGCGATCCAGGGGGCAGGGTGGGCGGGACACGACCCCTGCGCAGGTGTCCTCTCCTGACAGGTGGGGACCTGGCCGAGATCGACCATGCTGGAGTGGCGGTTGGGGTGACCCAACAGAGGGGTCCATTGGGCCCATTAGGGAGGTCTTCGAGGGGTCCCACTTGAGCTCCTCCTCTTCTTCCATCACAGAAGAGGAGCAATGGTCAGACAGTCTGGGACTTCCTCTGGAAAAGGGACTGGATCTGGAGCCGGAGCCTCTTTGGGTGTAGCCGGCCCATTAGGAGCGAGCAAATTAGGAGGGGGAGGCAGAGGAACCTTGGGCGGAGCCGGGGCCAGAGCGTCGGGCGCAAGTGGAGCCGGGGCTTTGGGCACAGCAGCAGGAGCGGGCAGAGCCATGACCTTGGGTGCAGCAGCAGGTGGAGGTGGGACCTGGGGCTCAGGCAGAGGCATAGGGGGCACTGCATCAGCTGCCAGCATGGCTAATTAGGGGACGTGGCACACAGGAGGATTGTACGAGCAGGTCATGACACTTTCCTTAAAATAAATTTATTAAAAGAAAAACAAATCCTTCATCAAGAAATGATTATTTTCAACAAAAACACATGTGCCACGATTTTTCGTACCCCTGCTTTTAATACTTTGTAGAACCTCCTTTTGCCAGCATAACAGCACTGAGTCTTCTATAACTTTTTATAAGGTTGGAGAATACCAAGCAGGGCATCTGAGTCCATTCCTCTTTACAGAATCTCTTCAGATCATCTCAGGTCCTAAGCCATCTCTTGTACACTCTCCTCTTCAGCTCAGCCCACAGGTTTTCAATGGGGTTCTGGACAGTGGACTGAGATGGCCATGGCAGAAGCTTGATTCTGCAGTCAGCTAACCATTTTTATGTTGATTTGGACATGTGCTTAGGATCACTGTCCAGCTGGAAGATCCAATAATGGCCCAATTTTTGTTTTCTGGCATTAAAATCTCTTCGTATTTCATGGAGTCCATAATGCCATGTACCCTAACGCAGTTTCCAGTGCCTTTGGAGGAAAAACAGCCCCATAACATGGCAGAATCTTCACCATATTTTGCATTTGGGATAATGGATCCCCCCTCCTGGAGCCGACACCTTATCGTGGTGGAGGGGTTTGCGTGTTACAGTGATCCCAGGAGCTATGTTGTCT
>JAODJX010000027.1:7786514-7806444 GCA_026776945.1 Isichthys henryi
TTATTTAACTCCATCCAGTTCACAGTTTCTAGTTTTAGTCTCATACACTTAAAGTCAGCCTTCCTAACATTATATATTTTTGATTTGGACTTAGCTTTTCGAGGAAGCAGATTAGGAAAAAGTTATGAAACATTCAGTAGAGCCAAAGTTAACCCTCTGGGGTCTAGGGGCAAGGAACACACTTTCACTAACTGGGGCATGGTCAAACATTTCATTCAATATCATAAACTTAATTCATGGCAAAGAAATGATTTCTTATATATTTATTTTGGCATTAAATTCATTTTCATCTTAGTGTACTTTGTAAATATGTCAGATTTACGTGAAGTTTGTAATTTGACATCAAAGTACTGTATAGACATTGGAAAATGCAGTTTGGAACACTTGCAGAAACATTACAAAAGTACATAATAAACAATGGTGGCAGTTTGTTTTGATCCCGATATCTGATCACCAAAGTCTTGGCTACATGAAGATGACTAAATGGTGTAGGAGCAACATTCAGTTTGATAAATAAAGAAGAAAACCTAACTCATGTCACTATTTCTGGGCTCCTTCCATTGAATATGTAGCAACTTTCAAGTGTATGCATGAGCCATTCATACCTGGCCACATCACAGGACTTTTATGGCGCATTTGGATCGCATTTCACCGTTTTTTTGTTCATCAAATTACTGTGTGAATGCGATTTGAATATACGGAAATGCGGCTTTTTAGAATGCGAATAGCGATCTTAAGGTGAGGGCGACACTACAAGCCCCCGATGCAGGTAAAACAAAGAAAGGTGACCTGGTTTACTTTTTTGCCAATTTAACCTCATTTTAAAAACTTTAATACTTCCGATAATGGACGTTTTGAAAGGAAGACAGATTATGGGTTAAGTCAGCATTTTTTTCGTGTTTCTACAATAAGATTTCAGTGAGTTATGCACTGAAATACACGAGAAAGATATGCAGCATCAGCGACGATGCCGTCAACTCCAGAGGGTTAAGAATGAAGACAAAGTCCATCAATGAGTTGCTTATCCATGCTAGCCTCTTAGGGGTGGCCAAGGTATTTTCTCCATGTTGGGCTATGCTGGGTCGCACTGAAGGCTGCACCGAAGATGATATAGTTCGTATGGCCCATTTACGATGTCACCCCTCCATGGGACTGAACCAGGACTCCAGCTCAGATGGTGCCCACCCCGAGCAACATCCAGACATGTGGGATGGCAGAGAGCATGGATGGTCAGAACATGTGTTGACACATAAACGGACAAGCATAGTAAATAAAAATGACATGTACAGCAGCACCAGCAGTCATAGTTATAGTGTGGTAGGTTGCGGGTAAGCTAAACTGAAGTACATAGGTCTTCAGTCGAAATTTAAAGACAGAGACCAAATCAGCATCCCGAACATAGACTGGTAAACCATTCCACAATATATGGGCCCTGTAGCAGAATGCTTTACCGCCTACCGATTTAAACCACTTCAACACCGTTCCACACAACTCTTGAGTTTGAGTCTTTGTATGACAGAATTATCAGTCGTGTCAAAAACAGCATTAAGGTCCAGAAGCATTAGCACAGTCGTGCTGTCAGCATCAGTTGCCATGGTTATGTTGTTTACGACTTTAATCAAGGCAGTTTCTGTGCTGTGTCCTGGGTGGAAGCTTGACTGGAAACAATCCAGTATGCTGTGTCTCTCCAAGTATGAGTTAAGTTGAGCAGCAACTGTCTTCTCTAGAACTTTAGACAAAAATGGTGCATTTGAGATAGGTCTGTAACTGCTAATGTTTCTAATTTTATCATTAAAGAAGTTCATAAAATGTTGGTTAATGAAAATACTCGTTAGCAGAGGTTCAGCTTTGTCTGTTAGATAAGCTATTGTTTTCAAAAGGTAGCAAGGGTTATTTTTATTGCAATCAATGAGGTTAGAATTGTAGGTTGAACGTGCCCTATAAAGGGCTAGTTTGTAATGTTGCACGCTATCAGACCATGCCAACTTGACCACTTCTAAGCCCGTGGATTTCCATTAGTGCTCCAATCTGCAGTACTTCTGTTTGCAATAGCGTGTGTACAGTAATAATTAAGAGCATGGGGAATGTCTGGTGATATTTACTACTTCATTTTTCAAAGGAGCCGTTTCATTTAAAATCTGCCTAATCACTGTATTGAAGTCATGGGTGACTTCATTGACATCTGTACTAGACAATAAGGTCACATTACTTACTGAATTTCATAGTGAATTTCTATCATTTAGGTGACGTGTCCTAATAATCTTTTCTGCCATACTCAAGGAGGGTGGCTCAGTCACAAAGGTAAATAGAAAATGGTCGGAGAAGGACTTCAATGGACAGACAGATACATGACGAGCAGAAACTTCGTGAGTAATAACCAAGTGTAGTGTATGGTTGTGAACATGTGTTGGTCCTGTTACATGTTGGTGACATTCAACAGAGTCTAGGAAGGACAGGAATCTTTTGCTGAAGGCAACAGTCTCTGTGTCCACATGTATATTGAAGTCTCCAAGTATTATAATATTCTCTAAGTCAGAGATAAGTTCCCCAAATTCTGCCAGAAATGAAATGTATGATCCTGGTTGTCTATAAACTATAAGAAAATAGATGTGCAGGTCGGACATCAAGTGGATTAGCAATGCTTCAGATGTTATAAAATCTCTGATAATCTTGGGTTCAATTTTTAACATTGTGTTAAAAAAAGTTGCCAGGCTGCCCCCTCGCCCAGAACCATGTGATTTATGTACAAAACTAAACCCATCAGGTGAGGCTTCAACAAGAGGTATAGTATCTGTGGGTCTGAGCAAGGAAGTTAAAAAAAAAACAGATCTGCACCAGTGTCCAGCATCATATCATTAACAAGAAGTGATTTACTTCTTAAAGAGCGAACGTTTAATAGTGCACATTTTAAAGTGGGTTTATGTTGTCATTCATTCAATCTTATTAATGGAATTGATATGAAATTATCCGCACAGGAGCCTCCAGTGGAACGTTTAGGTCTAAGTTTTGGTCTAATAGTGCTTACAATATTCTTTCTATGCTCGCTCAACTCTATTCCTAAAAAGTTGCTAGATTTAGGGGACGCCGTGTGATGGAGCACCTGATTCAAAGTCGAACATAATCTAAAGGTGGGAGAATAAACAGCCTTCGATTTAAGAGGAATGTCCATTACCAGTAATGACATCAACTAAATATGGACTCTTAATTGATGCTTCAGTCTATTGGTTTTTCCTCTGACTTGAATATTCATTCTGTCTAGTGTCATTCATTCTTCTCTAGTTTCCTATTTGTTTGTTTGTCCATGCTGTCATACCAGACAGTTTTATATGGTGCTCACGGAAAGTCTTGTGAAGCTTGCTTAATTCAGTAAAAAAATTTATTGGTTCGATAACATTAGTCCATTGACAAGCAATGTTTAACATACATATACATATCTTCTGCACAGACATTTTCTTTTTATTTAGTGTCTTATTTTTTTTGACTGACTCAGTCAGTTCTGTTCTTTCCATTTTGCTATTTATTGCAATTATAGTCATTGTATCCCAAATTGATGCTACACAAATGTTTGGTATTTTATTTTATTGCAGAAGTATTGATATTTAAAAAGCACCCAGTAGGACTTCTTGTCAATTAATTTTGTTAACTTAGAACTTCTTTTATAATTTGGGTTTTAATTTATTGCTATTGGAAATGAATGCTTTACTTAAAACTATAGTGGTATATATGTTTTGTGAATAAATGAATGTTTTTTGTTCGAAAAATGGTGGCGCGCGAGGTAGTGCTACCGTTCGGCAACTGGGGGTTGCAGGATAGAGCCCTGGTTCCTCCTGACCCCATCAAAGTGTCCTTGAGCAAGACACTGAACCCCCAATTGCTCCCGGTGAGCAGGTTGGCGCCTTGCATGGCAGCCTCTGCCACTGGTGTGTGAATGTTTCCAATAAGCAGGTTGGTGCCTTGTGTGGCAGCCTCTGCCACCGGTGTGTGAATGTGAGGCAAAAACTGTAAAGTGCTTTGAGTGCTTGAAAGAGTAGCAAAAATGCGCTATATAAATGCAATCCATTTACCATAATACCACTGCATATAACTGTCTGGTATGAAAGCATGGATAAGCAAACAAAGAGGAAACAAGAGAAGAATGAATGAAAGTAGATAAGATTCAGTTTACTTTATTTAGACCCAATGGGATTTTTTTGTGTTGCAGTAGCCATTTACATGACAGAAAAATTAATGGAACACATAGACATGAGGGTAGACATAACACCAAATTGCAAAAAACACACACAGACAGATATATATATATACAAGTATGCAAAAACTACTGTATTATGTTAAAAATATCTTTGCAACTGAGACCTTTAGTGTGCAAAATAAATGTAAATGTGCATTGTGCATTGTGTATTGCCTCAGAGAATGAGACACTTATTCCAGCACACAGACATTAGAGATGGTTACTGCCGTGGGCATGAACGATCTCCTGCATCGATCCTTATTGCAGCAGAAATGAAGGAGTCTCTGACTGAAAACAATCAGCTGTTTGGCCAGTAGGTTGTGTAGAGGGTGTGTAGTATTGTCCATAATGTTGAGCAGCATGTACAACATCCTTCTTTCCACAACCAACTCTAGGGCCTCCAGAGCAATCCCCAAGAAAGTTGTGTGGAACAGGTTTAGTGCCTTCTGATTACTTCTGTGCTGTCTCAGTTGTCTAAGGAAGTACAATCAATTCTGATTATTCCAAAGCATTTGAAAGTGTTTGTAATGGTTATGGATTGGTCATTAAATTTGATACCAAAAAGTAATATTTCATTTCATCATGCCCTGTGTTTTGCTTGCTGTTGTCTTTGGTAAACTTGGTGTTGAGAGTCATGGTTTCTTGTTTGAGTTTCATCCCATGTTCACCGCACTCACCACACTTCTTCTGCATTTTCCTCATGACAGACTCAAATACACTATAAGGTAAACCGACATCTGAACCATTACCCCATAATTATGGTGACCATCTGGAATATTGCATACCTGTTCAGAGTGTTTTTGTTGAATAACCACTTTTGGGAAGACTGATAATAGTTGTTCATTGTTAGAGGCTAAATAAATCTTAATAAACAGTTTTGTAACCCTAATCAGATTTAACAATCCGTCTTGAGCAGAGAAATAAAACATTGCTTTCCAATATCCCCATTCCCCAATAAAAATCCAATACCCGTTTTAATCAGAAGTTGATATACTTCCTCAAATCTGTACAATAAAGAGTGAACTCTGTTGATGAGACCTACATTTCTGGTTTTTCATAGTCCCTCAAATTCATACCTAACAACCAGCACGCTGACTGGAATTAACCCTATAATATATCTGATTACCCTGTAGAATTACATTTCTTTTCAAACAAACATAACAAAAACATAACAGAACAGTGTCTTGAATATAGATAGAGCTAAATGTTTTGTTCAAACTTTATGACACCACTGTCTGCATTTTTATGTGTGAGCCAAAGAACCAAGAAGCTTATGGTGGGAATCGGCTAGATAGTCAAAACAAAAAAAGGAGAATGTCCAAAAGTCAAAACACAGGACAGTGCTGTAACATTTTAGGTCACCCAGCACAATGTGGTTAGAAATTGTCTTTCATCTTGCTGCTGTACTTGCTATGTATTCCCAAGTGTATATACATGCATTCCCAGGGACAAAGTTTTACATAAGGCCGGGGAATTTTGGTTGACAAGCATAAAATATTGTAATTCATTTTTAGCATTTTCTATGTAATTTCATAACATTTTTGAGTTAAAATTTTGAGTTTTTACAGTTCTTTTACTATTAAGAAAATTGTCCATTAAAATGTCAAACCTGACTGTGCAAAATGAAACACAACAAAAAAAGAATTATATAATGAGTCATGAATTCCTGGGTGGCACTGTTGCCTCACACAATCATGGTTGGAGGTTTGAATCCCACCTTGGCTCCTTGTGTGGGTTTTGAATCCTCCCCGTGTCATGCAAATTTCCTGTGTGTAGAGTACATGAGCTTTGCTCTCCCAGTCCAAAGGTACGTTTTTTGTGTAATGTATCCATCCATCCATTTTCTGTGACCATTTGTCCAATTCAGGGTTATGGGGATTCGGAGCCTATCCCAGATTCTACAGGCACAAGGCAGGGCACACTCCCACACCATTCACTCACACATGCACACCTTTGGGCAATTAGATAACTCAAATTCATCTCAGACATGCAGCTCAATGAACTGTAATCTAGAAATACCTAAACATAATCTATAGTTTATTCGTTTTATTCAGATTAATAAAATTATTATTACTGCCATTAGTGTAAAATAATCTGAAATTAAGAACATTGCTACAACATTATACATAGATACATAAGTTCATATTTTTGCATTAAAGTAATACACTTACAGGAGAAGTTCAATGAAATTGCATTCAGTTGAAAAATATTACTGTTAAAATTAGAAAATAAGGTATCAAATGAGAAAAATAGGCATACTTAATTTTTTTAACCCAAATTATTTCTGCGCACTCGGTTATTGCCTAAGTTGTCTATCGGGAATCAACAAATCTTTAAGAAGAACGTCGCATACTACATGGTGCATAATTTCTACCACTTGAAACCAATAGCAAGCTATACATCACAGGGAAAGCACATTGACTAGAAAAACACTAAAATAATTAAATTCTATTTGGCATGTGTGTTCAGTACAAATGACTTCAACTGCTCTCTGCCGACAGAACTCGTCAGACTGATGAAATGGTGGGGAATACAACAGGTATTGTTTTCAACACAAGCTGTGTCACGTTACACAGATTCGGTTTTTAATTATTCGATGTGATTTACATTAGGGAAAAACAAATAACATGTTGTAATATGCATGATGTATACTGGAATATGAACAACGCTCCCTATTTATCTTAGGTAACAAGTGAGAAAGCAACTCAAGCAATACCTTTGCTTAAAACGTATATCTCTGAATCACGTTCAATCATAAAAAGACACGGGGATGGATGGATGGATGGATGGATGGATGGATGGATGGATAGATAGATAGATAGATAGATAGATAGATAGATAGATAGATAGATAGATAGATAGAGCCATTTACTTGAATTGCATTTTATTCTTTATTTATTTATACATTTCAATACCACTGTTTTCCTTTTAAATTAAATAAGTAGCATGAATAGGCCTATACTGACCATTATTATTATTATTATCATTATTTATTCATCCATCAATACTTGTTACCCTTCATACAGTTCAGGGTCGTAGAAAGCTAGTCTGAAAAGTATTGTTGCATGTGTGCTTAATGTCTTACAAATACGCAAATCTTCCATCAATAAAACATTCATACGCAAACATTGCAATGTGCAAAATAGAAACAAAAAAAAATCATCTGAAGGAATATTTCTACGGTTTTAAAAAAATAAGAGTAAGTAATTATTTTATGTTTATTTTTTTAAAGTTGTTAACGTAAATCGTAAAATTAAAATTACAAACGTTATCATATATTTATGTATGCATTACTGCATCTATATACACTCATTAAAATAGCATACACCAAAATAAATTCATGTCGAGTAATATTAATTTCACGCTTTTTGTCATTGGAATTTTACATATATTGATAAGCTACTATACACGTTTAACCGTTCGCCATGCAAATCATGAAGCTAGACCATATAAAAAGAAACTACCGTTCTTGTAATTCAGTGGGAAGCGCCTGAAAGTGTGGAGTGATCGCAGCGTGGAAATGTGCATATTATTTGTCAACGATCCAGCTTGTCTACACAATGGCTTTCTCCTGCCGCTCAATTAAAATTTATCTCTGGTCAGCCTCTGCTCCTTCATTCTTACCTCCCACACACCAGCTCACCCTACTTCACGCAAACACCGACAGAGTTTTTGAACATATAAATTATAGTCAGGCGCGTTATAAACATAACTAAGATTATTCGGGGCATCACCGTTACAGCAGCATATGCTATATCTAAGCAATCAATCAATACGAATGTTTGTTCGAGAACGGCCACGTATGAAAAGCAAAACTGGGAACCGAAGTTTTCTTTCAGATAGCCATAAAAACCTTTTAACTGTCAAATTATTAAAGTACATTATTACTAATTTTACTGCTGCTGGGTCTACTACTAGCAACAGACAACAGCATAATAATAATAATAATAATAATAATAATAATAATGTGTTGTTAGTGCTGCTGTTGTTACAATTGTCAACGAAAACGAAATCTGAAGCAATTAACTTATCAATATGATTTATCTTATTTGATATATTATCATGCGATCTGTTACTTGGTAATGTCTTTGTGGTTTTAATAAACACAGTTTACAATTACCTCTAATCACAGCAGATAATTGGAAATTAAAACTGGGCCGACTGCTGCCACATGCTGTAATTGTTTAGCTATAAACGCCAGGAAAATCATAGAGAAACATCAGATTATAAAAAAAGCAATTAAATACAGTAATGTGCTGATGAGAGGTGAAACACGGAACGTCTTGAAGCAATGTCATGGCAGCTAAGTCGCACACAAGCAGTAATTACCCTTACAGCATCTCTGCTGTAACAACTGAAACATATGACTTTATACCTATATTCAAAATGCGTATTTATCATATCCAAAAGCGCACATTTCATCCACATAACAAAATACATGTATTCAAATTTGCCATTATTTACCATCTAAATTTCTATTTGTAACTCAATTTAATGTATATTACCAATGAAACGTGACAGATAAGCGAAGATAAGCGATGATCGGTGAAACTATAATAATAATAATCGTTGACTAGGATAATAATTACCTTGATAAAATAATTTTCATATATTTCATATTTATTGTTAAAATATGATGTATAAAAACTACCAAATTCGTATTTAAATCAGATACGTCTAATAATTTGGTAACTGAATAATGTAAATAATAAACAAAAAGGTTGATAAAAAAATCTGTAACACTATGACACAATCTTAAAATGAATGCAAATTAATTTGTATTTCAAATAAATAATAATAATGTATTCTTCTCAGTTTTCCTGCATTATAGGATACTGTCCCCGAGTAGGTTTGCTTTGTGAAATTCCTCTAGGCTTGCAATATGATTTTGGTTTTTATGATTCTGTTTGTATTGCAACATCTGACAAATGCACCTTTTAATGTGTCACAGCAAGGCAATACAAGTTATTTCTAAGTCGCTGTGTTATTTCTAAGTGTGTTGTTTTAGAAAGCTTAAACATAGCTGGTATGCTAATGAGAAGTCACGCTCTACCAATGATAAACCATATGTTCTGCTTTGACATACTGTGAGAAAGGATGTAATGTGATTGTTGCCTTAGTAACTCGTTTATTCATCCCGTGACAGTTGGCACAGATTACTTCACTAACAGGAAAACAAATACAATACTTTCCACGTCTAAATTATTTTGTGGATCTGTTAGACAACAATTACTGTAAGAAACAAATATCCTCGTTTCCAAGTGGGTTTACAATAAAATAACTAAAGAGATTGAATGGGGAAAATACAATTATATTAACAAAATACTGGGATGTTTTCTACAAAATTGTTCAAAACAGAATATTGTTTATGATCTCTGTTTTTACGTTTAGGTGAATAAATATGTCAATTAACGATGTGTATTCCCTATATACCTGTGTCGCTTATGACCATTGTCACGCAGGTCTAATAATATAATTTTAGAATTGAATGAAATGAGATGAGGTGCTTAGCATATCAGAAAAAATGACAGATCAACACTGTAGAACTGTGCATGGAATGCTAATAAGGGATGCTAGGCTAAACGTTCCGCTCATTCAAATTATTCTTTGACTAGGCTTAGAGTAAATCCGTTATTGTGTAGAAATACCACAGCGTCTAGTAGATGGAAATCATTTCCTGAAAAATGTACATCTGCATCGGTGATGTGTCCTATGCAATTCTGCATCTGAAAAAAACGCGCAGTTCCCTACACAACACTACTTGCGAGGGGATGTTACTTATTTAATAAGTTTCTCCGGTATTTATTCTGCAGTATTTAATATATAACGTAAACATCATAGATAGTATTTTTCTTTATAAAGACAACCATTTCCTATGCCTATCAACATTTCAATAACACTGGCAGAAATATGCGCGGCATTCTGAAATAATTGCAAACTCATATCATACGGCCGGCTCTAGCACGGAAAAAAACAGAACAGCATGGCAAATGGCAAAGGCAGCGACACTGCAATTCAAAAATATAGCGCCAGGGGTCGCGAGGGAACTAAATGATGACAGCTGTTACAATGTTGTATTTAAATAAAGTATACCAGTAGGCGGGTTCTGTTCAAGTTTCGACATAAAGAACCGTAACACCTTTCAAAGAACATGACAGGCAAACGAAATAATTGAATAAATAAAAGATAATTAATAAGAAACAAAAAGGATTTTAATTCATGGGTATTATATAGGTCTACATATCTAAATCACAAAACAATTAAAATAAAAATCAACTTTTAATGTTTGAAGTGCGTTCTACGGATATCTTGAATAAACAAAGTAAAAATAGAAACGTAAAAACATATTCAGAACTTTTATAGTTAAAACGACAGTCTGATTATATGATGAACACACACACACAAAATGTCTGCCACATGGGCAAAAAAGTTACTAAATCTGTCTCCTGAGCAGATGGTAGGTCTCTAAGAATTGTAAAATAATTAAAATATGGTTCTAGTAACAATGTTGCTTTCTCTGTGTTTAACACTGTAATTTTAGGGGATTCTGTTGACTGAAGAGTTGTGAGTATTAACATTAATTGAAGCAGAATGGCACACAGTTGTAACCCTTTGAAGTCATTCAAGTGCCAAATAATGGTATAGATACTGCGATCTTTCCTAACAGGCTACATGGATAGTGTATACATTCAGAGAGTTCAGACATGTTACATGACATCAATCCATCCATATATCCATACATCCATCCATCCGTCCATCCATGTTCTGTAACCGCTTGTCCTATTTAGGGTCACCGGGGGTCTAGAGCCTATTCCGGAGGCTACAGGCACAAGGCAGGGATCACAGGATGGGGTGCCAGCCTAGCATCCATAACATGATCGTAACAATTTGACACCCATGCTGTATTCAGCGCTAAATCTTTGAGTGCATTTTTTTTCTCAGCAGTTTTTCTGCCTGAATAGTACCTGGTTGTGGATGAGCATGAGGTGGATAAAGAGGACCAATGTTACATTAACGTTGGTCAAACGTTGGTTACATTGTAACGAAGCTGAGCACTTTTTCCTCCTTAGGTGGATAAAGATGACCAAGGTCTTGAAATAAGTAAACGAAATACATGTTCATGAACAATAATAGTAAAATTGATGTTACATGCCACACACTTTCCATTGAGTTAAACTTCAAAGACCCAGTTATTGTGAGTAAATTCATTTTATGCAGATTTCTCATAACAATTTTGGGATTTTGTTGTTTTTTGTATTACAACAAAACTGTTGTGACAGTAGCAGATCTCTATACAAAGCAGTTAAATGGAGTCTAATTCTCTCCAGTAGAGCAATAAAAGCCTCCCTAAACATGTTCACAGAACTGTCTCACTTTTAAAATGTATCCTGTTAAACCTGAATGGCATAGGGAAGAATAGCCTCATATTCTGTAATGTTTCTTAATTACTTTAGGCTTCCACCTTGCACTACCAAAGAGAATTTTTTGCGGATTCATTTAGTGATAAATGATAAATCTTTTCTATGCAATTGGCACAGGTACATAGGAGTTCTTCATACTCTCCATAGCTTGGCGGGGGGGGGGGGGGGGTGGTCACAGTGCAGGGTCAGCCAACAGGCAGTGCCCCTGTAGCTGGGGCCTTGTTGAGCTCATGGACATGTGGCTGTTCTACCAAGGCTGGGGCTCAAACGGCCATCTTCTGATCATGAGTACAGAGGCACTCACAAAAAATCGTGCTACATAATTAAGTTTCAATTAAAGTTTACTGTTTCTTTTTGCTAAAAAAACACCTCTTTTTATTTACTACAGTAATGCTGTTTGAATTTGTATTGAAACAACTCATTTTATCTTAAAATATATTGAAAAGGTCTGTTAAGTATGCTATTCTTCACTTCATCTATCATTCTGGTTTAAATTAAGTTAACCTGAAAAATAATTGATACAAAACATTTTCATATGGTTAACAGATTCTGCCTAAAGGTTAAACTAGGTGTCCTCGCAGGCCTAAGCCACACTGCATGTACTTATGCTCCCCATGACAGATGGAGCCCAAATGGAAGCAACCAAGAAAATTCTGCTCTCTTCTGTATGGACAGTGAACTTATTGTATGTTTCCAGGTGTTCATGACATGCTAATGTTTCTGTACCAGCTCTGTTTTGAACCGGTACATAACTTGCACATTGTAACGTAGCTAAACACTTTTTCCTCCTTAGGTGTTTTTTTTCTGTTTGACTTAAGTCTGGGCTTTACTTAGGTTAGATTTTCACTTTGGGCAGGCAAACACCGAAATATAGGCATGTTGCATGTACATCACCCTTACGCGCATTTTGCCACTTACTTAAGCACTTTTAACTGCAATTTTCATTACAGACTTTGGAGGGCAGTATTGAGTCATGTACCTCTACATGGCCAAAAGCAATATTACAGTATTCAGTAAGTCGAACATGTAACAAAGTTCTTATATTTATTATACATTGAGATTGTGGTGTTGTCTTCAAGGACTGAAACAGGGTAGGATTAACAAAATACAATTTATTAAGAGTAGGAGCACACACGTACCACTCAGTGCTCGTCACATTCTTCTTCGCTCTCCGTCTGACCCCAATTACTCACATTGCTCTAGAGCTCCCCCTGGTGGCATCCCAAAACATTATAGAGTCACAGTATACAACATCTCCCCTCTCTGAAAAATAATACTTGCCAGCATCAACAGTAATAATGAAAGTACGAGTTTAAACACAACTAACTGATAAAACTATCAATGGTGTTCAACTGAAATTACATCATCTTTCATGTAGAATAGATTTGCATTTAACCTAGTGCAACAACAGGACCGGCTCTAGGAGCAATATCAGTCAGTACACACTGTGCTCCAGTCCCTGTGGTTCTAGTCGTTGTGGCTCCAGTCCCCGTGGCTCAAGTCCCGGCGGTTCCAGTCCCCCTTGCTGACCCCCTTGTTCCTGCTCCTGACCCCCTGGTTCTCGTGCCCCCAGTTCCTGTTCCCGAGGAGGTCCCTGATCATCGGGCCACTGCTCCTCCCCCCTTAGTAGAGATGGAGGAGGAGCTCAAATGGGACCATTCGGGAATCACCTTGACTTCTCCCCCATGACTCCCTTTGGAGTGAAGCCCCGACCACCACCCCATCAGGAAAGATCCCAGCCAGGACCTGGTCTCTCGGTGCCCTGCAGAGGGAGAGGACACCTGTGCCGGGGTTGGGTCCTGTCTGCCCTGCCCCCCAGCTCACCTGCGGTTCCCCTGGCTCCTGCTCGGTGGTCACCTTCAGTTCCCCCTGTGCCCCTGTGGTGACTCGTCAGTTGTCTGCGGTTCCCCCTGCTCCACCTTGTTGGTCGCCTATGCCTATGCCGACTGTGGCTGCGCCTTCGCCTTCCGTGGCTTTTGCTCCTTCCTCTTTCATCGCTTGGGTTCTGTCATGCCCCGCTCGTGCTGATCCTCCTGGGTGCCACGCCCCCCTCGCCACCATCGTGTGGATTCCCCGTGTCATCAGCTGTTTCGAGGTGTGTTAATTAGTCTGGTGTATTTAAATCTGTGCCTGTGTGTTTTGTGTGAGTCCAGTCATTAACATTGTCCTGTGGTTGTATGTTGCTGCTTGTCTTTACCAAATCAAATCCTGAGTTCACCTGATTCCTCAAGTATTGCTCCTGCTTCCCCGGTCCGTGCCTCATGAGTCATGATAGACAGAGGTTAAAAGCCTTACAAGGTCAGCAGTTGTAGGACTGTTAGAGAAGGAAACCTCAGGCCATTTGGAGTAGTAGTCCGTGAGCGTAATAGCATGCTGGTAGGCAGGAGCGGCTGTTTCAAATGGACCACCACCACTCCAGTCCTAGCTTCTTCCACAGACCATCAGGAAACTGAACAGGAATCAGAGGAGCAGGATGTGTAACAGGTGTTTTGTCAATGGATTGACAAAGAAGGCATTATGATATATAGGCCTAAACCTGCATGTCCATCTGCAGCCACTAGTAGACGTCACATACGCACTGTTTTGTGCATACGAACCCAAGGTATGATGTAGGGAGGCAGGAACTACGTGTCACGAACCTCTAAAAATGTAACTATCCTTGACAAACAGCTTGTTTCTTATCTTGGCCAACTGCGGCCAATCTATGCACAAAGAATAGTCATTTCGGCATATGCAGAGCAAGCAGCTTCAAAGGCAGCAACTGCTAATGATTGCAATGTGGAGTAAATCAGTGCAACAGGTTCATGTTTATCATAGGTAGAGGGGTTATTAATGCCTCTCAAACCTAGAAATATTACTTCCTATAGGGAGTGAGATCTTGTGGGGGACAAGGCAGGACAATGTGTGTTCAGAAAAATAATCTGTTAGCTTATAAATATACATGTTACTGATTTTATAAAAACAGCTATGATATGGTGTTTGGATATTTTCAGTTTATAATAGAAATACATAAGCTTTCTTATAGCTTTTAGCTAAGAACGAACAGTGCGCAAACAGGCTCAAACTGAAAATCCATCCATCCATCCATTTTCCAAACCGCTTATCCTTACTGGGTCGTGGGGTGTCCGGAGCCTATCCCAGAAGCAATGGGCACGAGGCAGGGAACAACCCAGGATGGGGGGCCAGCCTATCGCAGGGCACACTCACACACCACTCGCTCACACATGCACTCCTACTGGCAATTTAGCAAGTTCAATTAGCCTCAGCATGTTTTTGGACTGTGGGGGGAAACCGGAGTACGCTGAGGAAACATATGAATTTATCTCTTTTTTTTTAATTGATAACAGATTCACATAATATTATTGTAAGGTCACAGGCTTTGCAGGCTCTATCGGTCTGAGCTCTGGCAAGCCTGAGTGTCCTAAGGCAAAGGACCCAAATCACTCGATCACTACATCAAATGGGACACCTCACCCCCACTGGGCGGCCAGAATCCTGCAGCCAAATTCCAGCGACATAGTCTGGCTGCCTCAAGACACAGATACATCCTACACTCGCTAACTCACACTGACACAGGAGGTATTACCCCAGACTAACATCAGGGACACATACACCCATGTTTGGTCTCGTTTGAATGGTCACAGTACGACAGGCACAATACTCTCAACTAGAGCCCTGCGCGGGACTATTTTTTAAATCCCGCTCCCACCTGAATTTCTGACCATTACCACCCGCTCCCACTGACTGTCTCCCACTGACTAACCCTCCCGCCCGCTCCCGCAATATTTCTGTCCAATCCCACCTGCACCCGCAGATCCATTAACAGATATACTGTATGATGAAATAAGTTTATATGCATTAAATGTTTTATTCCAACAGAACAAGAACTAAATAAATAAAACAAATTCAACAAAAATCTCTCAACTTTGTATCGCAAATAAATGTAAACTGAGCCCAAAAACTAATCAGATGTGCAAATATCTGCACAGTTATTAAAGAAAACAATAACCAAACCTATACAACAAATGTTTAAATATTACATTATTATAAACAAACAAGAGCAGCTTAAAAACAGAAGAGAACCCTGAACCTTATTTCAAAGAAATACATTTAAATTAGCTGAACATCACAATTTAATACAATGGCTCAGAACAAACACGAATATATAACACAAAATAAACTAGATCAGTTACATTCTGCGTCCTGTAAAAAATCTTGGGACCCACTGTCTATTTTTAGCTGCCTGCTCCCGCCCACGGCAACCTTAAAACCACCCTCTCCCGCGAGATTTCAGTTGGGTCCCGTGGGACCCGCGGGATCCCAGTCCCAGTGCAGATATCTACTCTCAACCTTAACGCAGTATGTTCTCACATAAGATAAATATATAAAGTAAGACTAAATCCAGCAAAGTGGAGGATCTTATCACCTGGTAGAACAAAGGAATTTTAACATTCCTCCTAAAGCAATTTGATTGGCTGAGGGTCTGAGAATTGATAAGATCAGCAGTTTTGCAGGACACACTCACAAGATCAAAAGAATCCCTAAAATAATCAATCACAATATTTGGTCAGTAAATTTAGTCTTCAAAGACATCCTGTCACTTGGTTTGGAATACTTAAGGAAGAGCTCCAGAGTAACAAAGGGAGACACTCTGTAGTCAGAGCTCCCACATAGTGCTGCATGAATTTACATCTGTAATCAGATATTTTCTGCAGTTACTCTGTGTCCACTCAGCTGAAGAATGTAATTCTTGAATTGTTTTTGATTGGATGGTATAGTTTAGGAATTGTGGCCACATGTTAGAATTACATTAATGTTATATTTGGTTAAATTGATGTGTCATATTAATTGTGAATAAACTGTGTTTTGATTACTTCTGTCTGACTTTACTAACCTCTATATATTTCCCGTAGACTGGGTTTATTTCTAACACTCTCTTGCAGCCTCTGACTCGACTCCATTTCTCTGAGACCCGATGCGACTGCCCAAGTTGATTTACGGTGAAGACCGGCTCAGCCTCTGAGGCACTGTTACGGGTTTGCCCATAGTCTCTCTTTCCCTGTTTCTCTCTCGCTCTGCCTGTTCCTCTCCTGTCCTACAGGGGGCGCTATGACATCAAGTGGCCCTTTTTCCTGGAAGGTCATAAAGGTCAGCAAGAGGAGTCCGAAGGAGAGAGAAGAGAGAGATTTTTGTGCTGGTCTTTTTGTTATCTCTCTGTGGGACTGAGTACTATTGTGATACTGTTTTTCTTGTGTGTATGGTTAATTGTCTTTGTCTACCACTGCTGGAAGGGGGTAAGCGCCATTTTCTTTGCTTGCCTCCTTTGTACCTGTTTTGGTGTAGTCAGGGAGATAGGGTAGCTGTAAGTGTTTTTATTTTCTTTCCTTTGGTAGGTAAGAGTAATGTGTGTTGGGTGGATGCAGTTTGGGGTTTCTGTTTGTTATTTGGGCCGGCTTGCCCCTGGAAAGATGGCATGACCTTTTTGTATTATACATCTGTTGTATGTTAGGTATGTGGTAGGCCGGGCACAATAAATTATAGAGCACTTGTGAAGACACTTGAAGTGTGAGGTGTTTTCTGTATGAACCAGGTGCGGTTCGTTACGTATCCTATCCTGGAGTCGTAATAGACACGCACACTCGGAGCTATGGCAAAGACCGGCTACGTCTCCGAGGCGTGCACACGCTGGGTAAAGGCAAAGTCTGGCCCAGCCTCTGAGACACGCACACGCTGAGTTATGTCAAATGACCGGCTCAGCCTCTGAGGCGCGCACACGCTGAGTTACGGCAAACACTGACTTAACCGCTGAGGAATTCAGAAGATCAGATACGGCAAGTGTCGGCTGAACCTCTGAGGAGTTATAGGTTGCCGGGTTGTGTAGGCTGATATTGTATTACGTTGTACGGATTTCCCACCTTCTAAAGTGAGTACTATGTAGCAGACCCGCGGATTGGCCTCTCGGTCGAGGCGAATCCGGTGTACCCCACCGTCGGGGATTAATGGGAGTTCAACAATAGAAGGCACAGCCCAGCAGTAATCTGAATAATAAACGTCATGTCTAAAACACCATAAAAGGTCTTTAATTAAGTCAGATATAATTCGGTTTTACCTAAAGGTAACTTTGCAGGAGCCCTCGGAAGGATCTTCATGCATTCCAGGCCTTTGGCTGTCCAGTTGGCTTCCGCCATTGAGCCAGTGGATGGTTCCCTACTATATTGTCAAAATTGTTGATTTTGTCTCTGGGCTATGTAACAACACATTATATAATTTAGATAAATTTTCAGGTGTGCGTTTCCCAAAAAGTTTGTGATGCTGAGTAGTTTGCTACCCCATCCCTAAGATCATTAGTTGATAAATGCATGTTCCTTAAAACGCTTTGTAACTAAAATACAGTAGGTCCTAACTACATTCATAAATAAATGAGTGATCCAACCCACTCCTTATTTTCTGCCATTTATTTAAACCTCTGCCTGCTATTTTGTCACAGATATACAAATCACCCTGATGTTCATTTTTTGGATAATAATAATAAGAGATGGATGGACATTAACTTATTTTCCAAACCGCTTATCCTACTGGGTCGTGGGGGGTCCGGAACCTATCCTGGAAGCAATAGGCACAAGGCAGGGAACAACCCACGATGGGGGGCCAGCCCATCGCAGGGCACACTCACACACCATTCACTCACACATGCACACCTACGGGCAATTTAGCAACTCCAATTAGCCTCAACATGTTTTTGGACTGTGGGGGGAAACCAGAGAACCCAGAGGAAACCCCACGAGGACATGGGGAGAACATGCAAACTCCATGCACATGTAACCCAGGCAGAGATTTGAACGCGGGTCTCAGAGGTGTGAGGCAACAGTGCTAACCACTGCACCACCATGCCGCCCCAAGGTTACTGTTTCAATATAAAATTGTAATGTAGGCTATACATTTGTCAATTTTTTTAAGGTTATTACATGATGGATCATTACACTGTGTCACAATGATATAAGTACACCTCACTATGTGATGAATACTTTTGGCATTATTACATGAAGTAATGTTACAAGGTAGTTAATTGCTTGCGGAGTAAAACAACTGACAATACCTAACAATTGAAGAAACTTATTATACCCAGAATATTAGTACTTACCCTACTTGTTGGGTATTTTTCCCCTAAATATACGCTGAAAACCAACCAGTCTCTGAACACAGAACAACACAGACAGCTGTAATGATCTTTTACTTGCTGCAAGGGAAGTCCGGTCTTGACATTGAGGTTTCAGCCTCTCAGCCAGACACAGCCAACTTCGAAGAAACACTTCCCTTGTAGCTTCTTTTATTGGGGTACACAAACAGGATATGCAAATGACATTTAACAGTACTTATCACCATATATGGGATGGCAATATTCAAGCGACAGTTTCTTCAGAACTATTATTACTAATTTAAGATGAGGCAACTGCAGGGCGTTGTTTTCAAGCATAGCAACTAACAAAATGACAATAATAATAACGTATATTTCTCTAACACTACTTGATCTTAAAACTATAATCACAGTGTCTATACTGGGGAATTGGTAGTGTAGGGAGCCGCCCACTGGCCCAATGGCGGAAGCCAATGGCGCAGCCGAAGGCTATGAATGCGTGTTGGTCCTTCTGAGCGCTTCTGGAAATGACTTACCCTTTTTAATATATTAAATATTCTTTTAGACACATATCTGACTCCATTTTAGTAAAGACCTTATTTCAGTATATTGTAGTCATGACGTTTATGTTGTTCGGATAACTCCGGGACTCTCCTTTACATTACCAACTGCAATTTACCCCTGACGAAGGAGTCTGCCAGATTCGCCTCGGCCGATAGGGCGATCCGCGGGCCTGTTCCACAGGGTTTGCTTAGAGGTACGGAAATCACCACCATTTAAGACAATATCAGCCTCTGAGTATTCGGGTCCCTTGACCTATATAATTACCCAACGGCTCAGTATCTGCCAGTCACTGAGCTTGTGGGTGCCTCGGAGATTAAGCCGATGTTTACCCAACCCACACGTACGTCCCCCTCAGGGGTTCAGCCGGAGGCAGCCCATATCATAACTTGTGTCAACCTCAGCGGCAGCGAAGGCGCACGTTTCGTAGCAGTAGTTTGTACGAGGTTTACTTTGGGCTCGTCTCAGGGACTCCGCCGATGCTACCCGTTATCTTACCATGTGAACGTCTCAGGGACTATGCCCGGTGCCTAGGAACATAGTTTGTACGTTACTCAGGGGGTAGACCGGTACCTTTCATTAGCT
>JAODJX010000027.1:7846890-7872239 GCA_026776945.1 Isichthys henryi
ACACACCTGTAAAGCGCATTGGGGCAACCTTGTTGTGAAAAGCGCTATATAAAAATAAATTGAATTGAATTGAATTTACAACAGGCTCCTACGTAGAAGCAGGGCAGAAGACCCATAAAGCAAGGGAGAAGCCCTTCATCAGTGAGACGCAGACCATACCGGTTTATGGCTTTCACTTCAAATTAAGCACACTACATTTACCACGTTTCTAGGAAATTTCCAAATTCTAGTTCGCCAATCAACCTAAGCGTATGAAGTTTTTCATTTTTAAGATCTAATATTTCCAAAAAAAGCTAATAATTTTATATTTGGTAACCATTAAAAATAGTTGGACCCTATACAATCTTAAGTGTAGTAACCCAACCATAAAACTGAAGCATTCAGTATTAATTATGTTTTTACCTTTTTCATAGAGTTTTGGTTCATAGTTTTCCGCTCAGGGACATGCATATTCGCATATAATGTTATGTGTTCGAATGCTTGCAACACCAGGATTTTGTGTCCGTTTAGCTAGCAAGCATACTGGTTCTCACCCACTGCGCATTTTGAAAAATTGCCCTTTCTTTATCTGCTATATATTCTGCATGCCCATCATAATGCATACTCATTACTCATTACAATACTATTTATAAAACAAAAAAAAAAAACGAATAAAAAATACAAAAAAACTATTGCAATGCAGAATAGTTGAGTAGGGCTGCACAATTCTGAGTAAAATATGAATCAGTTTTTTTCAATCAAATTCAAGATCATGTTTTTGTGTCACAATTCTTGAGCAATGCATTTCTTAGTTTTTTCTTCTTTTTACTTTACATTACATACTGCCTTTAAGGAAATGGAACAACCAATAAGTAGAAATGCATTATACAGCGCCCACCAGAATTTTTGGCAGCTCCTGTAAAGATTTGTAAAAAGGGTTAGAAAAAGCCACCTTTTGGTAAAGTAGTTTCATATCACACTGAAAAAATCTAGAAAAATCCAACCTTTCCTTAAAATAAATTTATTGAAAGAAAAACAAATTTGTAGTGATCAGGCGAGCGAGCGGGGAGCTGGGAATCAGGATCGGGCAGACAGAAATCCAAACTGCAGGGTTTATTCAGGTAAATACACATGCACAAGCAAACTACATCAATGACCGGACTGGGGAAACAGACTTGAACGCAAACTAAATACACAAGATTGAAGGCAGGAAACACAGAACGGCTGGTGAACTTAGGGATTCCACACGGGGTAAATGAGGGTTGGACGAGCAGGTCATGACAGAACCCCTCCCCCAAAGGCACGCACTCCGGGCACGCCTTTGGGAAGGCAGTGGACAAGACGGGACCGGGGACACAGGACCTGGAAAACAAATGCAAAACCCATAAATGAGACACCGGGAACAGAACAGACATGTTGAACAGGCACAGGGGAAGCAACCAAGACAACACCTGACACAAGACGGGAAATGCTGACAGGCAGACCAGGAAGGGAGACACAGGGAAAACACCAACAGGAGGGACAAAAGGACCAGAAGTAAATGGAGGAACTATAGGAGGACGAGGAGCCGAGATAGGAGAGACAGATGGATATGAGGAGCAAAAACAGGAGGGACAAAACAGGGAGGCCAAACAGGAAAGGCTGGTGGATAATGGGGAGCCTGAGGGAGCCACAGTGGGTGACGGGGCTGGCAGCCGGAGGGGCCGCAGACGACCGGGAGGCAGGAGCAGGAGGGGACCACAAAGGGGGCGAGGAGACAGGTCGAAGGACAGGAAGAGGAGTTGAGGAGGGGGCACCAGGGGAGGCGAGGAGGTAGTCGGAGGGGAGTCCAACGCAGGTGAGGAGGAAGGCGGAGTCGCGGCAGGCGACGGTGCAGCCACAGCCGGCGAAAGTGCAGCCGATCTACGAGTCGGAGGAGGGGGACCCGTAGGTGATCGAGGAGTCAAGGCTGGGGAACCTGCAGGCAACTGACAAGCTACTGGAGGCGGGACCGAGGACGGCTGACGAGGCGTTGAAGGGGGACCCACAGGCGACTGCTGAGCAGGAGTGAATGGACCTGCAGGCGCCCCCGAGCCCCAGCCAAGGCGAACGAGGGTGAACCAGGGGGCAGGGCAGACGGGAACCAAATGCTGCGAAGGTGGGGACCTGGCCGGGATCGCGCTGGGACGAAAGTGGAGGGGTCAGTCCCCTAGAGTGGTCCAGTGATGCCATCAGGGAGATGCCCGAGGGGTCCCATTCCAGGTCCTCCTCTCCCTCCAGCAAAGAAGGAAGAGCTGTGACCTCCGGCATGGACTGAGCAGAGGCCTGAGCATGAGGAGGAGGCGGCAGTGCAGCAGCCGCCTCAGGCGGTGCTGTGGGCAGCGCCTCAGGCGGAGGCAGAGGGGCCTCGAGCAGAGCAGGAGACATGGGCACAGCAGGGACCTCAGGCGGAGCAGGAGGCGGAGGCAGCGCAGGGACCTCGGGCAGAGCCGGGACAGGCGGTGCAGGTACCTCGGGAACGGGCAGAGCCAGGACCTCATAAACGGGTGGAGCAGGTGCCTCAGGAATGGGCAGGTCAGGTACGGACAGAACAGGCATGTCAGGCAACACAGGAACAGGCATATTAGGAACTGAGGGGGGCAGAGCCTCGTCCGCTGGTGAAGGAACCGCAGGGGGTGGAGCAGGTGACTGTACCCCAGTCGCGGGTGTCATCTTCCTGGTGATTTTGGGGACCCTTGGGATGGCATCCCCAACTGACCTGGCCCCTTCATGAGCTAGGTGCGTTCTCCGGAAGGGTTAGGCTGCAAGCGAGGGACAGCTGTGGTGGTTGTATGCAGACGAGTGTCAGGCGGCTGCAGGGAAGCAGTGGCGATGTCTGGTGCGAATGCTGCCGGGCTCAGAATCAGGAGGGGCTCCTTCCAATATCGGGCAGGGGAAGCAGTGGAGTCCAGGGTAGCCCCTAGGAAGATCCCCGACGCATCGTCCTGCTTCCAGGTACCCCGCCATCTCTGCCTTTTCCCGGTCCTCAACGAAATCGGGGATGCTTCGGGCAGCAGACTATGAGGTAGCCCACTGTTGATGGCTAGCTGCCGCATCATCGATCCAGCCGACTTTTTTCTCTCAGCCGCCAGAGGTTTTCGCACACTTCGTCTGTCAAGTGTGCGTCACCGGGCACTGGGCAGTGTCTCCTTCAGTACGTCACTGCTCCGGTTGACTAAAGCCCGAGCCACTAGATCGTCCCGGACTTCGGGCTGATGTAGCCAGTATAAAACCTCTTCGGTGAGGTCGAAGTATTCAGCCTCACCGATCCGAGGGGTCTTCTTTTGGAGTATTGATCGCGTGTCAGGTAAGCAAGCAGGGAGCGGGGAATCAGGATCGGGCAGACGGAAATCCAGAATGCACGCTTTATTCAGGCAAATACACATACAATTGACTATGTCAATGACCGGACTGGGGAAACAGAATTGAACGCGGACTAAATACACAAGACTGAAGGCAGGAAACAGAACGGCTGGTGAACGTAGGGATTCCACATGGGGTTAATGAGGGGGTGTGGCATACACGAGGATCGTACGAGCAGGTCATGACAAAATCCTTCATTAAGAAATCATTATATTCAACAAAAATACATGTGCCACGATAATTGGCACCCCTGCTTTTAATACTTTGTAAAACCTCCCTTTGCCAGTATAACAGCACTGAGTCTTCTCCCATAACATTTTATAAGGTTGGAAAATACCAAGCAGGGCATCTGAGTCCATTGCTCTTTACAGAATCTCTCCAAATCATCTAGGGTCCTAAACCATCTCTTTTGCACTCTCCTCTTCAGCTCAGCCCACAGGTTTTCAATGGAGTTCTGGTCAGGAAACTGAGATGGCCACGGCAGAAACTTGATTATACGGTCAGCTAACCATTTTTGCGTTGATTTGGACATGTGCTTAGGATCACTGTCCAGCTGGAAGATCCAATGACAGCCCAGTTTTTGTTTCCTGGCAGCCAAATTTTGATTTTAAATGTCCTGGCATTTCATGGAGTCCATAATGCCATGTACTATAACAAGGTTTCCAGTACCTTTGGAGGAAAAACAGCCCCACTGTGATGATCGCGGGCAGACGGACAGGCAGGAAACGGGGAAGGATGAGACAGGTACGCAGGATGCAGGATATGAGAGTTTATTGGGGAAAACAGGGCAGACAGCGACAAACATCATCAATGACAGACCTGGGGAATACGGAGTTAGACTTGGACTAAATACGCAAGACAAGCCGAAATAACAGGACACAGCTGGGCACAATCGAGGAAGCACACGTGGATGATCAGGGGGCGTGGCACACACAAGGACTGGATGTGCAGGTCATGACACCCACAACATCACAGAACCTCCACCATATTTTGTATTTGGAATAAGTTTCATTTCATTATAGCCATCCTTCTTTTTACTCCAAACCCACTCCATATTTGTCTCATCAAACCATTGAATATGGTTCCAGTCAAAGTTGTAGTAGTGTTTCGCAAACTCCAGGTGCTTACATCTGTGGTTAACTGACAAATAAAAGCTTTTTCTGGCATATCTTCCAAATAATCTGTTAGCATGGATGTTTTTCAGAGACGTGGTAACCCCAAGATTTTACTTGGTCTTGTAATTCACCAGCAGTTATCCTTGGGGATTTTTTTGCCTCTCTTATGATCCTCCTCACTGTATGTGGAGGAAAAATAAACTTGGGTTCTCTTCGAGGCAGGTTTGTAACAGTTCCAGTTGTTGTCCACTTTTTCATTATTGCCCTAGCAGTAGAAATGGGCATTTTAAGGCGAATAGCTATGTTTTAATACCCATTCCCTGATTTGGTTTGTATGTCCTCTTATCTTTCCCATGTTTATGGATGAATAAGGGAATTTGGGTTTTGTGTCACCTCATGCTCATATCCCTGTTAACCAGGAAGTCATGGATTACAGCTTGAAGATTCCTATTCATGCCACTGAACTCAAAGATGTACAATTTACAGGGGAAACATGCTTCAGTTACATTGTGTTCACTATAATTTCTATGGGTGCCAATAATCATGGCACATGTGTTTTTGTTAAAGATAATTAGTTCTTGGAATAAATTTATGTTAATGAAAGGTTGGATTTTTTTTCAAGTTTTCAGTGTGACATGAAGCTGTTTCACCAAAAGGTGGATTTTTTCTAACCCTTTTACAAATCTTTATAAGGGGTGCCAATAATTGTGGAGGGTGCTGTATATCAGTTAATAGGTATGTAACAATGAATTGCGAATCGGTTAAAAATCGATGTAAATGTATGACAATTTAAACCAGCTAATGTGGAAAATGAATTGCTACTTTAGGAGTACTTCACAGTACTTTAACAGAAAAACTGATGTAATATTACATTTGATTTCATGACGTCAGTTCAATGTTAGATGTCACTGCCTATTCACATCAATGTTGTACGTCAGTTTTTGGTTTTGACCGAATGTGAGATGGCGAGCAAATTTGAAATTAAAGACACACTGCAGGGTGGCGTGCTGGTTAGCGCTACTGCATCATAGCAAGAAGGGCTTTGCTTCAGTCTCGGGTCCTTTCTGAGTAGAATTCGCACGCTTTCGTTGGTCACGTTTTGGCCGGAGGTTCCGGTTTCCTCCCACGGTCCAAAAGCGTGCAGGATTGGTTGATTGGAGAGTCTAACTTGGCCCTGTGTGAGTGTGTGCACACTGCGGTGTGTTGGCCTGGGGCTGGTTCCCGTCTGCGCCCATTGTTCCCATGATAGGCTCCGGTCCCCCTCCTGCGACCCCAGTTGGGATAAAGCGGTTTCAGAAAATGGATGGATAGACACACCACCCGATCTTAAATCGGCAGTGTGGCAGCATTTTAGCTTTCCGGTAATCACAGACTAAAATGGCGAGAAAAGCACAGAAAAGACAAAAACTGTGTGCAAACATTTTAAACGATTGATAACATATATGCTTCAGCATGTTCACCAGCACCACAGTGAGCTGAGCGAAGATTATTAAAAGGGCAAACCACGCTAAAAAGTTGCACATGCATGCCTTAACTTATTTATTTAAAGACTCTTTTTATTTACTTATTTTGATTTGGGATTTTTTAAAACAGTATTTTATTCAATTTCAGTTGCACTGTTAAGAAGAGGACATGTTTTGCACAGTTTAGAAAGATAAATAAAGCAATATTTTTGAATAAATTTGTCTGCAGCTTATTCTGCTAAAAAAAAAAAATCTTGAGAAAATCGTATCGTGAACTCAGAATCGTGAATTGTATCGAATCATGAATTGAGTGTGTCGTTGCATCCCTATCAGTTAACATACCAAAACTGTCAACTGAAATTTAAACTTAATCAAGATTCAAAGTTAGCAGCACCAGAGCTACTGAAATTATGGTGACGATTCTATTGGATGATTATGCATTTTCCATAGTGGCAGACAATGATTTTAGTTGGCTCATTTACGACTTATATGAGATCTAAAAGTACTGGCCCGTGAATTTTTTTTAAACTCATTATTAAATATGGCCTGTAAATCAATCCTTGTTTTTCATGGAATATAAAATCATTCCTTTAATCTGTGCCAGCAAGCTCAGCAAGTTTCACTGCTTTTTTTGTGGTGCAAACCCCCGATGATGAAATTTATGTTATTCACCCTGCATGTGGCCCAAAATTGCAAATTAAAAAGTGAAGAATGACTGTAAAAATGCAAATCCATGTGTGAAGTATGAACCAGCCTTAAGTAACATATTTTTATTCAATGCATACTCGATATATATTGCAATACCAACTCTCAAAACTGAATACTTCATAGATATGGACTAATGCTGGAAAAAATCATTATAGATTCTGGTCCATGCTGGCATTGTACGGTTGCTGCAGATTTGTCAGTTACGCATTTATGCTGCAAAAATCCCAAAGGTACTTCATTGGATTGTGGACTGTGACAGGGGTGGCAACTTAAGTACACAAGGCGGATTGGGATTCATGCTGTTTATACCAATTTCTGACCCTAGATCTGCATGTCAAAAATTGAGCTTCGTGATGTCATATTGGGCTGCTGCATGATGGGTGACTAGATATTTATATGAACAAGCAGGGATACAAGTGTTTCTAATAAAGTGGTTAGAAAGTGTGTGAATCCGGTCTCCAGATTATATTTGACTACATGGGTGTGTCTATATACATATTACATATATGTATATAGCCAATGCAGTAAAACCTCTGATTGCAAGTAACTTGGTTTTTGAGTATTTTGAAAGTCTGTAAAATTGCTTTACAAAAATGTTTCTGCTGTGAAGTCTTCCTCCATGTAATACATTTGGAGGACGACTTTGAATTTTCATTGCAAATCAAACATGGGCGGCATGGTGGTGCAGTGGTTAGCACTGTTGCCTCACATCTCTGGGACCCGGGTTCGAGTCTCTGCCTGGAAAAACGTACTGTCGACATATGGAATACACTTTTTATTGTTAAATTTTAAATATAAACTTAGCAGAAAGTATTCAATACAAAACATGTTCACACAAGATACCTCTCTGCAACACATAGTCTATGACAGACCTATAAGGTATGAGGGTATCACCATTTTATCACATGCCATGTTGAACTGTGTCAGCACTGTCAGAGACAGGATGGAGAAATAAAAGGATCTTTATACTTTTGTGGCTTCTGATGCAATTCAAGAACCCGATAAAGACTCCATTAGTAGTAGGCATTTTAAATGGTTCTTTAAGGCATGAAACTTTTACTGCTTGAAAGAAGCCCCTTAAATATAGCATTTTCAAAACACACCCTTTTTACATTCTTGTTTTTATTAAGCTGATATATAATATTTGCATGTAGAAAGGCACATGTTTTTGGGGGCCTTATTATGCTATCCATTGCCAGTATATTGTAGTAACAAATAATAAGTAATGGAAAGATTCTCTAATAAAAATACATTTAAATTGACAAATTAACAATGAATGAACAATGAATTTACATAGTATTGCAAGTAAAATTAAATAATTGATTTATATCAGACAGCTTCAGTATTAAACATACATTATGCACTGTTGATGAAGTATACATTTCAAAATGGACTAATAGCTATGAGCCATGTATGTCTAAGAAGGCTTTGTAGTGGCTTCTGTAGGGTTACACTCCGATTTGTTTTATGTATTGCATTGACTGGCAGGCATGAAACAATTTTTATGTTTGAAGTATGGTAGATGTTCAAGAATAAATAGCATATAATTGGTTAAATTATAATTATTAAATACTCTAACACAGAAGGTTTAAAATTGACATTAGAAAACAATATGATGAAAAAATGTAATTACAATGAATTATATTCTAGACACTTTCATACACAACCAGGGATAAGTTGTAGTTGGGTTATATTTTTAAACATCACACTTGATTATTGATAGTGACTATAGTAGTAAATTCAAGTGAGTGTGATGACCTGTGAAGTCTACCTATAATAACAAGGTTATTAGGGCAAACCTGTGAACAGGAATTAAGTGAAAATCATGAGTGTTGCAATGAAATTCATGTTTAAATGTAATTTTTAAATAGTATACAAATTATCACCTTTTGGTTTTGGTGTGTCTGTGGCTCATCCATCCATCCATCCATCCATCCATCCATCCATCTATCTATCTATCTAGATATAGCGCAAAATAAGTGTTTATCTGTGCTTTGCGTTCCACAGAGAATTTATAGACATCTTGTAGAAACAAACAGGCATTACGCTTCACATGAACTATATAGAAACAAAGCTGTTGTTTCTGGGAATCAGGCATTACTCAGGAGGCTTATTGGGCCAGGCTGGCTATGTTGTTCCTAACCCTGGGAATGAAAAATTGTGGAACTGGTGTGAAAGGCAGCCAGGACGTATGGTCCGTGTGAATAAGGGACACATTGAACGTCCCAGCCTTTTCTCATTATCTTCAATCACATTCTTTCCTTGGCAGAGCCAGCCACTGAGGAGCTCATTACCAATATGTATGTGAGGACCCTGTTGTGGTTAGAATGCCTCAGCTGGTCAGGTAGAGATTGTAGCCTTTCGTCAAATCCATACAATACCCAGCAGACTGCAATGAAACTGCAGTCCATTCAAAAAAACGGCAGGTGTCATTTCCTCTGGATAGACATGTTCCCTACCCCACACAAAACACTGAGCGACAAGGAAATGAAACAAAACCCACTGGATAATAGGAAATGAATTGTTTGTCTCTTTTTGCCATTTGTTATTATATAAACGTATATAAAAAAATCATAAAATATAAACTAAATTCAATATTTAATTTTAATTTTTAATTATGGTATGAAATGTGTGTGTGTGTTTGAATATATATGTATCTGTGTGTGTATACACACACACGTGTATATATATATATATATATATATACACACACACACACCCACGCACACAAACATACATACTGTACATATATTTTTATTTATTAGATAATTAGATAGTCAGCTAACATGCAGTTTTCAAATTTGACATTGAATGCAGACAAAATGGGCTGGGATAAGGATCTGAGTTAATGGTTCTAGGAGAGAAAAACAATGAACCACCGACAGGGTTTTTGGCAGCCAGGACTTGTTGATGCAGGATGTTAGTGAAAGTTATCACATCTGGTACAAACCAACAGAAGGGCTATTGTGCCACAAATGGAAAATAACTTTAATTGTAATCAAGGAAGTAATGTGCCACAACATACAGGACATTGAACCTGGTTGTGTAGCCACAGGCCAGTCAGACTGCCCATACTGGTCTGACAGGTCTAATCCATGGCTACGTAGCCCTGTGCACAGCAGGGTTACACACACAGCGTCATGACACATTACTCCCATCATCATCAGAACTATTTGCTTCACATAGCAGTGGTCATAATGCTTGACTCTTTGGTGTGTATATATAGCCATGAAATATATAAGTCATTTAATCTGGAGACAGTCACATTTGTTTTCAAACAGGAACATCGGTGATTGTGTTACCCAGCATTGGCATATAGCCAGAGCAATTATAGGGAGGGAACACCAGCTGTGTATCCATCTACATCTCAGTCTTCAATAGTTAGTCAAGGTACAATTCTCTTTGGTCTGCACAGCCCCTCCTCATGCCCTTTGTGAGATGATGAAGAGCACTAATTGACAGGTAATCACAGCCCTTCTTTCCAGTCGCACTCTGTTCAACCACTGCCCTCCATTGACCCAGTTCTCCCACCTCCATCTGCTACCAGTTCCCTGGGATGTATTCTTACTTCAAGACAAAGGTTACAAAATATTGCATATTTCTCACTGTACAGGAAAAAAAAGATACATACTATTATATCCATTTTGGAATGCATAATAATCTGCACTACTGCAAGGTACCTGCATAAAAATAAACTAGAAAAGAAGCTGTCAACAGCAATGACACCCTCCACCCACCTTATCCATACTCGTCTCACACTCTCCAACTGCACAATTTCTAGAAGTGCTGGATGGATCAACTGGCTTTGTGAAAGTTAATAAATGTGCTTTTACCAGAATGCCGTGAGTCCTGTTACTGACAATGAATTTATTGCACATTCCACATTCATGCCAATTTACACAGTCATACCTCACCATTTTTATCTCTTTGTGTGTCTGTAAATGTAATTTCTATGTGCTGTTAGCTCTGTTATATAACGTAAGTAAACACCTATTCTATGTAATGTGATGAAAACACCCCAAACCCCTAGACTGGGGGGTCGTAACAGTAATTAAAATGTAAATTGTAAAATGTAAATGTAATTTATATGGCATTATATATAACATTATGGAAGTTACATTAGTATTGGGTGGCGGCATGGTGGTACAGTGGCTAGCACTATTGCCTCCAACCTCTAGGACCTGGGTTCAAATCCCCGCCTGGGTCACATGTGTGCAGGGTTTTCATGTTCTCCCCATGTCGTCGTGGGGTTTCCTCTGGGGTACTCTGGCTTACTGTATGTATTGGTGTCAATATCATTAATGTAAATTAGGAACAATAATGGTCCTAAAATTGAACACTGTGGTACCCCACTATGAATGCAGGTCCACTGTGACATTGTGCCTCTAATAACAACTCACTGCTTCCTGTCTGTTAACCAGTTTTCGATCCTAGCTGCTACAATTCCTAAAATCCCTGCAGCTTTGAGCTTAAGCAAAAGCCATTTGTGGGGGACAACATCAAAAGGCCTTCTGGAAATCATAGACCTTTTTGTGATCAATTTCTCTTGTAGCTTACTCAAACTCCTCAAATAAATTAGTTAAACAGGATCTTATTTGAATCCAGGTAATCTACAATTTTCACTTGGATTGTAGCTTCCATTACTTTTCCAGTTACGCAAGTTAAACTGACTGGCCTACAGTTTGCTGGATTACTTCTATCCCCCTTTTTTGAATATGGGTGTTATATTAGCCTGCTTCCAATCAGAAGGTACCACACCAGCAGATAAAGATTTCTGGAATAGTAAAGTTAAAGGATGGCTAATAATATCCCTCATTTCTTTTAAAACTATAGGTAAGATGCCATCAGGGTCCTGTGGTTTATTGATTTTGAGCTTAGTATTAACGATACATCATAATTTGCTAGTTCAAACTAACTAACATCTGAAGTATGACTGTTTCCCAAAACCATTGTACTACTTTTAGTACCAGAGTAGTTGAACCACTATAGTTTGAACTACAATGATTCCAGAGGTGTTTGGTCTAACTCCCACAGCGGGAAGCATGCAAAAACTGACAAACTTTGCAATATTATTTCTAAATGCAACAGCTGTGATGATAAAACTGGTTAACAGACAGGAAGCAGCGAGTAGATATTAGAGGCACAATGTCACAGTGGGCCTGCATTCATAGTGGGGTACCGCAGGGTTCAATTTTAGGACCACTATTGTTCCTAATTTACATTAATGATATTGACACCAATACATACAGTAAACTGGTTAAATATGCAGACGAAACCAAGGTGGGTGATGTAGCAGATACTGATCTAGCAGCAGAGAGGCTACAACAAGATCTGGATTTAATTAGCCGTAATTATATATAAGGTATATAAGATTCTAACAGGTCTGGATGCTGTTCAGCCAAATGGCTATTTCAATGTAAGATTAAATACTAGAACTCATGACCATAAGTGGAAATTAGCAGAAGAACATTTTAAAATTAATTTGAGGAAGCACTTCTTTACACAGTGTATAGTTGGAGTATGGAATAGTCTTCCTACTAGTGTAGCGCAAGTTAAAACCCTGGGCTCCTTTAAATTGGAGCTAGATAAGATTTTAACAACTCTGAGCTATTAGTTAATTTCTCCCCAAACAAGCTTGATGGGAAAAATGGCCTCCTCTCATTTGTTAATTTCTCATGTTATTATGTAACAATGGCAACTGATGCTGTGCTAATGCTTCTGGACCTTAGTGCTGCTTTTGACATGGTTGATCATCCTGTCCTATTACAAAGACTTAAATTTTTCATTGTCAATGTCATTGGTCAAATATCGAGTACCAAAGGGGTCAGTGCTTGGTCCTTTATTGTTTTTTCTCCACATGCTGCCATTAGGAAACATAATGAGAAAACATAATGTTAACTATTACTCCTATGCCGACGACACCCAAATATACATTTCAGTTACGTCTTACAACACCACATCTATTGTCACTTTAGCTAATTGTTTTAATGAAGTTAAAACCTGGATGGCAGAAAACTTCTTATCATATGTTAAGAAAACCAAGGTTCTGTTGTTTGGAGGCAGGTCTCCAGATCGGGATTTTATAATCTCTGCACTCCACTCCAAAGGGCTGAACTTTTCCCTCAGCAGCTCAGCCCATAAACTAGGTGTCATCTTAGATACATATTTAGAATCACATTTAAATGCAGTATCGAAGGCGTGCTTCCTACAGCTATGCCAGATAACCAAACTGCAATGATTTCTTACTATTCAAGACAGAGAGAAATCGGTACATGCCTTTGTATACAGTAGGTTAGACTACTGTAATGCGCTGTTATGTGGGAGCACACACTGTATACTAAATACCTTGCAGCGTATTCAGAATGCAACAACTTGAATTGTCATCAGGAGCAGGAAGTTTGAACACATAACCCCTGTTCTTAGTTCCCTGCATTGGCTTCCTGTTAGCTTTAGAGCTGACTTTTTACATATAAGAAGTTCTACTTACATACAAGGCACTTAAAAGTCTAGCTCCTGCATACCTTACAGAATTAATTCAAGTTTACATGCTGCATGGTCCACTCAGTTCACAGAATGCAGATTTCCTTGTCGTTACACACATAAATAAAGTGACAGTGGGAAGTAAAGCATTCTACAATAGAGTCCCTACATTGTGGCATGGTTTAGCAGCCTACATTCGGGATACCGATTCAGTCTCGGTCTTTAAATCTCGACTGAAGACTTTTATTTCAGTTTAGCTTACCTGCAACCTAACACAACATAAATAAAGCTGTTGGTGCTGCTGTACAAGTCTTTTTATCTACTATGCTTATCAATTTATGTGTCATATTGAGGTGGTGTACATGCATGTGTTTATATGTACCACTTTTGACCCCCTTGAGGCAATCATCCAAAAGTAGGGTCAAGATACAGGAATTGATCGATTTTTGTTTAACCTCATCTCATGAGGTCCACTAGGCATAACTTTTCCTTAAGTGCAACTGTCCAGCTTTTAGCTGCACTGTGTTCCTACTACTCAGGCAGCTTTTTAGAGGTGCTGGAAGATGGCCTTGGTCTCAGCAAGACATCCGTTAGCAGAGCTGTGACAGCTGTCACCCAGGTGCTGTTACAGCTTGCTCAGAGGATGACCTTTCTAGCCATAGTGGAGGAGATCACCAGAGCCAACCAAATCTTCCACGCCATTACCAGCATTAGCAGTCATTAGTGCAGTGTTTTTCAACCTTGGGGTCACGACCTCACATGGGGTCGCCTGGAATTCAAATGGGGGTCCCCTGAAATGTCTAGTAATTGATAAAAAAAATTACTGATACTGATATCAGCTATTATTCTTTTAAAAAATATGATTAAAACACCACATACAATCTTAAACATTCTTTCACGTTCATAAATATCAATAAATATAAATGATCATGATCACCTAACTGCACAAGTGACGAGCTATTTGAGTTCCCTCGCTTCAACCTGTCTAAACAGTAAAGTTAGTAGCAGTCAGAACAGAAAACCAAAATGTAAAGATTTCTTCACCTGCCTGGCACCATAAAGACAGTTAGAAAACCGGAGAAACAGACACCAAAAAGACAGAGAAAACATGACAAAAGTTTCCTTCAATATGAATTTACTTGCATCATTTAGAGTAATGAAGAAAGACCGAAATGTCTGCTGTGTGGTAATGTCCTGTCTGTCGAGAGTATGAAACCCAACAAGCTTAAAAGACACTTTGTGACAACACATAAAGAACATGCTGGCAAACCAAGAACTTTTCAATAAGTTCAATAAGCAGAGAGTGTACTTCAAAAAGGCCATGACGGTTAATGAGCGCGCATTGAAAGCCTCTTTTGCTAAAATGAGCTACCTCATTTCTAGGGCTATGAAGTCGCATACCATTGCGAATACGTTAATATTGCCAGCTGCCATCGAAATGATAAAAATGATGTGCGGGGAGGAAGAAGCTCAAAAACTGAAGACAATACCACTATCTGATAACACACTGAAAAGAAGAATTGATGCTACAGTATCACTGATGACCAAGAGAGCACGCTAACAGAAAAACTTCGCAATTCCCCAGCATATGCTCTTCAAATGGATGGTAGCACAGAAGAAAAAAATTCCCATGCTTTGACATATGTTTGTTTCATGCAGGAGAATGCAATTCACAAGGATATTTTGTAAAGCCTCCCTCTTCCTGAACACGAGACTGCCCAAGCAATGTACAATGTCCTTCACGATTACATGGAGAAAAACAGAATTCCCTAGGAGCATATGGTGGGATTTTGCACAGGCGGCCTCCGTCTATGGCAGGACGGCAAAATGGTTTGTGGACACTTATCATCCAGGGGACCCCATCTGCACTATGGAATCACTGCATGATTCACTGTAAACATCTGGACAACTGAGTGCGCCCATCGCAGACATACTGCAACAGGTCATAAACATGGTGAACTACATCAAGCAACATCGTCTGCGAGCATGTCTGTTTGTAAAGCTATGCACCGACATGGGCTCTGAATATGAAAATTTACTTTTTCACAAAGAGGCACGGTGGTTGACAAGAGGCAACGTGTTAGAGTGGTTTTTCAAGCTGAAAAAAGAACTGTTAACATTTTCCATGGATGTGAAAAAAAAATATTTTGTGAGCTTTCTGTGTGACCGGCAGAAAATGTGACTCCTTGCATATGTAACGGACATCTTTGGAAAATTAAACGAACTTAACTTAAACTTCACCCCTTTTCCCCAGATAAGTCAGTTTTTAAAAGACAACAGCATCGATAAGTGCTCCAAAAAGGAAATGTGCAGCTACCTAACTTGCCTAGAAGAGCACCTCGCCACTTATTTCCCAGACATGGATATGTTAAAGTGATCCCATTAAATGTGGTGAGTTGAGAGAGACAATGATACTACACGCTGTGGCCATTGTGTTGCAGTAGCTCTTTTTTTCATAGGCCTAATTCATTGTTTACGAAATTGTTCAGTATTAATTTTCAGCCTTGAAAAGACAAGCTCGCCTAACTGTACATGTGATCAGGGAAAATAAAATGTGCACTAATCTTACTACTCTGTATTTGCAACACGGTATAACAAACATGATCAAAAACTAATTCTAGAAAAAAAATGTCTATGGGGTTGCCAGAAATTTGTGATGTTAAAATGGGGTCACAGGCCAAAAAAAGGTTTGGAACCACTGCATTAGCGTGATCGATGGCACCCTCATACCAATTGCAAAGCCATCCATAAACAAGCCAGCATACTATTCCTGGAAAGGCTATTCCACTATTAATATAGTCGGCAACCATCAGGGTGTAAGGAGCACCCATAATGCATTCATCTTGGCCAACAGGTGGCAAATGGTAGTGGCTTTGGGAGCTGCTGGCTACTTGGAGACAGTGGTTACCCTCGGTGCCTCTACCTGCTCACCCCCATCCAGCAAGTCAAAACAGGGGCACCACTCACACCAGCATTTCTGTGCCATCATAGGGAGAGCCATATGGCTGTGGAAACAGCATTTCTGGTGACTGAGCAAGTCTGCTCTTAGCCTACAACTGCAACCAACAAAATGCTGTGCTGTGGTGGTGGTGGTTACTGTACTGTTGCCCAACATGGCTGTTACAACAAACATCCAGCTGCCTGAAGATGAGGATGTGTTGGAATCAGAAGCTTAACAAGGTCATGTAAAGGATGATTAAATGCATCCTGCAGGCCTAGAAGTACGATAGCAGTTGTTAGAAAATATGTTTACCCCAAATGGCCATACCCTCTTTATCTCCTTACAACTTTCTTCTTCACTGGCCGTTTTCTTGTTTTATTTTCCCTCCCCAATCAGTCCTCTAACTCTCAATCTAGGTAGGGAGTTACATCCTTTTTGGATAAGATTGGCCACCATTGTGGTAATACAGTATGGTGCACAGTGTGAGAACATATTCTTTCTAATACTAACTACTGAAAATTGCTGACTTGAACGATTTTCCCTACAGTCATACTGTATTTATGACCAGATGCCAACATAAAAAGTACTTTTCCTGCTACATTTTCAGAGCACTTCATATTATATTTGGCTTATAGTTATGGTTGTATAATTATTTTGGCTCACTACCTATTTTCCACCATTGATGAAATAGTTACCTGGAAGTAAGCTTTTAACTACATCTCAAGAGCTGTAGTTCGAACTATGCAATTTAATGACAGTTATAACTGTCATCAGTTACTTTAATAGCATTAATCATATTTTGAATATATAGGCTAGTTTTTTTTGGTTATTTATTCGTTTTTGGTATTTGTTTGTATGCACATGTGGTATGCCTAGTTTGTATGGCGTATTGGAGCGGAAAATTTGTTGGGAGTCACTTCCGGTAGGATATAATTTTGTGAGGGAACGGCGAGAAAACTAATTCTTCAGTGTAACGATGATAAAGGTGTTATTCTAAGCTGCTGTGTGACGTTAATGTTTAAGAATTGTTCTGGAAATGCGTCGTGAAGGAAGCTGAAATTTAGGAAGTGAAGAATTAGTTCCTTTGGTAATAAGCTGCCAGCGAGGTATGTGATCTAATGTTTGTAATATTTAGCTAATGTAACCTGCTAGTTGGCTATGTTAATTTAGCGACATCTGTTCAATGAGATTAGCATCAGTTTAATTGTTGTTTTATTACCAGTTTTCACGGGACGAATCGAGCAACGAAGAAATAAAGGATTTCCCTGTATTTAAAACAAACTTCTCGTCTGCGTATTACCGGGGAGCTACAACAGTGTTTGTGAATGTTCGTTCGAACTATGGTTTTGGGAAACACCTATGTCATTTAACGATGCTTCATACTATACAAGTTACAAACGTAGTTACCAAGATATTTCAAACTATAGTTTCGGGAAACATTTGCATCATAACTGTATAGTTCCAACTATGCAAGTTGCTGACATAGTTAGCCAGCAAATAAGTAGTGGACAGGCTTTAGCACAGACATATGAAATGATGGTGGTGATACGATAGATCCGCAGAAGTTGAAGATAGATCACTGAGCTAATCTGTTTGACAACCTGAGCAGTGAGTCTAGCTATCAACTTAAAACACCTTCTGTAAATTATCAAGTCAAGTCACGTTTATTTATAAAGCACTTTAAAAACAACAATAACAGCTGACCAAAGTGCTGGACAAGCAAGGAAATACGACCAAATACACAAACAGAAAGGACAACATACAGGACAGAAGAAAGAAAATGGTTTCCCAATAACACATTCACGCTGAATTGAATGCCAGGGCATAAAAATGAGTTTTAAGACGAGATTTAAAAACAGCCAAGGAAGGAGCCAGGTGTATGTGCAGTGGCAGCACATTCCAGAGCTTAGATGCAATCACTGCAAAAAGCCCGATCACCTCTGCTTGTTAGTCTAGAGGGAGCCTTCGCCAGCTGTGGCTGCACCGTCGCCTGTCACGGCTTCCGTCCCTCCTTGTCTTTGCCGAAGTCCCCTTCGCCTTCCTCCTTGCCTCCCGCGGTGCCCCCTTCGACTTCCTTCTCGCCTCCTCCACCAGTCCCTCAGTATACCTCCTTGCCCCCTATGAGGTCCGCTCCTGCTCCTACCTTGCTGTCACTGAGGGTCCCTTCGGCTCCAGCCTCGAGGTCGCCTGCAGCCCCTACAGCGTCCATCTCTTGTCCGCTGGGGTTCCCTCAGGCTCCCTGTTTCCCCAGTCCTTTGCCTTCCTGCTGCCTGGTTTGGTACCCCCTGTATCTGCTCCTCGGCCCTCTGTTGCTCCATTGTTCACTCCTGGTCCCTTTGTTCCTCCAGTTGGTGTTCCCCATATGTCTCCATTCTTGGTGTCCCTGTACCTGTTTGCATTCCCCATCCTTTGTCAGTTGTTGTCCTCATTGCTTCCGTTGTGCCTGTTCTGTGTGTCCATCCTGTTCCCAGTGTCCCGTTAATGGTCTTGTTTTGTTTTCCAGGTTTCCTATCCCCGGTCCCGTCTCTTCATTCCGCATGGGACGCACCCAAAGTGCATAGACAAAGGGTATAAAGGGTACTCTTAAATATAGATAAAAAATATTCAAGAAACAGATGATGCCATAGCTACCACCCTCCATCTGGCTCTTACCCACCTGGACAATAAAGACACTTACCTTCTAATGCTGTTCAAAGACTTCAGTTCAGCATTCAACACAAAAATTCCACAGCAGCTGATTGGGAAACTGAGCCTTCTTAGCTTGAATACTTGTGTTTGCAAATGGATCCTGGACTTCCTGTCTGAGAGTCATCAGTCAGTCCGGATCGGGAGTAGCATTTCCAGCACCATCACACTGAGCACTGGAGCCCCCCAGGGCTGTGTGCTCAGTCCACTACTTTTAACTCTGGTGACGCATGATTGTGCAGCAATCCATAGTTAAAATCACATCATCAAGTTTGCTAACGACATAACTTTGGTGGATCTCATCAGTAAAAACAATATACAGAGAGGAAGTACAATGACTATCATACTGTTGCCAACAACCTGTCTCTGAATGTAGACAAAATAAAAGAAATTGTTGTTGACTTAAGAAGAACACAAATTGACCACATTGACAGCTCATTCGTAGAAATCATTGAGAATACCAAATTCCTTGGTGTCCATCTGGCACAGAACATCACTTGGGGTGTTTTCACATATAGTCCTCTCTAAAGGAACCAAACTCAGACCTCCAGAAGTGGTCCCAAAAGTGGGCCAACAGAAAGGGAACTCAGTTCTTTTTGTGTTCACAATGCGAGTTCATTTGAAAGGGGACTCAGTTCTCTTTCTGGTTTACTTCAGCTCAGATGGGGCCTCAGTCCTTTTTCTGTTCATACTTCAAGTTCGTATGGTGCTCTCAGACCTTTACTGCTTTGGACTCTGGGTAGTTTTCACTTCAAACAAGATAACTGCTGCAATACTTGTGAACAGGTGGTGGGTCTTGAAAATAGCCCACAGTCACGACAAACTTATCAGGCAACATCTGATGCTCCTAGTTATACTTGGGACACTGCGGCTTTTACCTGGAAGGTATGTATTGCATATTTGCAGAACTTCTTATACAACCACTATCAGCATCCTTATTAATTAAATTAACAGAAGTCTAAAAACTATACTCTAAACATGACCTCATGTTGCCCTTGTTCCTTTTGTCAAGTAGGCATACTGATTTAAGTTTACTTAAATAGGTTTCGTATCTGGTGGGAGAGCATCAGTTCCTAGACTGACACTGACTGTCGTCGGAATTTAAGAGTGGGGAGGGACGCATTCCTCTTCCTCTGCCAGCAGCTGAGACCTCATCTTGAGCGGGACAGAACTCGGTACAGGATACCTTTGACAGTGGAGCACCGTGTTGCTGTTACGTTATGGAGGCTCTCGACTAACATAGAATCCCGTTCTATCTCGCACCTCTTTGGCCTCTCCACTGCGTGGATGATAATCCATGAAACAGTCTCTACCATTGTACATGTACTTAAGTCATGCTTCATCAAAGTCCCAAAAGGAACTGATTTGAGGGGCATTATTAATGGATTCAGGGATAAATGGGGTTTTCCTCATATGTACGAGAAGTTGAAGCATTAACACAACTTACCTTCATCAACACTTTCAAATTCAATTACATTTTTTGGGTTGGCACTGGCATTTCCACAGAGAATACTGTCCAGCTGGGCATAAAAGGGACATGTGTCTTTAATGTCTGCCAATTCTCTGCTGCTTCTATTTTTATCGCGTGTAGTGAAGTACTTTTGACACATATTTTTACTTTGACATGGCACTGCAGTTCAGGCCTTTGGAATCCTCTAGCCTTCATTTCAGCTGCTAACTGCAGGAACACCTTTACATTCCTGTGTGTTATAGATAGTTGACGTTTTATGTTTTCTTTGTTCTAAATGTGAAGAAGCACCGTAGTCTCCTCTGACCAAATTATTCTGCGTCCCACACTTGCAGGCATTATTTTTGCTTGTTTCCCAGGATTGTACCGCATGTGCTGCCTACGGTAAAACTATCCATCCATCCATTTTCCAAACCGCTTATCCTACTGGGTCGCGGGGGGTCCGGAGCCTATCCCGGAAGCAATGGGCACGAGGCAGACGGTAAAACTAAAGGGTAAAAATTGTCAAAGCAAGCCAGGACCGCTTTGTGTTCATAATGTACAAGTTAAACGAACCGTGACGCGGACTAAAAGCAAACCAGACTGAGACTACGTCTCCTTGCGGTCTCAGTTCGGTTTGTTTCAAAGGGGTCTGAGTTCGTTTGGCATGTTCACGCATACACAAATAATGCTGACTAATCAATCTAAGTTTGCTTTCAAGGTTTAACCGGACCAAGTGTGAAAGCACCCTTGGTCCCTGAACACCAGCTCCATAGTCAAGAAAGCAGAGCAGCGTCTCTGCTTTCCACAGAAGCTGAGAAAATCTCACTTCCCATCACAACATTTTACAGGAGAACTATTGAGAACATCCTGAGCAGCTGCATCATGGTCTGGTTTGTGAACTGTGTTGCCTCAAATCACAAGACTCTACAGCTGAGAAGATCAAAATCTCTCTACCCACCCTTGCAGTCATTCACACCTTTTCTTGCATCCGCAAAGCCACAAACATTGTAAATGACCCCACCCACCCTTCACATTATTTTTTCAGCTTCCTACTATATGGAAAAGAGTACCAGAGCATTCGGGCCTTCACAACCAGACTCAGAAACCGTTTCTTTCCCTCACTACTGAACTCTCAGGTACTCTATCTGATACCATACACAACATACGCACGCACATTACCATTATTTTTTGAGATCTTATTATAACCATGTTTACAATTACTTTTATTTTTTTATTGTTACCTCATTGCACAACCAAACTGCACCTTATCATTATTGGGTTTACTGTGCTGTTTGTTTTTGTTGGTGTCAGTTGTCCTGTTTTGCACAATTTTTGCACAGCATACACTTAGCATTGCTAGGCTGTTATGTGTTATGTAGAACCTTGGTCCAAGAGAAACGCTGTTGCTTTTTAAACTGTGTACTGTACTCAATTGTGTATGGTTAAAAATTATATTAAAGACCTATTTGACTTGAAATCAACAAAATACAAAATTGTACTAGCATAGATATTAACCAACAATATGAAATGATGAAATTGCTAGTTATTCCCCAAATGTAATCAAATTAAAATCAATTATTTATCCCAGAGATGGTACCCCATCTCTTACATTCTTTGCGTCTATCTTCCTGACCTAGCAATCTTTTACGGGGAAGAACTTGCTAACTAAGTGGTTGATTTTCCCATCAACCCCTTAAGTCAAAAAAGTTACGTGCATTTGAGTTAGATGTATTCTCCCTCCATCAACACAGTCACATCCACTGCATTTAACCTGAAAAAGAATGGCCATGCAAGAGATATAATTTATTTATCGAGCAAGAAAAGGGGATTACACCTTCAATGATTTTTAATCAAGCAAAACAAGGAACATGGCATATTTAATTTATAACATGAACTTAACTGTAAATCCAGAAACCCTTTTTATTTTGAAAATGAAAGCATGGCAGTAACTTACTTTGCTTATATTTGGTCATTTTCACAACCATGAGACTCCTTTGACAAAAAAAATAAGTACTACAGTCACAGTTTTTAGATCAACTAACAAAAAACTAGATAAAAAGTTCTTTCTACTTCTTGCAAGTAAGCCACAATTAACAATTAGTATAAATAAATTGTTAATTACTGTACTTCCTTTCTGTATTGTCAATTGTTTGATTCCACAAATTCTTAAATAAAATGTTAATTACTTCAGTTGTTCTGTATTGTCAATTGTTTGATTCCACAAATGCATAAGTACCCCAGAGGCAAAATTGACATTTTACACAATAATATATTGTGAGTCTGAAACCAAACTAATTTGAAGAATTAGGAAAAAATTTATAGATTGTGCAGCATGCATGGCTGGCTGACCTTTTCTGGTGACATAAGTATGCTGTTATCAGATATGTCAAGGATTGTAAACTGACTTTTCAGTATGCTTAATCATACTGCGAGTGACAGCACGAGCTCCATTGTCCCATTTGTCAAGCACCTTGCCTCTGAGTCTGCTCCATGGCGATAGGCTTTGCAGCAATGTTGGAAAAAGGTGGGGTCAAAATTTGTAAGGGTTATTTGTGTCCCCAGCTGAATCTAGAACCAGCAGCTGCAGCCATAACTGAACCTCATGATTATGGAAAATGACTACCTGCAGATTCAGTCTTTTACCTGCAATGGCACATATCCACAATGGAATTGTGCATGTACTAATGGTGAACATGGGTACCATAGATGTAACATTATTACCACGTACTGTTCTGTGTGTGGTGAGTCTGTGTTCTCTATGCAAGAAGGCAGTTTAGGTTGTACAAACCTAATATGTCATAAGATCTCTTTGTTGGATGTCATGCCTCTTCACCTTTGATACAGACATATTTCACTATCAGACTACAATGTGAATGGTGTGTGAGTGTGCCTTGTGATGGATTGGTGACCTATCCTGGGTTGTTCCCCCATACTGGGTTGTTCCCTGCCTTGTACCCATGGCCTCTGGGATGGACTCCAGACCCCCCACCACTCTGAATAGGACAAGAAGCCACAGACATTGGACGGATAGATGGACTACAATGCAATCTGCCAGCTGTTGGACAGTCAATATATTAGGGAGGGCAGCAGAACATATACCTCAATTCGTGAAAAAGAAGGCACACTCCATGTGTGTGTGCACCACCATTTGAATATCAAGACATGCTGAGATGCCTTTTTGTTTAGAGGTGGTGTTGGCTCAGCTACAATAGGAGAGTTTCATCCAGAGGTAAAGTACCTGGGACATATCATTTCTAGGGAGTTTCAGCTTACCTCAATCAAATAGCAGCTACAGTAACCAGACCCAACCTAAGAGTGTCTCTGAGTTGTGATCTTTTCTAAGATTTCCAAGTTATTATCAGCATTTTATGGAGGAATTTGCAAGCTTGCAGCCCCTTCTGCATGTTGCCGAACTTGGTGGCAGCAAAATCAAAAGGGGTTCTGGGAGACCAGGCTTGGGCAGAGAAAATTGAGACAACTTCCAAGCCCTTAAGTAAAAGCTGGTGGCAGCTCCTATTTTGACATATGCTAACTTTTCACTCCGTTTCATTTTGGATATTGACACTAGCCACAATAGATTGGGTACAGAGCTATCTCAGGAGCAGGAAAGACCAGTACAGCCCCTAGTCAATGCAGTGTGTACAATCTGATACTATGTCAGTGAGGACCTGTCTGTATGTATTTTATTTTTGTTTTTAACCTCTTATTTTCATCATTTGCATTTGCCTATATGCATTGTACAGCTCTTTCGTGCAACAAGTATTGCTTTTAAATGTGCTTAATAAATAAATTTGACTTGACTAGTCTACGCAAGTCAAGAGCTTTAGCGGAATAGTACATTCTATGTCCTTCACCTAATCACTTTTCCTTGATCTCAATCGAAAATGTCATGAGGTAAAGAGAAGGTATGACGGAAAAGTCAGAATAACCTAGGAAACGTCAACCATGGTGCTGAGAGAATCCAACTGCACTTACACTAGGCAATGCAATTATTCAATAAGTGCTGATCGCGGACATACCTTTATTGAGTGGGGGAAAAAGGGTCTGGCTGTCAGCTCAGGACCTGACATTGTGGGTACTGTCATGCAAGCTAGCACCTTAGTTAATGGGCCCATTTCATATTACCAAGGTGACCATCCCTTTGATGGTGCACCTGAAGCTGCTGGCCTCCATGATATGGGTAACCCCGACATCCCATGTGTCTCTTCTCAAGCCCGTGGTTACAAACCCTCTCACCTCCCTGGCCACACCTTCTGCCTTGATTGACAGAGGGTGAAGCTTTTACAGTCCACCGCCTTCTGGACATATCAATATCGGGGACAGGGTCTTCAGTATCTGGGAGTGGTACTGTCCTAAGGAGCAATCTTGGGGCCCTGCACAGCAGAATCTGGATCTCTCCCTTGTTCATGACTTTCAATGTGATCACCCCGGTGCCCTCGATCAACCACCCATCATGATCCAGCCTATGGCAGCCCTATCAACAACACATGCATGTAGGAATTCTCTGTCTCAGCAATAAAACCTCTCAGGGAACCCCCAGAGGGGTTCTACCCAGTCAAGGAAACTTTGCTCAGCCTGTGCTCCAGGCATCCCAGTGATTCTTTTTATTGGGTATGCCCCACCTGAATGCTGGGCGATTAATAATTACATAGTCTATTTTAGTTCTGCTGATGATATTTTATTTTTCGCTTGAATGTGAGATCTTCCAGTGTCATATTCTATTATCTGCTTTTTTGATCCTGTTTTTGTCCCCAGAGTTTGCATTGTCCTTCCCTATCCGGCAATCTCTGTTTTTGCCTCTTTGATTTCTAGTTGCTAGTGCTATTTTTTTTTTACCCCTGTCTGATGCCGGCTTTAACCAGCCTCATTCTTTGGCCATTTCATCACACTGCTTTGCAACATAAGCAGCTGCTTGGTTTGCCAGTGCATAAACTGAAACGTCACGTCTGCGCAAGGTGGAACAGTTCCATGGAAATGTTATCATACTTTATGAAGCAATATGCAGCAATAGTAGCAACACTATCCATCCATCCATCCATCATCTTCCGCTTAATCCGAGCTCAGATCGCTGGGGGCAGCAGTCTCAGCAGGGAGGCCCAGACTTCCCTCTCCCCGGCCACTTCATCCAGCTCCTCTGGGGGGATCCC
>JAODJX010000027.1:7891469-7950709 GCA_026776945.1 Isichthys henryi
AGTCCTGTCTATTTTAGTCCATGTCTTGACTGAGTTCATTGTCTGTCATTGATGTTAGTGTGTGTGTGTGTGTGTATATATATATATATATATATATATATATATATATATATATATATGAGTGATCCCCGCCTATCGCCTATGTGCGTGTGCGCGCATTAGCGTTAGCGAGTTATGATGGTTGCAGAAGAAATTTTTCCTTGTAATAACTGCGGAAAACATAAAGTAGCAGGGTCTGAACATCAGTGCTCTCACTAGGCTATGACGACCACGATACCAGCCAACAATGGCCAGCCAAATAACATAAATATGCGCATATTAACATTATTAAGAATATTTCATATCATTCATAATTGGCAAAACTGTAATCTACCATTTTTACACTTTATTAGCACTAACTTAGCAATTAGGAAACGATTTTCCGGTTGTACTTCCTGTTGTCGCTGAGCGTGCATATGGCTGAGAGTGCACGTTCTGCAGCCAGACCTATTTGACTTAGCATGATTTCGTTGTTACCGCCCATTTCAATGCAGATGGGCGTGGGGAATTTGCACATGTTCTCAACATTTAGAGTCTACATTTAATATTTAAGATTTATATTTATCATTTATATTTACATGTAACTTTTCTATTTACATTTTATCATTTATATTTAATATTTATATTTAATATTTATATATAGACATACATATGATAAACAATTTTTTACATAATCTACACAGAAAATAAATCTGATGATCCACAACACCATTGACTTCTAGCTAAATGTCAGAAAATTGCACTAAATGTTGAAAAAGTGTCAAGTACCTTTACAAACGGTGCCCCATACTCCACTGTGTTCACCTCCTGGACAATTTCCTACAATATCTCCCATCCTCTGCCTGGGTCTGCCCTCACTGGTCTGGAGCCAGTTAGACCTTGATAGCAGAGGTGGAAATTCAGGTCCAGAAAGTAAAAATCCAGACCAACATTTTGTTTCAGTCACCCAGCTGAGTAATCTGTGACTGTGGCTCTGTATGCTCAACAGGTTGGTTGAAACAAAATCTTAGTCTGAATTTTTACTTTCTGGACCTGAATTATCCACCTCTGCTTGATAGCATGCTGTTATAGCTGACACTAAAGTGTCCAGCTCCTCCAAATAATTAAACGTAGGTCACAAAAAATCCTTCATAGGCCGAATGATAAATTGGTAAGCATTCTACAATCAATGATGTACGTTTGGAGTATTAGTGGCAGTGACTATGATAATTAGTTTAGAATCATGCATTGCAGCTACCAGTGAAACACATATCAATTTTCTCTAATTCTTTAATAATCAGTTTGACAACAGAGACATTGTCTAAGATGTTGATTTTGCCTCTGTTGACGTTATTTGGTTGTGTAGTGAAACAGCTGACTATAGAAAACAACTGAAGATATTACGGTACATCATACTAAACCGATTGTCTATTGTGGGTTACTTGCAGTAAAGTTGAAAGATAAACACATTTTATCAAGTTCTAAGTAGTTTGATCTTAAAACTGCAACGGTAATGTCTATTTTGGGAAAATAGTTGAGTGATCATTAAGTCAGACCTATACAGTCACGTGAGAAAATTAGGACACCCATTGAGTACTTTTGTATTTTATTAATACATATCAATTAGAATCATAGTTAATTTCTCCTGTTAAGTGAATTTGTTTCTTGTTTTTGCAGAGGTGACACAGTTACATCACCTTTATCTAAAAATATGATTTGAAAGAAGATTTAATATTGATATGTTGATATTTCTTAATAAAGAGCTAAATATAGAATTTTTTTCACATGACTGTATATGACATCATTTTAATATACCTTATAAGTTAAGGCAATGTCAATTGCTCTGAATAAAATTCACACAGTATTTCATTGTAACATTTCGATTTTCGTCAAAGGATTGTCATGTTCGTGAGAATGACCAAATATAGGAATGGTAGCCTACCTCCATGCTTTCATTTTCAGAGCAAAGGGGTTTCTGTAGATTTCAGTTAGGTTTACGATATAAATGAAACAGTCCATGTTCCCAGTTTTTGCTTGTTGCCAGAATCATTGAGGGTGTTACCCCCTTTACATGCTTGATCAAGTTAATCATACCTCTAGCACAGCCGTGCCTTCTTTTTTGGGTTAAGTGCAGTGGGCATTTCTGCCCTGATGGAAGGGATAATACAGTGAGGGAAATATTATTTGACCCCACGCTGAATTCTTAAGATGACCCATTAATAAGAAAATGAGAAGTCTATAATTTCTTTTTTTTTTTTTTTTTTTTTTTTTTTTTTTAAGAGCACAAGATAGATTATTGACTAAACAAGCAAGAAAATATCACCACGTAACAGTTACAAACCAATTTGTCATTTATCTAGGGAAATAAGTATTTGATCCCTTGGAACACACGCTTTAGTACTTGGTGGGATATCCATTGTTTGCATGCACAGCTGTCTGACGTTTCTTGTAGTTGGTCACCAGGTTTGCAGGCAGGTCAGCAGGAATCTTCATCCACCCTTTTTGCAGACCTCCTCCAAATCTTTAAGGTTTTTAGGCTGTCACTTGGATATATGAAGCTTGAGTTCCCTCCATAAGTTTTCTATGGGATTACGGTCTGGAGACTGGCTAGGGCAAACTGTAATGGCATAATGTGTTATAAATGGTTTTCTTGGTGACTGTGGTCCCTGCTGCTTTCAGATCATTAACAAGCTCCTCCCGTGTAGTTCTGGGGTTAGCTCTCACCGTTCTTAAGATCATTGATGCCGCATGAGATGAGATCTTCCTTGGGGCCCCAGCCTAAGAATGATTGACAGTTATTTAGTCTTTTTTTCCATTTGCGAATAATTGTATTAATAATTGTAATAACAGGTGTCACTTTCTGACCAAGCTGCTTGCCGGTGGTCATGTAGCCCAATTCACCTTTGTGAAGGTCAACAATCTGGTCTCTGACAGCTCTTAGACAGCTCTTTGGTATTTTTCATGGTGATAAGGTTGAAGATGTAGACAGGTTAGTGACCCAAGAATAATATTTAACAGAGTAATGGCATTAAATAAGAATGCTGCCCTGGTTAATATCTGTTAAGTCTTAATTAAGTACTACTTGTATTGTGTTAGTGCATATGTACTTGACCTAATTTCTTGCTGGCTTGTATGGGATCAAATAATTATTTCCCTAGATAAATGACTTTAATGATTTGTACCTTTTACAAAATGATTTTTCTTGTTTGTTTTGTTGAAAATCTATCTTCTGATATTAAAATATTCCTACCATTGAAATTATAGACTTCTCATTTCAATGGGTAACTTAGGAATTCAACAGGGGGTCAAATAATTACTTCCCTCACTGTACGCTTAACTCAAAAGTGTATAACTTTTGTGTTTTTTTTTTTTTTTTTTTTTTTACTTAAGTGCTTGATGGGAGAATCGACCCCTAAGTTATTAAGGGAATGAGATGCAGCCGACAGTACTCTGGGGAGAGCAAGTGGCAATGGGGACATGGCTGCGGTAGAGATGGTTGGACAGAATCTAGCCTTACAACAAGGTACAGTCAGAATGGAATATGGAGAAACTGAGTGCAAGTAAGAGATGTTATATCTCTATGAAAGAACCAGAACTGTTCAGAGTAGGACAGAATATGAAGAATCAGGACAGGAAGAGTAGTGATACCTTTTGCAAAACATGCAAAACAGACAAAGTGCAAAGATGTTACACAATTACACATAGGATCCTATTTTCCACCTGCGCAAAAAGTGAGAAGCACAGTGGTTTTGCTAGTTTTGTACCAGAGCATTGCACATCTTCACATCATGAGTGCATGTCGCCAAAATAGCAAATGATTTTGCTCCCACTTTCCACAAAAAGGAGTCGTGTTTTTTTAAACGAGGTGTGGCCAGACGTGTTTTTGGCATGTTGCTATTTTAAGGCAGCAAAACTGGTATTTAAATGGTATTTAAGCTGCATGTTTTAGAAATGCTCGTTACAGACACAGATTACACTATCAAGGTATAGTAATGGCTTTTTATTTATTTTATTTATATACGTTTTATTATAGAGTACATCTGGCCCTTTTATGTAATCATACATTTTAATGAAACACCTAAAGAAAACAAATATGTATTAAGTAAAGAACAAACCGTGTCAAAAAAATCTTTCAAGTTCATTATCCAAATTAAGCACGTACTGTAATTGAAAAGACATTTGGATTGCTGAAAATGAGAAAATTTCAGATATTTAGATAAGTCAGGTGGAACAATATAGCCCTCAGAAGGTCGCAGCATTCTTTGTGGCATGTTGTATATTGCATAATATATAACACATTGGAGGACTTTAGAAGGTATGATGCTGAACTGCGGGTATTGATGCCAATAAAGGAATGTACACCAGCATAAGAAAGGGCAAGAAGGGATCAGTTGGAAGAAGAGCTGAATCTGTAGCTTGGTAAGGAATCTAAATTGCAAGATGTAGAAAAATTACAGTCCTATTGCCTTTTATTTTATTTGAACATCCTAAAACACCTTAAAAACTGTTGGCTGTGTTTTATTTGAACAATGATTGCACTTTTATTTACATTTTTCGAACTGCAGACCCAAAATTAAAATAACAAAAACATGCAAGCATAAATAATTCCCCGTTCCCAGCCACTGTGCTTGTTAAGCAGCCAGCTTCTGTTTTCCCCATCTTCTGAAATCATTATACGACTTTCGCCACTGCGCAGATGATCTGGTGATGCCAGAAAATGAGGACGCGCTTGCTGTTACTTCATCCCACACCTGCTTCACCTCGAAAGCCTTAGGTGGAATAGTGGTGGTCCCGTAGACGATGTGCTCGCGCCTTTTCACCTCACGCAAGAGCATGTCCATTTCCTCGGCTAAAAAATGATCTTACTTGCCTGACACACCATTGTAATAGCAATCCGCCATATATCATGCTCCGATGCCTTTTAAAGGTCAGGCAACATACCATTCTGATTGGTTTATCTGAATAATTAGAAGAGTTATGACAAACTTTTTACCCCTTGCACTGGCGTAAAGTCTGTTTCTTCCACCATCAAAACAGCTAAATGGATTTGGACATGCCCATAAATATTACTTGTGCTTTGCATTAGATGATCAAAATAGATCCCTATTATATATGTAGGTATGGTAGTACATATAAATGAAGTTAATAGTTTATGTGAAACAATGGTCTAAAATATATATAAGAAAATTATATTTGAAACCAAATAATACCATATGTAAGAGAAATAAATAGTACATGTGAATGCAAATAATCACGTGCAAGGGATGTAAGAGAGAATGGTGGGATATGTAAATGAGAATAGTTGTTTGTGCGAGAGAGTTTGATTGAAACGGAAGGGAGTTTGATTAAAATGGAAATGGTACTAAATTCTCAGTTCCTGATTGGTTATCTTTGATGAAGCTTGCCTTCCAAATCATGATTGATATGGCAAGATGGTGGACTGGGAGTGACTCACTGAAACCACTGGTACAGCAGTCTATAAATGGCAATGTGCTGCAAATTCAGAAAACACTTACAAATTCTGAAAACACATGCAAAACAAAAAATACTGCAAATCTGTTCACAACAAAACAGACATTTCTGGGGGACCATGAAACAAGATGGACCATTTGGGCTGGGTAGTATATCAAATGTTCACAGTATACTGGTATATTTTCAGAATGAGATACTGGATGACTCAACACCATTTGTGCTGGTATATTTTTATCATATTAAAACTTAGGGCTCTATTAAAGATTTAGAATAGACCAATGTCCTAGTTGGAAGCAAGAGAATAATGATGCTGTGTGTGAGTATGTATTAATTGTCTTTCAAGGGGCCTCAGAAATATTGGGTTTATTTTTAATTAATGATAACAATTCATATGAAGCCATTTTAGAATTAGTACAGTGTTTAATTTTTTTAACAGTTATATCTGTGTCTTTAAAGAATGTGTATTCAATATTAATGCTATGCCACAATCATGGCTTTACAGATGTTTCCTTCAGGAATCTATAGAGAAGACAGATGTTTTTACTGTGATTTGTTTCAAAATTGATCAGGTCCACATTACAACATGTCTGTGAAAGTTGACAAAGATCTGTCAAATATCTTTTGAGTTATCAAGCTAACAAGAAAAAATGTCTGAAACTACCCTTTGTTTGCTATCACTATGCGGTGCTGCTTCAATTTTGGGGCAGTCTCAAGATTTCTCACCAGTTCTACAATGTTTGAAAAAGATCCACCAAACGGTTTTTGAGTTATCGTCTTAACAGTGAAGTACCTGTTGTGGTGGGGGACGGACCGCAAAAACCGGGGAATAAAATTATATTATGTACTAAAAAAACAGTACAAAATCATGTGCTATAGTGAATTAATGTTTGCACAATCCATCCATTTTCTGTACTTGCCTCTGCAGGATAAAGGATAGGTAATTTGGAGCCTATACAGGAAGCTGTGGCTGCAAAGCAAGGAATAACCCAGGATCGGGGACTCACACCATTTGGCAATCCCAAAACACTTTTGCACGTTTTTGGACTGAAGGGGATGGAGAACCCTGAGGAAACCCAATGCTGACAAAAAGAGAGTATGCAAACTCCACACTTTTAGAGCCCGGGTAGAGACTCAAACTTTGGTTCCAAAGGTATGAGGCAATAAGGCTAACCACTGTGTCACTGTGCTGTACAACAAATTTTCTAAACAACCAAATCGAACAAGATAGTTGTAAAGAGCGTCACCATCCTGACTGAAATATTAACATACTTGGCAAGGTGACACATTACACTGAAAATCCTACCGTATCAACAACAAAAAAAAATATTTACACAAGTTAATCATAACTGTTATAAACAGTTAAAGCTACATTGTCAGATCATATATCACTACATATCTACAGAAAATTTATGATACATTAAAAACATCTACTTTGCCTGATTTTACAAATTAAAAGAATAATTATGAGAAACTCCCCCATTAATGAAGTGCAGACAAAGCTCAATGCAAAACTCTTATTTACAACTTGTCTGTGCTATATTTCTGTAATTATTATTTTATGATTGTACATTTCACATTTTTGAAATTTGCTTGTGAATCTAAATAGTTTTATGAATAAATTACAGAAACATTAAAATATATAAAATTAAAAATAAATCAACAATTCTGTTACTTCTAACAATTTTTAGACATTGTGATGCAATACACTCTAAAACTATACCTATTTTACAGTGGATCTCCAGCATTTAATGCAGAGTAAGTGCCTTAATTTTCTGATTGACAGATGGCTGTCACATTAGTTAAGAATGATAAGTGAATGGTTAGACTGAGGAATAACTTCCTCTTGACCCTGCTCTAACCCTTGACCTCTGATCTGACTCCTCTTTCCTTTTAGTCTCACACAAAGCTATCACCACAGGTGCAGCACAAAGAGTACTCAGAAAATACCAAAGACTTCCAAATGTTAATTGTTCTTTCTAGCCACAAGCTATAAAAGGACAATATATAACAAGCACATTATCCAGTTTCTGTCATTTTCTTATGGACACAAAAAGCTGACAACTAGGAGCAGAATTCTGATCATTTTAAGTGTCTACAATATAATATCAGAAATAGAAATCCTTTATTCCTTAAAGAAAAAAAAAAGAAAAAAATTCTTGGAAAAATGCAGTATACAACACCAAAAAAAAACTTGCCTAACAACTATGAACTGATACTTCATAGAATTGTTTTGACTGGAATGCAATAGCTTTTAAGTAATTTTTTCATTTAATATCCAGATACTTTAGATATTATCAGGTGAGATTGATGTTTCTTTGCACTATAAATGAGCTACAAAGGGAAAACAAAGATACATACCAACAAAATTAATCTATTATCTGTTTTTACTATTGATTTAGTTCAGTTTTTTTATATAAAGAGAGTATATATGCCATATTTCTTGAGTTAGAAACAGAAAAAATGTATTGACTTTGTGCCTAACTGATACCAATAGAATGCTGGGATCTGTTATTTTAGAGAAGAATCAGAATGCATTAAGAAGTATAATGTTGGCACAATGCACAGTGCAACAACATGATTATCGTAGACTATCAAGAAAATTAGTTGTTTCATTGGAGAATACCTCCAACATGCACAAGTTTGTAAACTTGTTTACAAAGGTCATTGTTTACAGAATTATTTAAAGACAGGCGTATGATTTCATACACCTGCTTCCACATTTGTTTAAGAACAAAAATCTGTTTTCCAATAACATGACAATATTATTAAAGCAATTTAAAAGGTGGAATTCCATTCTGCATTCTCTTCAGAAAATTTGGAAATGGAACATAATCTAAATATTAAAAGTGATTTGCAGTTTTTCAGAGGTCATCCTGGAAAGCCAAAGGTCATGACTTTTGGTCATTATTCATTGGCCAAGTACCCTGATGGGTAATATGACACTTTGTAGCGAAAGACTGTGGGATAATTTTTCTAACAGAATACTGTGATTATGTTACTCCTAGCAGAGGTGACATTTCGATAAAGACACTTTCGATAGGCGCTACAATTCCAAAAGTCCATCTGTTTCAACTTATTTAATCTAATAACATTACAGATAATTCACACACATAAAAAAATCTTTAGATACACTGTTACTGTCACTATGCAGTTTCAGAATTATGTAAAATAAAGACAAGTATAAAACATACATGACAGTTATTGCAGAAAAACAGTAACAAAAAATCTTAGATGAGTATTCACTTATTTATCTTCTACCTTAAATCCAATTGCTATTCTCATTCATCAGTTGGAAAACTATGGAAGGAAAGTTTTACATTACTGAAGATGTTGCCTCTGGCAAAATGCTAGCTGTTCCTTCATTGTGATGCTGACAAGCAATTGACATATCTATGAGATGTGAGCTGCAGGAGCACAAGCAGATGACCTACAGGGGTAGAAAAAGACTGCTAATTCCCTCTACTATGAGGGAGCTATGTTTGGGCATCACTCTAACTAGTGCTGATCAGCACTGGGCAGTGAGGTGGAAGGTCATTCAAATGGGGTCATTGCTACTGCCTGTCAAGTACAGTCCTGCCATAAAAAAATTAGCAGGTCATCTGAACATGAATATTGCACACGGAATGACAGATACACTTTAAAATGATGATTTACTGACAGAGTGCCAGTGCTGCCTTGTGCATTTTGAGTGACAGCATGCTTGCGGAAGTGGGTGTGGGTGGGGGCAGGGTGTGATGGGAGCCCCACTTTAGTACTGAATTGCCTTCTCCACTCCAATCAGCTTGGTGGAAGTTTAATGAAGTGCCTTTCTCTCTGCTCCCCTTCACACTTCCCATCTGCAGAAAGAGCCTCATGCGGGAGCCTGACAGCCACACAATCAGTTTGCCTTTCACAACTGGCCCTGTTTTAACCTTGCAGAAAAAGACCTTCACATACATGCCGGCCTTGGCAATTAGACAGAGGAGCAATATTTGAGACAGACAAAGAGTTTGGGATTCAGCCATACAGGTGTTTTTAAGTTCTTGACAGATAGAGATTCAAAATCAGAAGCAGCATTATTCGTCTCTCTTTTTATCCGTCTTCTCACTCTGCCGATTCCACAAGGGTAAGAAAGCCACTGAGCTCAGTTAATTAGAGGAGTTGGAGAGTCTAATGTGAACGCTTATTCTTCTGTGCCCAGAACGCACACTTCACAAGAACAATGTATGCTATTGCTGACCAATAACACAGTGCATTTTACACTGTAAAACTAAAGGCACAAATCAGTCATTGCATCGTGGTGAATTTTGGATAGCCGAAAAAGAGAATGCCAGAACTTTTCAAAGATGTCTAAGAACAAGCTCAAACGCAAAAAGTTTTTATTTTGTAGATTGAAGAAAATAATCACACACATGCACACATATACGGACAAACCTGCAGACAAACATATAATTTAATGCACACAAAAGATAACTTTTGCAGGGTGTAGGAACATGTGGTGCTGGGTGAAATACTTGTTTTAAAGAATGGAAGTATGAAAAAACAGATGCAGCAATTAGAAGCCTATTGCTACTCAATGGAGACATGACAGGAGTGGATGACAGTGGCTTTCACCCTCACACCCCCTTGTCTCCAACATGAGTCCTTTAACAATCCCTGTCAGGAACACTCTTTGAGAAGTGCTTGCTCTAGACAATGGCTCTTCACCCTTATTTTGCGCTGTAAGTAGTGGTGCAGAATGCTGGAAGGAGCTGAAAACACGCAGTAATGTGAGAAAGACGGGCAGCCATTGTGGGAAGTGTGAAAACCAGAAGGACCCCTTTCAGGGGCTTGCCTGAAAGTGCTATGAAGACCTTTAGTCCTTTGCTCTCCCTGAATCCCCAATTAGACAAACATTAACATCAATTAAGCTTTTATACGACACAGGTTCCATATAATTACCTTAATGGGTTGACGCTTTCTTTAGCAGCAATTTCTTAAACAAACTTGGGCCTTTGTGCATTGGGCTAAGAAAATTTTCAGCAGGGAGTATTTGCTTTTGTCAGGCTTTCTAAAGAGACAGCTGAATTGTTCTATTTAACAACAAACACCTTCAGAGAGGACCCTCGAGCAGGCCCAGTTCCCACCACATCTGACTGCCGCGTTCCAAGATGATTATCCATCACAGACAAAAAAATCTGACCAGCCCAGTGAGCGAGGACACATGTGGAGAGGGCAGGACACAAAAGGGTAAGCAAGCAGACTGGCCCAGAAAAAGCTCCCTCTGACTGAATTAGCTCTCTATTTAACATCCCAAATAGCTAGATCCGTTCCTTGTCCAAAGAAACAAAGAACACGTATAAGAAAAACAGGATCTTAGTCATAAACAAGGCAAATCCACGCTGGTAAATTGTAAAAGGACCACTGCTAATTAAACATAGACTGATCACACTCTTCCTGTTTCTATTGCCCTACCTATGTTCGTCCAAAGATTTAACTAGGCCTCATTTTTTACTCAGCACTGCAATAATACAAGCTCACGAACATGCTATTGAAAACGTTTTTCTGTTTTAACGAATTCCAAAATTCCACAATATTTTATTGCACATTTATAAGCAGGTGTCTATTTATGCAAATAAAATATAAGTAATGGTTTTATTTCTTCTTAAGTTGAAAAAATGGATATTTATACTCAGATCTCAGGAAAACATGATATTTATTTCCTCATCTAAGCTATATACATAGGATTACATATTTCTAAAATTTTTGCTGTGCCATAGTTTCTATTGATACTAATGCTTTTGTGACCATTTCTGCTGCTGCTATTTCTATAAGTAATACTAACAACGCCTGACATTAGACGCCATAGTAGCAGATGTACAATATATTATTGGTATCACCCCTCAAGAGGGCGATACACCTCCATTATTACAGATTCTCAATGGGTGGTCAGCATATGAACATGTTCACTATGCCCTCCATGGAAAATGTATGTAACATTTTATGATAATTACTATGTACAAAACCGCATTAAATATTCTACTATCACATAATATACATGGCAGCTTTAGGAAATGCTATCTGTCAAATAATTTTACTTATTATTACCTCAAATTAAATGTTTACACGGTTTTTGTATTTTTTGTTCATTTATAGCACAGTATAGGGGACATTTGAAATCTACCTTCATGGCTTTCACTTGCAATTGTTTTGTATTTTGGAGAATACCTTTCAGTTCATTACTGTGTTTACATCTGGATTCACAAAGGTTTATTGAGTTTTTTGGTGCAGTCATATGTTTCAAACAGCTGTGCCCAACACCTTTAAATGACTGAGCTCGCTCAAAGAATATTCTTATGGGTAATGTGAAACAAGACTGATTAGTTACAGATTAGTGTCGAATATGATGGAGAAAATCCACAGAGGCTTCTAGATGTATGGGCTTTGGTTTTCGTTAGAATGAAAGCTTCACTCATCTGTCTTCCACAGGGCAGTGGTTGGATGGTCAGTTGCGACCAACAATGACACATCAAAAACTAATCTCCCTATAGCATTCTGTGGCAAAACAAACAAACGAACAAACAAACAACACTTCAGGGACAGTGACGGCTATATACACAAACAAGTGACTCACAAAACAGTATTTGTCTGAGCAGCACTAATCATAAGGTCGTATCAGTATTGAGAACATTTCAGTCAATTCACAATAGATTCAAAATTGTTTATCAGTGTTGCATATCACATTACAACACAAACTCTTTTAAGACTGTAATGTAGAAAATCAACTCAGAAATAACTATATTACATAGATGAAGCTGGTATTATATAGGAAAAAATCAGCTAAAACATACACAATAACAGTAACACTTTTAAAACAGTGACCTATACATACATATATAAATATATCTATGTGTGGATGTGTATTATGTTTATATTACATTGTAGGGACCATATGTTCCCTGCAGTGTAATAAAAACCTGTTATTTTGACATTGTAGAGACACTTTTTCAGGTCCCCACATTCTTATGGGTAAGGTTTGGGCTGGATATGGTCATCATGTTGCACGTTGGGATTACAGTTTTATCCTTAGAAATGAATGGAGAGTCCCCACAAAGATATGATTACAAACCTGTGTGTGTGTGTCTCTATATATATATATATATATGAATCAAATCCACTGCATTTTTTGGTTTGCTTTGAATAGTCTGTTCACCAGTCATGAAATTCAGGCATTGTGGGCACAATAAGACCATTCAAAGTTAAACTAAGGTAAGTGAATTTATATACTAATATTTCCATTCATTCTAATATATTTGTGTTTTTTACATTTTAAAATGAAACATTGATGGGTGCTATTTAAAATATATAATACAAATTAAAATAAATGACATGAGTATTTAATGCTTTTGTCTATAGTTTGGAAATGTTATGCTTTTCCTAAAATTGTCATAAAGAACATTTCTAGTAATTTATTTATTTGTGTACAAATAATTAGCAATAATGTAATAAACATTAGATAACATATTTGCGTTTATACAAAAAAGAAATGTATGGTCTGCTGGGCTTACTAATGTAAAATGAGGCATGACTGGATAAAACATGCTCTTTGGTTCCAATTAGAAAGATGTGAGTTAAAATTTAAGTAATTGTTAGTTCTTGCTCATGCAATCAACACATATTAGCCCGAAAATTCTTAAGTTAACTAGATTTATGCAATGACTTTTTGTCTGTTATGTTTTACATGCTGTAGTCTAGCAGTTCTCTTTTCCACAGGGAAGAGTCTGGTGCAACATTGTTTGAGTTCTGAATCTAATCCTGATTTTAAAAAAGTACATTTACTATCATAAATCTTTAAGTTATGAAACTGGACAGTCTTCCTGCATATTTCACACAAATAAAACCCGAATTTTGGTGTAGTTTATTATTATTTTTTTAATTCAGCTGTAATGATTTACCAAGAGTAAATTTTAAATAATTCTTTATTTACAGCATATTCTCCTTAGATCTCTGTCACCAATACAATTTCTAAACCTATCCCATTGCATCTATTGCACTGAGACAGGTGAAGAATTTGCTTTATTTTGCACCACGAAAATGTTTTACATTTATTTTGAAAATACCGCAGTGTGTGTTAGCACACATACGTAAAGTATTTTTACTAGTTGTCAGGTAAATGTATATTTATTGTGTTTTGCATTTCTGTACTATTACAAAAAATTGAATGAGCTGGACATTGGACAATTCTAAATGAACAGGATTATACACAGTGCTACACAATTTGAGCTGCTGAATAAGGACAAAATATAAATATTTAAAAAATGCATGTATTGTTTGATATTAAAGTATTGTTTTAAAATACACATAGGTAAATTATATATTAAATATATATATTTTTCAATAATTAGAGTAATGATAGAAAAATAAATGGTTCAAAAATCTGTATAAGCAGTAGTGAATAAGCAGTCTGTCAATGCTTTAATAATTGCCTAGAGGGATTAGTAAGACCATTGTTTTGAATTGCATCTTCCTCCCGCTTTTGGAGGTGTTCAAACATGGCTTTGGTCCATTACCTTCACACACTCCTCCACATCACTAGAAGTGTCTGAGGCCTGTCAGTCTGGAGTGGCATGAGTAAATGAAATAAAGCTTTTGGGGGGGTTGTAGCACACTGGTGGTACCAGCAGGAAACCCATGTTAGTCTGCACAGAATTGTCATTTCCATCACCACCCAAGGCAATGCAAACCAATTTCAAAGAGCAGATTGACTGCTTTAGCCCCCCTTTTAAGTGAAACTTCAACCCTGAGCAGATGTCATAGGAGAGGGAAACGCAGGCCAAAGATGAGACAGTGCGCAGAGCGGGAGGTGTGAGGCTTTGTTGTAGGACCACTGTGAATGGACCAGACACTGCAGGGATTTTCTGCATGTCCATAGGATGTCTTAAATCGCATAAAAATGAATATTATCAGCTTAATAGAGAGAAATCCCACCATCTCCATTTGAGCACTGCTTACAAAAGTATCCTGGCTGCAGAGACCGAGTTCATTTTACATCAAAACCAACAGTCATTTTTTAAATCCATGGGGTGACGGAGTGGCATGTGGAGTTACTGGAAGGTTAAGAAAACGTTGGGTTTCCAAACATAGCTGTTTAGAGGAGTGGAAATCTGAACAGCCAGTGCTTAATGGTCAGAACCCTGTGAATAAACAAACGTCAGTGTATATTTCTGTTGAGCAGCTGCAGCGTACATTTTCAAACATTCCTTTGAAACTTACACTAACTTAAATATCCCTAGCAAAATAAATTCTTACAGAATTTATTGATAATGGCACAATCTTAATCACAATGTTAATCAAGCCGTATGTAACAGTCACAAGCTGAACCATTGCTTCAAAAAAATTAAAATGAAATTAATCAGGAACTTAAGAACTCAGAAAACAAAGAGGGAAAAAAGACACATTTCGGGAAGGGTACTGCTATATAGATCTTCCAAATCTTAATTATTATTATTATTATTATTTTATATGAATTTTTAATCTAATTTTATATATATGTGTGTATATATATTTTTTATTATTGTTTGTTTAGGATTAGATATTATGATTAATATTAAGACTTTAGGTTGGTGGCACTTTTTAAAGTTAACCGGTATATTCAAGTAAAGCGATTCATGAAAGTAATGCATCACAGCAAAAGGAAATTAAAACATGGTATAGGCTTCTTAAGTACTGAAAAACCATGTTCATGGCCACTTTATTCACATATAATTGAGTAAGTTAGGTTTCAGTTTAAAGTGTTGAAACAAAGCATAGCTTCTTTGCCTGTAACACAAGCAGATTTCAACAGTACATTTTCAAGACCTCTATCTCCCTGTTAGAAACCTTATCTAATCCGGTTTATCCTTCAGAAGTGCCTGGCAACTAATCCCATGGGACAAATCTAATACAATTGGGAAAAACTGAATATACACCATTCAGTGTGAATGGATGAGTTGTTAGTCAGGATGAATAACAATAAAATACTCACATCGTACACCATAAAGCTTGTATTCCAATAAAAACAAGAAAAATGGGTTAAATCCTTTGAGCCTATTTGCATACCCCCAAGACACCTATGTTCCTGATATGTTTGGGCCTTGAATGACCCTAAAAGTAAGCACAGAGCCAGCTGATATAAACAAATTTCTGTTTTACCGCAAACTGGACAGTCACCCTCTAATTATATACTGCTGATGGACACATTCCAAATGGAGACACATGGGATGATTTTCATGTCACATGCCACATAACAAAATAATGCTTGATTTTTGATGATACATTATCTATTACAAGGCTAATGCTTATTTATTAAAATGTGCTTAAATAGTTCCTGATCTAGCATTCATATTTGAACATAAAAGCCGGAAAACAACAGTTACAAAAAACAGCAAAAGTAAGACCAAACCCAAATGATTTTTTAAAAAACAACTTCACTACTACACAGAGGAATTATATCTATAAGGAATGAATAATGGAACAAAATACTACAGTTCTGTTTTGCAAGTGAAAAACTTCATGACCATCTTGTTTTGTATCTTTTAGTGGAGCATGCTGGAAATCTATCTGCATAATAATTTACCTGCAATTGTGCCCATGGGACTGCTGACATTTTGACTGCCACTGCCTCTGAACAATTAATCAAAACAATTAGTAACATACTGCTGGTTAACAATAAAAACAACAAATATTTTTAACATGTTAACAAACACAATCCAACTATTTACAGCCCACTAGTGGGCTAATTTGCTACTGCAATGTCCAACATAATCTTTCATTCTCATTATGAAACTGCCTCTGATACAAGCATAATTAATTATATGCATAACAGTTTGTGCTGGACACCAGTGGCTCAATGGATGGAACTGTGAGTTTCAATCCGTGTCCCAGGCTGTGTGCAGTTTGCATATGCCTGTCTTGGTTTCCTCTGATCGCTTTGACATTGTGGTTTAGGTAGACCAGTGTCTCTCTGTTGTTTTTAGTGTGTAATTATGAGCTCTGTAATAAACTTATATCATGCAGACTGTCCTCTGCCTTGTTCCCGCTAATTCTTGTGATAGGTTCCATCTTCTGGAGCATTTTTCATATTTTGCTATATTTATGTGTAAAGGCTTCCCTCCATCCGTCTTATAACCACTTAGCCATGGTCTGGGTCACCTGGAGCTTATCCCAGGCAACATAGGCTTGAGTACACTCCAGTCTATTTCACAACACATACACTCACATCCTCTATATAGAGAAACCAGTTAGCCTAAGTGCATGTCTTTGGACTGTGAGAGAAAACCCACATGACATGGAGAGAAGATGCAAACAGGCATAGTGAAAAAGTATGATTCATACCCTCAACCTGGGAGGTGCGAGGCCACAGTACGACCTACTGAGCCATCCACTAAATGTTTAAAATGAAAATAAATAAACTTTTTCAAAGGGTAGGGGGTGTATTGTAATGGATCTCCAACAAAATATATGTATATGTAATATTCCAAGACGTAATTCCATAAACATTCATCGTACTTCGAAAAAGACATGCCTTATTGGCCATAGGAACATAGGATTGACCCCATTTTGATCTCAATGAGAGACATTTTTTGCCACCATAGTGCAGGACCAAACAGAGAACAGCACCAATAGAGCAGTCAAAGATAAGGGCCTTACTCAAGGGCCCAAATATGATAGGATTACTCTGCCACACACAGAATTCAAATCGAAAACTTGCCAGACACTTATCTGTAATACAATGAGCTACACACCACTCCAATCCTAAATATCCTTCAGGATCCATAAAGTGTCTATCTATCTGTCTGTCTGTCTGTCTGATCTTAATAAGAAAGCCTTACTGCCAGATTTGCAACTTCATTAGAAGAACAAAGGAGCCTTCAGCGCCTTGCCACCTGTGTGCTGTAACGTATAGTACACTTAAAGGTAGAATTAAATCATAAAGTAGTAGTTTAAGTTTTTTTCACGACACTTTTTAGTGTTCATATTAGCTCTGGTGGACTAAAATGACGGTTTCCCGAGCATTGGTATGGGCAACTGAGGAGCTATGGCAGGAACGGGAGACATATTTTACAATTCTGCACAGAGAAATCACTCTAATGTAATACCGATTGTTCCTCCTTCATGTAAGCTCCTTGCAAAACATGCAGCTACATACAAATGAGATTTTTTATGAGCTTAATTCTCATTCAAATACTAAATAAAGCAGTTGCAGTATGACAGTCACATTTCCATTAATGCCTTGTCCAAAGATCTCTGCATCTCTGAGAACTCCCCTGGAATTCTAAGCTGGGATAGAGTGGCAGTATCATCTAGGCCACCTGCATTCATTACAGTGATCTGCAGACTGGAGCAGAGGAGCCACACTAGAGTTACGAGGAGCATGATGACAATAATGATGATACTGAGTACTTAATCAGGGGTATTCGAAACATGCATAGAAATCGGTCATCAGCCAAGGGAGTATTATCTGTGAACATCACAATCTAATTAATTAGGCAAATCTAGGTTCAGGACCTGACGCATTGCATACTGGAGAATATGTTCATAAGAAAAGGTAATTCTTGAACTTTTTTCTCCTTTAAAAAACAGACTTTGTAATGTCAGCCATCCTTCCATTCTAATTGATTATCCTTATCAGTGCTGTATGTAGGGAAGGGACTCATCCTAGCCAACAGAGAACTTCACACACACAGCAGAAACAACAGTGCTAACTACTGAGTAACTATAGCAAAGCCGATACTTTTGAATGATGCTATTTATTTATTATCTCCAATTCCAGCCTAAAATTACATTTTTGAGTATAATAATAATTGGTGACACAACAAAAAGGGCAAAAAACATTCTATTGTGGACCATTTATTTTCTTTTACCTGTTTGTATCTGTTCTTGTATTTTTAAAAGTATAGCTAAAATTGACCTTATGTCACTGTGTGAGCCAGCAAAAGGTGTAAACCCAGCTGGGTTGTTCAGTTTTACTGATGCATTTTCCCCATCCTGGGGTTTTATCCTAATTAATGATGACCAGCTGCCTTTAATTGGAACTAAAGAACTTGGTCTATATAAGAGGCAGCTATTCAGAGACTGGGGAGAAAGCAAGCTGTCAAGAAGGAATCTTTCTGTGAAAGAGGCTGCCTGTTTTTAAAAAGGCTTCTGTTATGTTTACTGCAGGCAGGAATAGGGTTTTTTTGGTTATGTGGACAGAGATGGGTGTAACAAAACACATCTGTTTTATCATCAGCGTGTTTAAAATATGTAGAAGGGTGGCAAATGGGTAGCTGAACTCTTTTACTGCTCTGTCTGGAAAGGAAGTCAGCATAGACTATTTTCGTTCAGAGTTTGTGGATCAAAATTGACATTAAGTTTCTGGTGATTATATTTAGCTAGAGCCAAAAACAACCTCTTTTTGGACTTATGAGAAAGTCATTATACCCTATATCAGACAACCCCGAATCTCATTGTTACATTTGCTGAATGACTTTCCTCTTTTGCTGAATTGCCTCCTTGACTTTCCTATAGTTGATGTAGATAAAGTCAGGCTTTGGAACTAGTATTATGGGGCTGCTTCAGTCACTATAGATAGGAATAGAATAGTGATACAAACAGTGCCCAGGTTATAAACGAGATCCGTTTCCTAAGTCTGTTTAAGTCGAATTTGTGGGAAAGTCAGAAAAATAATAATACAATATGTAATAACAGTAATAATTCTGTAAGAATAACTACATATAACACTGTTCTGTACCTTGAGCATAAGAACCACAGAAGCCATGCAGTGTTTTCACAAGCATCACAAAGTAGTTTGCGTGTTCATTGTTACAAACCATATAATTTAAAAACAAATTTTTTATATAATAGACTTAACCTGGGGACTGCCTGTCCTTTTTTCATCTCCATGGGGAAATTCTCTTTTTCTTACCCCCATCTTGCTCTGCATGAAACACATATACAGGTGAGAACATCTTGGGGGTCAATGCACAGGGTCAGTCCATGTCTGGCACTGCTGGAGCAATTAAGGATAAGAGTCTTGCTCAAGGATTCAATAGAGGCATAAATGTGCAAACTATGGAATTCCCCTACAAGATTCAACTATGTGATTCCTTTTTAACTCTGATTTCTAACATTTTCCAGATTTTTTCCAAGCAACTTGTTTTTGTTCTCTGGAAGTTGACATGGCTATAAGGATCTAATGATGACTCCTGATGGGGATGGCATGTGGTTATATGTTCTGTGCTGATATTTTTGCAGTATGTCCTCCTGTCAGGTCAGTAAATCTCCTAATCTGCTTCCCCAATACACTGTGTAGCTACGGATAGCTTTTTCCATTTAGTTTGAGTAATTTAGATTAGAGCAATAACACTTTCTCTCCAGACTCAAAAATGCATTCCTTATTTTCATTATTGCATGCCATTTCCAAATGCTTTCTACACCGCATGCAGAATTATTAGGCAAGTGTATATTTTGCTTGTATCTTCTCTACTTAGCAATAGTTTCAGTTCAGAATAATCTCCAATTAAGAATGGACTGTTTTAAAATAGAGCATGTTCAGAATTCACTCAGTATTTTCTGTTTAGAGTGAAATGGGAAACTGTGGATACTTTCCTGTTTAGAATAAATATGCAAATTATTATTACTATTAAAATCGGCTAGTAAAGGACCTTGCAGTGAACAGAGAAAAAAAATAGCGTAAGTCAGAGGGATGCAAAACAATTGAAATTGTCAAACTTTTAAAACATGATCATGTAGAGTTTAGTATTTTGTCGCAAACCGCCAAAGAAGATGGAAGAAGCATGTACACAAATCAACTGCCAAAAATATATGTCAAATTAAAGGGAAGACTTCCAGAAACTCTTTAGAATCAAATGGCACCATTTTCAATACTGTGACCTTAATGGAATCTCCGGAAGTACTAGGTACATTGTGCTATGTGACATTGTTAAGGTCACAAAGGCAGAAATATGACCTCCACTCAATAAGGCACATGAGCTCAAATGTCAAGAATGGGCAAGGACATGTCTCAGAACTGATTTTAAAAAAGGTTTTGTGGACAGATAAGATTGGAGTGACTCTTGATGGAGCAGATGGATGGCCCCATGGATGGACACCTTCTTCAAGTACTGACAAGGTGGTGGAGGAGTGATGGTCTGGTGGTGTGGACTGCAAGAATAAGTGATGAATTTGTAGGACCTCTCTGACTTGCAGATTGTGTAAAAACTCAACCGAAGATCTACTGCCAATTTTTAGAAGATATATTTTTCAAACACTGGTACAAATAGAGTTTAATCAATCAATCAGTTAGTTTGTATAGCACATTTTCATAGCCAAACACATTGACAGACCAAAGTGCTGCGCAGTGATAGATCAAAATGATACTAAGATTGAACAATGAAAACATATTTGAATAAAAAACTAAATGCACTGCACTCAATATTAAATTGATAAATAAACAGACAATACTCAGTATTTAATGGCCAAACCAAGAGACAATCATTGTAAAGACAAACAAGATACTGAAAAGAAAAAGTCATTAATCTAAACTTTCAGTAAGCAAGTTAGGGGCAGATTTTTGGTCCTGCAACAACAAAAGCACAACCCCTTACAGGCTTTTTATGCAGTCAAGAAATATTGGTTACTGGACTGGGAAAAGCGAGAGGGGACATAAGCAATATAAAAACTGAAGAAGATAAATCAGGGCCTTGCAAAAGAGATCACCAGTAAGGGTAGTAGGCATGTGTAATTTTTAAATGGCCATCAGATTAACGACTCCTGCTCCACCAGTAAGCATCAGTTTAAATGACTAGACAATAAAGTCATCATACAGTCATTACCCAATGTATGGTTTGAGTATAAGAAGTTCCCCTCAATATTAGTAACTTTATAAAGTAAAAGACAAAAGGAAACATCACGAGATTGTTTCAAGAGCAATTAATGTGGGGCTCTCTCAAATTTTCCTGTATATCTACCCTGGGGAACAGGCATGTTCATTTCTGTATCCACAATGATCCCCCACTTTACTTTGAATCTAATCACTGTTGTTACACTATATTTCTTCTGCAAAGATCCATGGAAGCTGCCTGATGGACTATTTTGCTAGTAGCCCTCACTCCATTATAATTCAGGTTTCGATGAGTGAATGTTCGCATTCTGTATTCAACAAAGACCAATATGCTAACCTTTCATTTATCTCAATGATCAGTATCAAGTATGTTAGTCCACAGTAGGCAGGGTTCCACCATCAATGACCACATCGATGTGAGGGAATTAAGGGTGTTATGATACACTTAATTCACATTACGGTACATGCCTCAGTTTTGGGTTCAGGGTTTGGTGCAGTTTTGGTACAGAAGGGAAAATGTAATGTATTTTGATTTTTTTTTAAATTAAAACTACAAATATAGTACAGAAACAGTTGCAATGCATGTGTCTGTGTATGAATTACAAAACCTAAGAAATGCTTCTTTGCACATTGTAAAAACTGATATAGAAGAATTTTTTAAAAACAAAAATCTAATATAACAATAATGATGAACTAAATCACATATTCTCTGCTACTGAGCATAGCCACATATTTGTAGCAATAAATACAATTATAGCCATAATTTTCTCAACCATGTCTTAATTTCCAGGATATAAGCACCTTCAGTGCCCCGGGGGGAGATTAACTTTCAGAGGCTGTTTTTGACTTGCTCTGGTCATGTATACATTCCAATTATGTTTTATCAAGTCAAGTCAAATAGGTCTTTAATGTCATTTTTAGCTGTACAGTTAGTACAGTACACAGTTAAAAATGAAACAACATTTCTATCTGACCAAAGTGCTACATAAATTAACACAAGACTAACACATAACCTAACAACGTAGAGTGCATAGTGTGCAATCTGTGCAAACATTGCAGGACAGTACAAAAAAGACAGGACAGCTGACATCGACAAGTACAAACAGCAGCAACTCCCAAATGAGTTAACATGTTTTCTTGTGTTTTCAACAACATATCCAAATTCAGTATAACAGAGCTGACAGACAGTCTTGGTCTTTTCAACTACTCTGATGCTGGTGGTTTATTAGGAAACCAAAATGATCCCAAACCACCAATTATGACTGGCCATAATCAGCATTAGCTGTAACAAACTCACACCTACAATTAACATAATGTGTTCTGTGTTGGATATCTACTTGAGAATTTAGGTTCTGCCAGTGTCAATAAATGTATTCATTCATTTCATTGTGCATACCAAACTGAAAAGGATGTACTACACGGTACACGACGCATATGTGGACTGTTACAGCCCTAAAGGAGATCTCTCTGCAAATGGTTCAGAACATTGAAAGGCAGTACTCCTGCCCGACAATCCTGAAAAACTTTGGGGGCCCCTTCAATCCTCTGGAAAAAACATGTGGTCAGCGTTGTGTTTTTCACCACTCTTTGAAAACAAGTGAAATGAAGGGAGTTTTGGAAGGAGCGCATTTTAGGGTATATAGTTTAAGAACTGGGGAAAGGAAGATTTTGGGTTTGTAAGGGCAGACAGCCAAATGGTTTTCCTGCCAAATGGACTACTGCAGCCAGGAATGGGTGCTGGTAGCTGCAGAGCCAATGTGGCATAGCTTTAGGCAAGCTAAAGATGAACTCTTCCAGCACCACCTGCTCTTTAATTTAGAATACTTTTCAACTCTCTGCTTGCAACCACTGTCCTCAGCAATCTAGGAACCTCTAGGCAAAGGGATCTTTAACCTTGCAATAGGTAACCTTATGCAGCATCTTCTGGGGTCCCCACCATCAACATTCCATTCTGATACACATCCTGAACTTGGGACATCATGCTACAGGCATCAACTTGATCCTTTTGGGACAGAAATATCAGCTGCATGAGCTGGAAAAATGGTAAGAAGCAACTCTTGTTCTAAGATATTTTGCATGCATCCATTATACTTGCAGCATCTTTTATCCATAATTTAGTTAGGTATTCTCAGCTCAAATTCATGACAGTTAAAAGAGCTATGTCTTAATGTCTTTTCCAGTTATTTAAATGAAATCCATCTTTATTAATCTCATTCTGCTAAATTCCATTTATAACTGTCTTTGGCCTAATAATGGCTATATTTCTTCAGTGAAAAAAATGTTTAACTATTTGTTTTTTTATGGCTTACATTGTGTAATTATATGCTAATAATATATTTTGATATAATGCAAGGTCTTCACAAAAATCCCGGACATCTCACCTCTTAGCCTGCTCCCCTGATGATGACCATTTGGTGTCATCTTAGATAATTATCTTAAAATCTACTGCTAATAGCATTTAGGTTTGATTTACTGGCTGAATCATAAAATCCAAAAATCTTAGCATTTCCGACCAATTTCTATGTGATTTGCTCCTGTTATCGGGGTTTCTCAAGCAAAGCATAATCATCAAAAGCAGGCTCAGCTTTGGGGTAGAACCATATGATACAGAGAAGTTGGAAAATGTACTCACACTTCACTGTAGTCATTTTGCTTAAATTCGTACATTAAGACTGTAAACACATAAGCCTCCTCACACTATATCAGAAGACATAGACCTGTGATGCACTGGCCTGCTCTTTGGGGCATTCTCCTATCTTGTGCATTGGCTTGGATAGTCTCCCCTTGTATAGACAGTTGTCAAATGGATGGATCAATGGATGGTTTTCCTCTCACAAAAACAAACCTTTAAACAAATATATTCTGGGTAAAACAAGCAATCCTAAAACAGTATGAAGTTCAAAACGATAAAATTTATGATTAAAAAAGTCACCCATTAAAGGACAAATCAGTCAGAAGCTTTATGCATTAATATAGAATGCAGTTAGCCATCAGCCACCAATCAGTGATCTTCCTGAAACCCGATCCTGGAAATACATCTATTTTATCCAGTCGTGTCTGGCAGCCTATTCACTCAATTTTTACACCTTGGTCCAGACCATTAGTGAGGACCTCTCAATGCTATTGCCATCACATTGCACACTTTGTATTAACAGTGTCATGCTCAGGAGTACTATGCTCCAATCTGATCTTGGTGATTACACCTCCATTACATGTTCATAAACCTTAAGCCCACCGTTTAATAACTGTAATCTATCCTGCTACATATACAGTCATTCTTGCTGTAAACCATAGACTGCACCAAAGATGTTGAGACTATCCTCAGTCATAATGGTAATATATCTACATTTACATTTACATGGGAACCAGCCTTCTTAGTTTAGGAATGGGTAAAATTGATCTAACTAAGCAATGGTTATGCAGTTTTTTTCTCATAACTACTTGATGTAGAGGCCACTGATTTGCATGCATGTAAAACTCTTAAAGATGGATTTGGTCCAATTTTTGATAAGATGGAAATTAATTCAGAGTATCACCTGTCACCCAGCATAATTTACTATGGTAACTTTAAAATGACAAAAATTGAAAGTCATTCTTCAGGCTGCTAAGGTGAAAAACAACAAAGAATAAAATATTTTTTATGTAATCAAATTTAACTCCAACTTGTGATCCATTCTTATCTTATCTAAAAGAAATTATGTGAAATATAAACACTACTGTATAAATTGTTACATTAAGATGGTTGGCTCTCTTTCACTCTTTGTGGTATTTTTCACTTTTTCACTCTTTGTAGTATGGAGAAGTCTCCACTATATGTCTTGGTATTCTTGCAGGATTGTCTTGCAAATTATCTCTTCCTCGCCCTGGCAGGTCCTGCAGGCAGCCTGAAGGTTCATGCTGACACATACAAGACAGAGACTTTATCACTCAATATAAGCAGAATTAATCTGGAGCACGAATAAGAAACTAGCATGTACAATTTCAATTTTACACCTATCATGGTCACTATAAAAGAACCCCCCTGACCCACTACTGATGTCAGTTTGTATATTCTTCCATGGAGGGAATGAAACTTCAAGTACTGCCCCAAACACCAGGTGCCAGCCCCAGCTCAACTTCCCAGCATCACCCTTCTGTGGAGGAAGTGGTCTGATCTGCATACACTGTGGCCTATATCTGCCCAGCCTTTATAAGTGGTGTCACATCTTAATACCAATATGTCACTTTTGAGTCATGAGAGATGATCATATGATTGTCTAAATCTAGCCCCACAGTCTATTTGGAGTATCATAAACTACAGACAGAGCTTCGATGATTCACAAAATAAATAGAGGTACCTTTTTAGCTGGGGAAGATGGTGGTGCAGGAGCTAGTGCTATTGTTCGGCAACTGGAGGGTTGCAGGTTCGAGCCCTAGTTCCTCCTGACCCCATCAAAGTGTCCTTGAGCAAGACACTGAACCCCCAATTGCTCCCGGTGTGCAGATTGGCGCCTTGCATGGCAGCCTCTACCACCTGTGTGAATGTGTGTGTTGAAGCTCTATATAAATGCAGTCCATTTAGCCTTCATTATAAATAAACAATATTCATGCAATATAATTAATTGTGGTTGATTTATATTTATAGTATACTGAACTCTCCAGAATTATTGGCACTCTTCATAAAAATGATCATAAATGCTTTTGCTGTTTCACCTTGATCTTCAATCAAAGTATGAGCCAGGTTCATAGCCAGAAATAAAATTCATGGTTGTCTGACAGCCCTATTGTGGGGAGGGTATTCAAGCCCATAATTGTACTACCTGTCTATGTGCCGGGTGTGAGTGATATCAGAGCTGTAACTAACGAAAGTGTCACAATTATTCAGAACCCTCAGGAATTACAACATTAAAATACTACTGAACTATACTCCTATTCAGATTTAACATTTTATGAAAATTCATAAACAGTCTTATGGCACCCTCAGTCCTCTACCAACAAAGGGTGACTGAGCTTTCTGCTATTAGGACAATAATTTCCAAGTTTATAACAACTGGTGTTGTGAGTGGAGGTGAAGTGATGTCTTGAACTTCTCCATGGCATTATACTGTGTTTTCTACAATGGACTAGCATCCCATCCAAGGTATCATCTAGCTCATGCCCTATGCTTCCTGGGTATGACTTCTGGCTCACATGTACTGGATAAGGAGTTATGGAAGATGGATAGAAGAATATAACCACAACTGCAATCTCTAATTCCTTCATTACCTGCTGTTGTGTATACATGTAAATAGGTATGGGAATCTCCCAAAATAACACCAAATACAATGTTACAGGTTTCGCATCTAATTCAGAGAGACCGACAATCGATTAGGCTTTTAAACTTTCCTTGCGAGATCATCAAGCTTATTACACTCCTTCAACCCGGACGTGAAGGGTTTTACAGCAACTCATCTTCAAACACCGCAAGAACCAACTTTTCAGCGAATCTGCACAAGAAATAGTGTAAGTGAAATTTTATTTTAAGATAGCTAGTGGTGATGTGTTTTGTAGCGAGTGTAAAATGTTTAGCCTTAGTTCATCCGTCAGCAATGATAGCTTAAATAGTGATAACTTTATCTGTAGGAAGTATAAGGCAGTAGAAACTCTGACAGAGAGAGTTATAGAGCTAGAGTCGCGCCTCCAGACATTAGCACAGTCGCCAGGTAGCCAGTTAGTTGCAGGTTTGCAGTGTTACATGCCATAAGAGTTTTGTATGTGTCTACAGGACACCAGGGTCTTCTGCCCCAAGCTCCACTCACCACTTGCTGCCCGCCTCCCAGTTTCCGGCCACGCCCCTTCCGCCCTCTGATCCTGGCCCTGTGTTCCGGTCAAGGATAAATCCTACTGAACACATCCAGCTTGAGCTCTTGCTCAAGCTTTGTCTTTTGCTATTACTGTGTTAGTCTGTTTTTCATTGACTTCTTGTGTATGACGGTTCTGATTGTGTGGTTTCTGGTTTTCTACTTTGTCCCTTTTTGTACCTTTGCCTTTGGTTTGTTTGTCTTCTGGTTTTGAACTCTTGCTTAGCTCCTGACTACTGTCTTTGCCTGTATGTTTTCTGTCTGTCAGGTGCGTAAGGAGTGACTGCTTTTTTGTTTATGCGTATGTGGTGTTTACTGTGATTTTGGTTAGGGAGTTATATTTAGTCTTTGTCATTTCTTTTTCTCTTGTTTTCATTACCTTTAGAGTTAGCTTAGTTTGGGACGTGTTCGTTAGCCGTTTTGGTTGTTGTTTTGGCCTGGGTCACCCCAAAAGTTTGTTGCACCTCGTGTTTGTAAAAGTGTCTGTTAATAAATATAAAAAAAATACAAAAAAAGATCCCTTTGTTTCCCTTGTTCCCTTTTCCCATTCCTTGGTTCTCGTCTTCACCTCTCCTTTTCCCTTACCTTTCTTTCGGTCCTCAACCCTAGACTGGGGATCGTAACAGCAGTCAGGGAGTCTGGGGACTTCAGAATTACAGTTAGACAGCACGGTCCAAACTCCGGCATTAGAAGGGGGAGTGGATGACAACTCAGCGACACAGCCCGAGTTTCGGCGAAGGTTACTCCCGAGCATCACCTTCCATCTCTCTCTCAGCGTGTCGAACAGGTTTTCCCCGCTCAGTGAAACACCCACTGAGATACCTGTTGAAAGTGCTCTGGTGATAGATGATTCTATCCTACGACACGTGAATATAGCTAGACCGTTAGCGGCACCAGCAGTTGAGGTAAATTGCTTACCGGAAGCCAGAGCACCGGACATCCAGGCCAATCTTAAGGTGTTGACCAGAAACAGATGTAGATATTCCAAGATAGTTGTCCACGTTGGCTCCAATGATGTTAATCTCAGACAGTCTGAGGTTACAAAAAGTAATTTTAAATAGGTGTGTGAGCTACCCAAGACAATGTCCCAGGCAGTAATCATGTCTGGCCCCCTCCCAGCTAGATGTGGTGCTGAGACCTACAGCAGGCTTTGGTCGCTGAACTGCTGGCTGTTAAGGTGGTGCTCTGAAAATTGCATAGGTTTTGTAGATAAGTGGTCCACTTTCGAGGGGAAGCCTGGTCTTTTGAGCCGGGACGGTATCCACCCCTCATGGGATGGGGTGAATATGGGGTGCTTCCCATATTTCAATTAACTTAGCAGCTAGCCTTTATGCAGGTACAGGTTTAGGCCTTTGACAAACCGGAACTAAGGCCAGGCCGCAGGCGAGTTGCCCTGAGTCGTCACCTAGGTGCCACTAAATTGACATTGTATATGTACCCCGAACCAAAAATAGTACACGTAGACCGGAAAAAGCATCCCTTTCAAATTTAATTTCTATTAAGTTAGAGCAGCTGATACAGACCACCTGCACCACTAAGATAAACATAGGATTACTAAATATTAGATCACTAACAACTAAGGCACTTATTCTAAATGAAATGATTTCTGACCACGTCCTAAACATGCTGTGTCTAACAAAAACATGGGTAAAACCTAAGGAGTACTTAGCCTTAAATGAGGCGACACCTCTGGGATATAGTTATGAGCACAGACCCCGACTAAATGGTAAAGGTGGAGGCATTGCAGCAATTTGTGAAAAAACACTACCAATAATGTAGAAGTCAGGATAGTTACTTCAACTGAGAGAGCAATAATTGGGGGGATTTTAATATTCATGTAGACAACGAACATGATCCCCTGACAATAGCCTTTACGAATGTACTAGACTCTATGGGTATCACTCAAAATGTAATTGGGCTTACCCATAATTGCGGTCATATCCTTGATTTAATCCTATCGTTTGGTCTTGATATAGATAATGTAACTCTACTGCCTCAGTCCAGTATTATCTCTGACCATCATTTTATTATGTTCAATATTTACCTTGCTCAAAATATTAGCCCCCAACTCGTTTCTATGCCAAATGTACAGTCACATCAAATACAGTGAATAACTTTATCGATAATCTCCCTGAGCTATCATTTTCGACTGCTCCTTGGTATAATGACCACATGCATACTTTAAAACAGGAGACACGTAAATTAGAACGTAAGTGGCATCAAACTAAACTAGTGGTGTTTGAACTAGAATGGAAAGAGGTTATGGGTAGCTATAAAAAGGTTCTTTGTGCCGCTAAATCAGAGTATCTATCACAACTAATTGAAATAAACAAAAATAATCCTAAATTCTTATTTAATATGGTGTCCAAGCTGACTAATAACCAGACTACTACTCAAAGTGTGCCCGCGTTATTTTCCAGTGACTTTATGAAATCTTTTGACAAAAAAATATGTTCAATTAGACATAACATTTAGAATATTTAAAATAACTACATTCTCTGGCCTTGACACAGCATGCACTAATACTGCAACCGCCCTATTTGACGCATTTGCCATGGTTAACCAGTCAGAACTGATGTCCTTAAATTTATCTTCAAATTCATCTACTTGTATGCTAGACCCTATTTCAACAAAATTATTCAAAAAGATGATCCCGGCATTGATTGAACCACTACTAGCAATAGTAAACTCCTCAATCAGCATCGGCCATCTACCAAAATCTCTTAAACTAGCAGTAATTAAACCTCAATTCCATCCATCCATCCATCCATTTTCCAAACCACTTATCCTACTGGATCGCGGGGGGTCCGGAGCCTATCCCGGAAGCAATGGGCACGAGTAAACCTCAATTGAAGAAGCCAAACTTGGATACCTTGGAAATGATTAACTATAGACCAATCTCTAATCTACCATTTATCTATAAACTAATAGACCGAGTTATAGCTAGTCAACTAACATCATTTCTGCAGTAGAATCAGATTCATGAGAGATTTCAGTCTGGGTTTAGAGCTCATCATAGCACAGAGACTGCTCTACTGAAAGTAGTAAATGATCTTCTCCTATCTGCTGACCAAGGCCGTGCCTCGCTCCTAGTGCTTCTTGACCTTAGTGCTGCTTTTGATACTATAGACCATGCCATTCACCTACACAGGCTTGAACATAGTGTAGGCATAAGGGGAGTGGCGCTCTCTTGGTTTAAATCTTACCTCTCAGACTGCTATCAATAGTAATTCCTCATAACATGTCAAGGTCAGATATGGAGTGCCACAAGGTTCAGTTTTAGTTCCCCTACTATTTTCACTCATGGTAATCTATACCACACTCAGACACAATCTCTGCTTTTAAGTCAAGGTTTAAGATGTACCTCTTTAGCCAGTCTTTTGGATAGTAAAATCTAAGGTGAATGGCAAACCTGGAGGTTCATAGTCATTTGAGATTAAAAGTGAAAGGGTGGATTTTTGCTATCGCCCTGCCACTCTTGCCGATCACTTACAGTAAGCTGTTGACGATAGGTTGGCTTGACGCCAAAACCCCTGGAAACCCTCATGTCTGTGCTTCCTTCCAGGTCTTTCTTTTAGCCAAGCTGCCATAGTTACTTTAGTACTGATGGAGGTTAGGTTAGGTGTAGGGAAATAACTCTTCTCCATCTTCTCTTTTCCGAGCTGATCCCGAGTCGACACTACACCGTGTGAACCCTCACCTGGACTCCTGGACTACATGAAACCAACTGGGACTTTAAAACTATATGAACTCAAATTAATGGCAATATAAATGCATTTCCATGCTCCCTGGTCACCCAGAGGAGGATTGGGTACCCCTCTGAGGCTAGGTTCCTCTCAAGGTTTCTTCCTGATAGAGGGAGTTTTTCCTTGCCACTTGCTTGATGGGGTTCTGGCCGGTTAAATGTAAATTGCTTTGTGACAATGACTATTGTTAAAAGCGCTTCAAAATTACTTGTAACTAAATCAACACAGTGTGAAATATAATGTACATGGACTCTGTATGAGATCCAGTATCATTAATTTTTTCCAGGTGTCATAAAACACAATGGATGGGGGTGAGGAATCATAGCACAAAAAGCTGTCACATGCATGCATAAACACCGCAAAAGGTAGTGACCATTTTGACAAGCTTTGTATTTCATGCATAATGTCTTAACAGTCTGAAGAATTATCACGTGCCTCAAATTTTACCACCATTCTGGTCCTGGGGTCAGCTTTGCTTCTGTAACACAATCAGTGGAAAAACTGTCCCAGTTGTCTAATTACAGAAATAACCAACACGTGCAAGTAAAGCACCGGTTGAATACATATAGGAATTCATTGGTTTTTGTGTATTACATACATGCATACAGGTGATGGCAAAGCTTGGAAACAGAGCACAGGGTAAGCCATTTATCTAGTGTTTGACCCACGAAAACATACTTTTAACTTTGTATTTTTAGAAAATGTACTGCAGATTATGGTGTGATTTGCTCTATAAAATTCACCTAAATAACAGAAAACATAAATGTATTACAATAAAAAAAACTAAGAAAAGTAATGGAATTCTTAAAAACTTATTTTATGGTTCATATGACCTATTAAACTGTAAAAACACATGTGAAATAGCTATAGCGAGAGAAAAAGGAACAACAACATATGTCACAAAAAAAAAACTGAGATGTACACTAGTGACTTTGCTGGGACCGGTCACTGTTTCCAGCATGAACCTCCCACCAGTTCACAGTTCGCCTTACTTCAGTGATTCAAGGGCTCCTGTAAGAGAAACCAAAGTAGTGGTGTTATTTCCTTTCTCAAGGGTTAGTAGCTGTCGGTTCAAAATCTGCTTCTCACACTAAAATATTCACAGTCTATGCAGCTAGCCAAAAAAAAACTAAATTTAAATCTATATTTATAATAAAATCTACCATTTACCTCTGTAACTCATGCCATTCTTATATATTGGTGAATTCTGTTTCTGAATGGTTACATATATTTCTAAAGAAATGCTGCATGCACTATAAGAGTATTTCTAAATCTAATTTATTGAACCATTCAACACTAAAAGAAAACATTTAAATAATAACTCTGTTTTCTATAAAAAATAATCTTGTTACCTCTTTTACAAATATGAATATACAAAGCCACAGCACTGAAGGTCATACCTGCCAACACTCCTTTTTTCCCTGGGCTTCTCCCATATTCCAAGGTCATCTCCTGGTGCTCTTCCATTTTGTTTCTCTTGAGAAACTCCTGTAGTTTGGTTGGCTCCCAAACTTTATTATGAATAATCGTCAAACACACGTACACGTTTGTTTATGTCTGACATTACCCAAGTTGTCAGTCTAGACATACAAACCACACACTACATACAATTTCAACCCATCTGTCACCACAACTTGGCAACCCACAACCTGATTCTAGGGGTGTGTGCAGCTGCACCCTGAGCATGCTGGAAGGCCAATTGAATGCTGGATAAATTAGTTATATAAACATAAATTGCCATTTGGTTTGTACAACAGTGTTATACTGCAGTGTTTCTTTAATAAATAGATGTTGATGTTTTTGTCATAAGTATAAATAAAAATGCAAAGAAATCTGGGGGGTATTCCACATAGCAGGATTAAGGGAAAGTCTGACTTATTTTGACAAGTCTAACTAATTTAAGTATGAATTCCATTCCATCAATGTGTCTTAAATGAATCTCGTGGGTTTTACTCAAGGCATGCTGCTATGGCAATTTACGCTAAGTCTCAAACCTGCTCCGAGCAGTTTTTGTTCTTGGTTAAGTCGAGGTTTCTGCGTAAGCCAGCCCTATATGAGCACCACCCCTCCAACTACAATTTCTCCGAAGACAATGCCGGCGTACCTGGATGATCCATACGACTTTAGCGCGCAAATCGTGAGGGGCTCTCTCTGTCAATATGTATGAAATGGAGCAATGGCATATAATACGCATACAATGTATTAAGTAATAATTGTTAGAGAGAAAGTTATTCTGAAAATCCAAGGGGTGTGCATTGTTCCCTGTTGTCCACTAATCAAAGCAAACTTCACTAGATGTGCCTGTCTTGTCTAGTTTTAAAGTTATTAACCCATTCATGTATTGTTCCATTGCAAATTATACGGATACATTCGAACATTCGAAAATTTATTCAAATTTGTACATACGACAATCTGGGAAACAAAGGGGTGTGCATCAATCGCCATGAGCCAAAAATGCTAAACCACTGTATCATTACAGCTGAAAGAATCTGTAATATTAGCTAATATGCTAATGCTACACATATGCTTCTGTTTTGTCCTGTTGTAAATCATTTGTTTGTTAAACAATGGCTCACCGTCCATTAAGTGTAATATTAACAGACACCTTTTTCTTATTAGCTGTAAACATAGAAACGCACTATTAAGTGGTAGCTAGACACAAGAAATCTTTCATAATGAGTAGAAATATAAATACATAGCCCTACCACTTGACATGATGCTTTTATATTTCATCTTGACTTGCTGCCACGTACGCTTTCCACTACTATTGCATTTGAAATCGGATCAGTTAAGTTATTGTTAACATTAGGTTTACATTGTGAGTAACATCACAGTAATGGAACTTTAGGGAGCATTACATTACTTAACAGCAAATAATAGGTAACTTCTGAATTGTGTCGCATCTATAAGCATCTGTATTTATTAAAAGTTTTTAATTTCTTTTCAGACAACACTTCATAGTCTAATACTCGCTTGTGAGATATTTTAGACCACGTTTTATGACCATGAAAATGTACTTATGCATTTACTCAGTCGGCAATACGTTGCCAACAAGCCTGCCTGCTTTTGTTGGCTGTAGAGGCATTGGACTTTCAGCTTGCAGAGTTGATTTAATTTCCTCACAACCCTGCATAATTAGCATGCAGTCTTCCTCCGGAAATATGGAGATCGCGCCAAGACCCAAACGGTGACTTGCGCTGAACGTGCTCCATTTATGTGAATGCACACAAACTCCAATGCAGTTAACACCGATTTAACAAATCAACTCCTAAACTGGCGTCGTAGTACTGATTAGCACCGATTGAGACAACCCGATTTTGTCAACCCAGCGTTCGCAAATTAATTCCAGGTTAAATCTGATTTGGTTAAACCCCCTTCGTAGTGCAGGCCACAGGTTAACTGTCTCGCTTAGTTAAGCGTTGTCTCGAAAAACGTCCGACATGTGGGAACAGAGTCCCAAAAGATCGTTCCGTCCGACGAAATTCCGCGATCTTACTACTCATGTTATGTAATCTGTTGAATTATGTGTCCTCATCTGTCATAATATTTTACATTATGTAACTGAATTATTTTGTTAACCTGTAAGGTGTACCAAAATGACATGATTTTGTTTGAGTTAGCGGAGGAATACGTCTTGTATATACGTATATAAAAATGGAACCCTGTAGTCAGTGCTGTGAGTAAAACAGCACGAGAAAGCAGAGAATAAAAACCATATTTTCTGAAGTAATCCTCTGCGTGATACTGCCATAATATGGAGAACAGAGCTGAGATTGATTATAAAAATCATGTCTCAGCATTCCAATTAATTCCAGAATAATTACAGTAAAATCCCATTATAGTGGACTCGCTTATACGTCTATAACGGACGAGGTTGTGCCAAGGTTGTTCCAGATGTTGTGCCAAAAAGTGACTGTCTGTCAGAAACTGATTACAATCCGCGGGAGCGCGCACAGCCTGTTCGGAATGCATCGCACAGTTTCTATGCTACTACAGCGGCCATTTTCGATATCAGATCGTCTTAAAGTGAAAAAACTATACAGTACATGTGTCCCCGAGCTAATAGCGAAGGTATGTCTCTGTTAGATCTAAGGGTTTGGTGAATTTTTAAATAAATTACTGTAATAAGAGTCAGAGGAAGCCATTGTCATGTAAAACGTTTTAAAGCAGTCATTGCTCGTAAATGTGTTGTAAAACTGTAACCTTATGTCATGAAGCCATGGAAGTTCAAATGCGACACGTTAATGTAATTTAGTCTAAATGAGTCTCACTACACAACCGATGTGGACTACTTATGAAATAAAGACAATTCTTCATCTTGCAGTCATACAGTGGATTTTTAGCCAAAAAGTGATTACAGTCAATATAGTTTTACTGACAGGCATTTTCTGCCTGACTTTAACTGTTTTGCACTCTTCTGGGTTATATTGACAGAATTAGTAAACATATAACCAATTTTTACCACTTTAAACACCTGTATAGGACCAATATGACCAGTACAATACAGTTTTCCTATTGCCAAAAAGTGATTAACGCCAATACCTTTTTACTGACAAGCATTTTCTGCCTGACTTTTTGCCTTAACTGTTTTGCACTCTTCTGGGTTATATTTACAAAACTAGTAAATACCTTTTTATTGAAAACCTCTCTCTGCCTGACTTGAATTTTTTAGCACAAATGGATAAGTACATTTTAAACCATGTACTCTATTTTACCTCTTTAAACAAGTATAATGCAACATTCCAACTAGTAAAGTGCTGTTTTCTACCTGACAACTGTTTCTACCATACACCTTTAAGAATATGCAGAAAAAGCATCGGATATAGCGGACTCGCATATAACGGAATTTCGCTTATAATGGACAAACGATTTGGTCCCATGTGCCACTTTTAACTGTAGGTTTATTCGGCTGTAACGGACATGCAGGCTCCGCTTACAAGGTGCGTGGCGTGCTGGTGATATCCAGCGCAGATACGTAGTCGGGATTATTAATAGTGACACATCTGGTCAGGTGAAGTTGAATTATTACATGTACAATATAATAATCTATACCACAAGTGTGTCTGCTAGGGTGTGGCATGAGCAAATGGTGTCCTGCAGTTGTGTTCTGGGCAGAGCAACTCTGGATATAATGGACTGTTTTGCCAGGTCCCTTGAAGTCCGTTATAATGGAATTTTACTGTAAAATAAAAGCGCAGGCATATTGTAAAGGTCAAACATGAAATGCAATGACTGAAATTGAAAAAAAAAATCCGTTAAAATAATATGAACAGGCAGATATTTTTATATTTTGCTTAATCATTGTCTACTTTGAAAGTTTATTACTAAAATAGAAAAGACAAGACATGGTTATTTGCGCAGCACATTTCACACGGATACGATTGAAAGTATTTTACGGAGATCAAATAATAAAGAATGCATTATACAGTAAGAACGACACGTGAACTCAACCCAGAAGGTTCCCTGTTGGCTATGGGGATCGAACCAAGAACTTTCACAGTGTAAGGCACAAACCACTATACCACCATGCCACCGTACTAGGCACTTGTAACATTTACATAACTTACGCATTTAGTCTGTCTGCAATTCATTGCCAAGCCGACTGCCTGGCTGTATTTATGGCCAGAGTGTTGCCTTTTTTAGCGATTACATCTTTGTATTTTTCATACAGCTCCATCAGCAGCATTTGTTCTGCAGCGGAAAGAAACACCGCTCTCATTTTACACGCTTTCTGATTCATTTGGTCAATCTATCGTTCATCCATTCATTTGGGCTTCTTAAATATCGCGGGTGTGTGCACTAAGTAAGACTATGCAAGTCTGTCTTGAATAAGCCTTAATTAGTTAAAGCTGAACTGATTTTGTGGAACAACATGAGGCTAAGTTTAGAGATGGTGCTTGGTTGAGTCTGACTTTTTCAGGAAAGTCTGCCTTTCTTCAGCTACGTTCATGGAATACCCCCCTGGTTATTTATTTACTCACCTTTTTATGTGTTTGTTTGTTGACTTAACCAACCCCCTTCCCATCCACCACTGAAGAACACTCCTGTTTTTTGAAACCTCAATGTTAGCAGGTTTTTTTTTTTACGTATACCTGAACCCTAAAGGGAATGCTTTTTTTTTAACCAGTCCCTCTAATACTTGACCTGAGGTATGCAAAGACCAGGAAACCTGTTTCAACAAGGAATGAAAAAGTTGAATAAATTAGGCTTCTGTTAAGTTACTTGTCTTGCCCCACTCTGGGAAATTGAGAATTATTTTTCCAGTTGCCAGTCTAGAGAGCGCTGCTGATATCTAGAGAGTTATAACCAAGACATTAGTCAGAGGGCACATGTCAGCTGTTTGCTTTCTGACAAGAATGGGACTGTTTCTGACATATCTGTCAGATATGAAAACTCAGTAGGATTAATATTAGGGAGAGATTTGCAGAAAAATTCTAATAACTTAAAAAATCTAATATACTGTACTACATTGTAAGAAGTATGCACCAATCAATAAACAGTGGGAAAATGTTATGCTAGGAAAATTATTATATTTGACTTATTTGAAAATGTCAAGGGGGTGGCATGGTGGTGCAGTGGTTAGCACTGTCGCCTCACACCTCTGGGACCCGGGTTCGAGTCTCCACCTGGGTTACATGTGTGTGGAGTTTGCATGTTCTCCCCATGTCATAGTGGGGTTTCCTCCGGGTACTCCAGTTTCCCCCCACAGTCCAAAAACATACTGAGGCTAACTGGAGTTGCTAAATTGCCCGTAGGTGTGCATGTATGAGTGAATGGTGTGTGAGTGTGCCCTGTGATGGGCTGGCCCCACATCTTGGGTTGTTCCCTGCCTCATGCCCATTGCTTCCGGGATAGGTTCCAGACCCCCTGTGACCCAGTAAGATAAGCAGTTAGGAAAATGGATAGATGGACTTTCTTATTGGCAATTGTTTTATGCTTTAGGGAAAAATTTTACCTAGTTTGTGCAATATGTTCCACCACTCCACACAATTCAGCAACCTTGTGTTAGATAAGTGTTTGAAAGCTAGATGGATGCTCATGAGGATCAGTCTTTTATAATCACAGTAATGAATCTGTGCTTTTCGTTACTGCCTGCCACATGTTAAGAACAATGTAAGGTCACCTGTCTTATAAATGTTTGTTAAGAGTTGTGGCACTTCTATTGAGTTAAATAAACTAGCACACAAACAAGTTTCCATTTACAGATTCAACAAAAACCTAATTTTACTTAACAGTAGCATAACCTGCTTACCAGCAGACCTTAAGAATAAAGAATATAACCATAATAAACCATATAAATAACTGTAAGATACAGGAATAGGCATGGAAGTCTCAGGTGGAGGCAGTGCATTCAGGTTGACCTTTTGGCAATTTCTAGTAATATAAAACAGTTTAGCTCACACTAGGCCATCATGGTACTGTAATGAATACAATGAGAGGATTCAAGTGCAGAGCAGATGGTTGTTTAATTAGCAGGCAAGTAACATTGTCAGATACGGGTAAGGTCAAACCCAGAGAAGGAAGCAATCAGGAATATCCAAAAATATGCTCCAAGGGGAACACAGGTATAGCCAAAAGATCAGTAACAAAGACGCAGTCCACAAGGATACCAGAACCAGAGAGATGCAAAGGCAAAAATCAGAGGTTCAGAAAGACAAGAATAGGGGTCCAACACAGTAACACTATCACAATCATCCAAAACGCTCAATATGGGGCAAACACTCATTGCTTTGTAAAGAGTGAGTGTGGTAGCAGGCTTTAAACACCAAAACAATCATGAAAGATGACTTGCAACTGTTCAGAATTCAAGTGATGCCGATTGCTGTAGGCAGGGCTGTATGGCTGAGGTTTGGCATGGTTGAGCCTGCTCCAACGTAGGTGTGACAGGTAGATTACTGAACAACTTTAAAAAGTGAAGTGGATATACAGTACTATGAAAAAGTCTTATGCAGTCAAAGGAAATGTTTGAAGCTCTTTACCTGAGGTAGTAAGTGCATATTTGCTAAGAAAAAAAATCACAAAAACATTTTAACATTAGGGGGCGGCATGGTGATACAGTGGTTAGCACTGTTGCCTCACACCTCTGGGTCCCAGGTTCGAGTCTCCGCCTGCGTCACATGTGCGTGGAGTTTGCATGTTCTCCCCATATCGTCGTGGGGTTTTCTCTGGGCACTCCGGTTTCCCCCCACAGTCCAAAAACATGCTGAGGCTGATTGGAGTTGCTAAATTGCCCATAGGAGTGCATGTGTTTGTGAATGGTGTGTGAGTGTGCCCTGCGATGGGCTGGCCCCCCATCGTGGGTTGTTCCCTGCCTCGTGCCCATTGCTTCCGGGATAGGCTCCGGACCCCCCGTGACCGAGTAGGATTTGGAAAATGGATGGATGGAATTTAACATTAAACCATATGCAAATTAACATTAACACAAGCATTTCTTCTGTCCTCCAAAAAATTACTTATGCCTTGTTGCACAGCTAGATGAACACTGCTTTGGTTCCCAAACCTCTGCTAAATGGTACCTCAGCCACTACATACACTCATTAAATTTCAACACCAGCTAAATTAATTAATTAACTCAATAGTTAAATAACTGAGTGAGGTACTGATTAGCCAAAAAAGGTGTTAGGGTATGTTCACACCATAGAAGCCAAAAAATGCAATAAAAAGCACAACATGTGCGTTCTTACATTTTTTTCCACATGTGCTTTTCTGCATTTTCATCTCACGTTTGTGTGCGTTGTTATACATTTTCAATATTACGTTTCATTATGCATTTTTAGGATTGTACACATTTAAATATTATTGAAATATGCAAATCATAAAACTAAATGTAGATGACACTGATATTGTAGTGTGGGTTTGTGAGGAGATTTTGAGGAGGTAGGTTGGAGATTTTGGTGTGGAGATCACAGGTTGTTAATGGCGTTAAATTCTGACTACATTTTGATTAAAAATTTATTCAGAGCCTCTTTTAGCTTTAGTGGTCATAGTGGCAACTATATGTCGCAGTGATTATGGTAAAGGAGAGAGTGAAAAACGCATACAAATATTTTGCAATGCATTTGTATCCATTATCCATTGTCATTAATGAGAGTACGCGGTGCAGAGAAATGCGTGCAGCAGTGCATTTTCATAATGCACTGCAACGCAGCACACTAGTGGAAACATCTACTGGCATGTTGATGAAAAGCCCAATGCAACATCCATAGTGGGAATGAGCCCTTATGTTTTAGTTGAATGCAATCTCTTCGTTGACCAGTTTTAAATTCTGCAATACCAGAGCAACAAAAATATTACTGGGACATAACTACTTGTGGAACACCACAGACCATTAGCATTAATTCAGGTCATACAGACCTGTACAAAAACTTTTCATATGGATTTTTATGCTCATAGTCTATATTCGGCATGAAATCCGTGTATTTATGAGTGCAGGAAGCTTTTGAAATGGCTCATAACCTTTCACCAGTGAACCCTGTCAATATGAAAAGTTTACACTGGGACATACAGTGACAGATTTAAAATTTTAATTGGATTTACATGGATTGTTGTCTGTGAGCCTGGACTTGAATGATTTTCTCATCATGCGTTCCAATGGCACACGGATAGTTTGAGCCTCATCATCCTGTTCTCTAAAGTCCTATTCCAAGAATTCGGCAGGTTATTGACAGCTAGTCTGAATCTTTAAACATCAGATTTTTGTCTTACTATTTTATCTAACTATAACATTAAGACATCAAAAATAGTGGTATATTCCATACAATTGACTACAATGAATGCAAATAACTAGAACAAACATAAAACTATGTTGAAACAAGAAGCATATGGTGTACTTGTCCTTGACAGCAGTATCTGACTCAAACAAACTGCAGTGCAAACTTTCTTCTGGTTTCAAGTCACAGCTATGAGTAGAGGCAAATTAATTGATGTTCTGGCTGCAAAATTAATCCCTCTTGAATCGAGTTTTCGATTCATACCCATATGTGATCTTATTCCAGGGCTGAATCACGATCTCGATTCTTCCACCCCTATATAATTTCATTCTTACATTACAACTATTCTGCTGTGTTTGTATTAGGGAGGCAATCCATTGCATCCCTTTTTTTCAGCATGTTACAGGAAGAAGGGAAAGAAAAATAAGTTATAATAAAGAGGAGACAAGGATTAAGCTGATATTTGGCATTTCTTGCCTTTGGAAATGAGTTGTTTGTTAAAAACTAGGAGTGTGGCCTTTCTTTTCTGCAAAGTTCATTTGACAGTTCCATTTCAGTAACAATCATATTGTTAATGGTGCATCTATGTAGAAATTTTGACTAATACTTATAAAAGATATATTTTATCTAATATTTGGAGGGTGAAACTTGATGAGCATTTATATGTGAACAGGGGACCCAAATGAACAGCAAACTGGTAGCCAAAATAATAAAAGAAAATCTAAGTTGGTGACAAATGCTATGGTCAAAAAGCCAGGGATTTTATCTTAGGGAGTGAAGAGAGAGGCAGGTACAAAAGCAGGGATATGGGTACAAGCACAAACAATCAAAAGAGGATTGGGACACACACTTGCTGGGCTGGGGATCTGCAGATACACTTGTACCTAAACACACAAGAGGGAAATGAAGTAGTCGGGGAAAAGTCGTGCACAATAATGCACAGTAATCAGACAGTTGTCAGTACTCTGATGAATGTGACCAGGTCAGGACTATGGTGTCAGAGAGCGATCAGGATCCATACTGACAATAATAATAATAATAATAATAATAAAGAGAAACCTTGAAGAAAATTGCAATCATGATTCTGAGTGAATAGAATTTATATTTTACCAGAATCATGCAACCCTAAAGAGTGGGAGACATGCAGTTTTGTATGACACTTCTGATATCCAACGGAGATACTAGTTAAATAGATGACTTCATAAACATCTTTTCATTGGTCATTTATCATTTTTATATCACATTTTATGCCATCTATCAAGAACAATCTTGCTAAGACAAAAGTATGATCTTTGCATTGTTGGTAGTGAGAAACACTCCTTGACTCATTTCTGCTTTTTTTCTGAGCTGTTGTCACATGATTGGCTGATTAGATATTTGCATGAAAGAGCAGGTGTACAAGTGCTGTTAGTAAAGTGGCAGGTGTATTGTGAAGAAGGAACTAATGATGTGTACAGAGATTATCAAAAAGTTACAAACAATTACATACTATCAAATAAATTACTTATTTTAAGTAAATTATTTATGCATGTATAACAACACAATTAGGTCATCAAAAACATGGAGAACAACAGATTTTCATCCATTTTCCAGCCTCTTTTCTGGGTCACGGTTGCCTGGAACCTATCCCAGACAGCTCATGGCACAAGGCTGGTGTACACCCTGTAGGAGATGCAGCAGTCCATCTCAAGGCACAAAGACACAATCATACACTATGAGCAATTAAGACACACCAATTAACCCTACTGTATGTCTGTGCGAGGAAGCCCATGTGACACAGAACATGTAAACTCCATACACATACAGAGTGAAGGTGGAATGCAAACCCTCAACGCTGAAGGTGCGAGGCAACAGAGTTGCCCACAGAGCCACCATGCCAACCCTATCAGTTATTCATTAAAATGTAATGTTGCCAATAAGCTGACCATGGGTAGAACAATGTAACGTCTTTTATTACTTTAAGAACTGTGATAATTGCATCCCACAATCTGCATCTTCTCACTCATTTAACTGAAAAAAGTGGGACTCTGGTTGGAGAGCACACTTGATGTATTTCCTGGGCACAATGTCTTTGTGCAATTACTGCTGCCATTGTAAGACAAAATCCCTTCTACAATAGTAGGTCTTTTTTCAGTGAACCGCAAACGCACAACTGCTTTTTAGTGCTGCATAAATTTCCATGCGTGACTAAGCATTGCAATTTGCCTCAGGTTTAGTAAATTCAAAGGAATACCTAATTGCCCAAAATGTTCTTCTGAATTCCTCCCAAATGCATATGTATTTGCATATGTATCAAAGACCTCTGTGCATTCATGTTTGTTTAGAAAATATGGCATGTTTTTTTTTCTAAAATTCTATAAATCTATGCATAAATTCAATCCTCAGTTGTTTATTTCCCTAATTCTGTAACATTTTGTTTCTTCCAAAAGGAATGTCCCTCAACCAAATCTACACATCTGGCAGTTATTATTTCTGATTTTACACATTGTCTTTCAAGGTTATCCAGTAATAATTACTTTATTTGTACTCCCAACTAGAGTATGCCACTGAATGTCCCCTATGCTACCTGTGACCCTGCACTAAAAAAGCTAGTTAGATGATGGATGGATGGATTTATTTGGACTGTCCTACACATATATTCTATCAGGGCTGCACCAACTGCATTTTCCTTGGCTTATCCTGAATGCTGATTTGTTGGTAACACTTTACTTGACAGGGCATAAATACTTAGTAATAACTCAGTTACTACTGAAGTACAAATCATAACAAATCCTAAACAAATATAGCTGTTACGTGAGAGAAGATGCGTCACAATTCATTACTGATGAAAAAATGTGTGAGTATTTCACTTGTGTTATTCATTACATGTTCCTTGAGTAGTTCCTTAGTAATCCTTTTAGTAGTTCCTTCAATAGTTCACAAAGGTTTACAGAATTATCCGAATTAACAGATATTATAACAAATTGTCCGGCTCGTATGATCCTCCTGTGTGCCACCCCCCCCCCCACCCACTCGTTAACTTCATGTGACATCCCGATGTTCTCAGCTGTTTCTTGTTGTTTCATTAAGTCCTGTGTATTTAAGTCCATGTCAGAGTATGTATCCCCAGTCATGTCATTAATGTTACATGTTCCTGTGTCCTGCATTTGGATTGATTCCAAATAAACCCTTCGATTCTGATCCCTCGTCTCCCTGTTCCAGCTTCCATGATCTGCGAACGTGACAAAATGACACGACTCAGGAAGAAGATGCCTCAGCTTACTACACCTGAAGACAGTGCGCTCATCACTGAGGCTGGGCATTGGCTTCAGCAGCCCGAGATTTGGGAGGATCCCACAGCTAGTGTCCTATTTGCTCACACAGGGGATATCCTAACAAGGATATTGCCGACCACAGATGCCGTCTTGGCAGAAGAAGTGTGGCTGAACTTGTGCCAGCTCAGAAGCATGGCGGCAAAGGCAAACCTGCAGCAGGTAGCCCTAGACAGCGGATTGCCTATTGATCCACCAACTGAACTGCCGGAGGGGTCCTTGATTACAGGTAAAAAGAAGAAGCGCAAAAGTTGGAGATGTACGGAGACCCTAACGATCTTCCTGGGGGCTGTCTCCATCACCACAGCATATTTCCCCCGCCGGATCTCGGGAGCTCCTCCAGATTTTAAACCCCACAGTTCTAGTGCAGGAAACCACCTCTGCAGCCCTGGAGTCCTTTCCTGCAGCTTCCCTGCCTGGATCAGCAGCACACCTCTTGGTTAATACGCTCCTGGCTCTTAAAGGGGCCAGGTCAATTTTGGATGCAATCCTGTGGGTCCCGAAGGTCCTAAAAGGGGCAAAGTTTGCTGCTGCTGCTGCTGCACAAAACCCCGGCTCTAGTCCCCATGGTTTCAGCGCTATAGATCAATGATCTGGCCGACCAGCCAGCTGATCCTGTGCCGGTGGATGATGCTCCGCACCACCTTGTTTCTCTAACTCTTGCAGTGCCCCTTGTAGTTCCTGTGCCGGAGGTCCCTGCGCCTCGGCCACTGCCCCAGGTTCATGCACCTCCGCCACCGCCCGAGGTTCCTGCGCCTCCGCCCCCTAACTGTTTCTGTGAGGGCGGATGATGCGCCGCCCCACCTTGTTTGAGTGATTCAAGCCCGTGTTTCTGTGACTCTTGCTCTGCCCCCTAAGGTTCCAGTGCCCGTGGTTCCTGATACATCCCCCGAGGTTCCAGTGCCCGTAGTTCCTGATACGCCCCCTGAGGTTTCAGTCTTTCCACCTGAGGACCCTGCCCCAATTTCTTATTCCCCGGCTCCAGATTCAGTCCCCCCTGGTCCAGAATCAGTCCCCCCGGTTCCTAACCTTCAAGTTCCTAACCCTGCTCTCATGACCGCCCTGCCCCCTGGCTCACCTTCGGTCCCTGTGGCTTCAGCTTGGCGGTCTCCTGCAGTTCCCTCGGCTCCTGCTCAGCAGGAGCCTACGGGTCCCCCCCCATGCCTTGTCGGCCGCCTTTGGCCCCACTTCCAACGCCTTGTCTGTGGGCTGCGGGCTCTCCCACTTCGACTTGTTGGTCGCCTGCGGGTCCCGGCCACTCCAACTCATTGGTCAGCTGCGCCTTCACCAGCTGTGGCTGCACCATTGCCTGTTGCAGCTTCCCCTCCCTCCTCACCTTCGCTGAGGTCCTCTTCGACTTCTTCCTCACCTCCCCTGCTGCCCTCTCCGACTTCCTCCTCGCCATCTCCGCCTGCCTCCTCACCCCCTGTGAGGTCTCCTGCTGCTCCTGCCTCCCTGTCTCCGAAGGTCCCTCCAGCTCCGGCTTCACGGTCGCCTGTTGCCCCTGCAGCTGCCACTTCTCGTCCACTGGGGTTTCCTCGGGCTCTCCATTGTTCTCCGTCCTTTCCCGTCCAGCCTCCTGTGTTTGCTCCTCGTCCCTTGGTGTCCCCAGTGTTCACTCCCGGTCCCTTTGTTTCTCCAGTCTATTTGCTCCCGGTGTCTCCGTTCTTGGTGTGCCTGTCTGCGTTTCCTGTTCTTTGTCAGGTGTTGTCCTGGTTTTTGCCATTGTGCCTGCTCTGTGTGTCTGTCCTGTTCCCGGTGCCCCGTTGACTTTTTTTTTTTTCTCGCTTTCTAGGCCCTGTGTTCCCGGTCTCGTCCCGTCGCTCCCCTGGGGCATGCCCAGAGTGCCCACCTTTGGAGAGGGGTTCTGTCACGCCCGGCTCGCATGATCTTCCTCTGTGCCACTCCTCCCTCGTTAACCTCATGTGAAATCCAGATATTCTCAGCTGTTTCTTGTTGTTTTTTTTAAGTCCTGTGTATTTAAGTCCACGTCAGAGTATGTATCCCCAGTTTTGTGATTAACCTTCTGTGTTCCTGTGTCCTGCATTTGGATTGATTCAAAATAAACCCTTTGATTATGATCCCTTGTCTCCCCATCCTTGCTTCCATGATCTGCGAACGTGACACAAATATAATAACTGCTATAAAGTATAATTTTTTAAGCCTGACCTGGGCCTCTATTTTACACCCATGCAAAGCGCGATGCAAACTGGTTTTGCTTGTTAGGTACCAGCGCATTGCTCATTTTCACATCATGCGCACACATCGTCAAAATGGTAAATGATTCTGCACCTGCTTCCCGCTTGTAGGAGTGGTGTTTTTTGAATGAGGCGTGGCTGGACATATTATATTAACACGCATTAATATTTTCAGGGAGCGCAATAGCATTGCGCTTTTGACAACAAAAAAAAGAAAAAACATGGCCAAAGGCAGTGCCGCATTGTTAAACGACAATTAAAAGGGATCTTTTTAGAAACGTTCCGGTGAATGGTGCTTATTATGGACACATGTCAGTACCTTAAGGTGCACTAAAAACTTTTTGATATTGAATTTAATTTTATTTCATTTATAATAGGTTTTATTGTAGAGTACATCTGGTCTTTTCATGTAATCATACACCAAAAGAAAAACAATATATATTAAGTAAAGAACAAACTGTATCATTAAAAAAAATCTTTAGATTCAGAATTAAGCACATACTGCAATTGAAAGGACATCTGGATTGCTGAAAGATATTTAGATGTCAGGTGGAGTATTACAATGCAGCCTTCAGAAGGTTGCAGCATTTTTTGTGACATGGTGTATGTTGCATAATATTGCCATGTGTGATGGATGTTAGAGGACACATTAGATGACTTTAGATGGAGTGATGCTGAACTGCATGCGCCAGTGCCAACAAAGGCGTATATGCCGGCCGTAGCGCGGGCAAGGAGGATAAGCTGGCAGAAGAGCTGAATTGTCTGTAGTCTGGTAAGGAATCTAAACTGTGAGATGTAGAAAAATTACAGCCCTATTTCCTTTTATTCGAACATTTGAAGACACCTTAAAAACTGCAGTTAGTTAGTAGTTAGTTTGCACCTTGCACTGGTGCAAAGTGTAGTTTTTCCACCATCAAAGTAGCAAAATGGATTTGGATGCGCCCATAAATGTTAGTTTATGCTTTGTGTTAGATCATCAAAATAGAGCACCTTGACTGATTGGCCAATTGCCAGTCAGTGCTGAACAGTGTGAAAATCTGCCATTTCCAGTAACAAGCATATCGATTGGTGATTCCTTATATTCTATAGATATCTATCACTAGTTACGTGAAGTGCTGTTGATGTTTTTATAGGTTCCTTTCAGACACATATTTCTATGTTGAATCAATATTCAAATAATGAAATATGTTTGTCAAAAATGGAATTTGTTGATCTATATATGTATTACAGAAGACTTTGAATTCATAATTACAACTGTTGACATATTTCTGTTTTGTTCTGATATCCTTGTCAACTCCATTTTAAATCTTGAATTGCAAAATTACAAACTTCTGACTCTTTCTGAGGAGTCATTTGTTAGGTCAGTGTGTTTTCTACACTGTGCCAGCAGTGACAGGCATTTTGCACTGTGCAATTAGATGGCTATAATTATCAGTATGTTATTTCAAATGTCCAGTTTCCCTGCAGTATTATCAAAATGTAAGGAACACAGTCAGCCGCTCAGAGAAGCTGCTGTACAATTATTACAAAGGAAAGGTCTGGGTAAATCAAACACTTCTTAATTATGCAAAGACTGTACAGGCTTCACTTTTAGTTGTCATCAGGGAAAAAGTAAAAGGTATATTTAGTGATTTGTCCATCAGGATGGACTAGACAAAGGAAGTCTTAAATACCCTTAGTTTGTTTCATCAAAAAGCAGCTGCTCTCCAAAGCTTCTGGGTGCAGTAATCATATCCTTTAGGAGTCTGACATTTTGTACATTCGATTGCTTTAAATGCACATATTTCACTTGTAGATGTCTGCTTTTAAAAAAGTATTTTAACTAAATGCATAGCCTGTGTTTTCTCTTTGTAATTGTATAAATTGTGTCATGCAGTTCTCTTTTATTTGATCAAGAGGATATAGGACTGGATTAGGAGCGCTGATTTTAACATAAGCCTTCTGAGTTTGCATAATACAAATGGAAACTCAGTGGTAAATAATATGAATTATTACTGCAGGGGTGGATGCATTAAATTAAATCAAAACATAAACATCAAATAAAACAAAGTTGTGAATTGCAAGCTGACTGAAATGAAAATAAATTGCATCAAGCGCAGGAAACAAAATGTACTTGCAGGAATGTGAACCTATTTACAGCTACACTGACTGATCTGTCCATTCTGTCTACATTCAGCCCCAATTAGCTCTCCTCTTATGCAGCCTGTATTGTCAAGTGAAGCCAGATGACATATTACTAATTAGAACAAGGTTTCAATAGGGTTTCGTTGAATGTTCATGTTATTCATATCTTCCACCAGGCCACGGCACCCAGACCAGGTGCACACATCTCTTGCTCAAATATAGCCCTTAGCCACTGATCTGTTAGGACTAGCAGCTGCCATTTGACATTTGTACAAGCACACGTACATAGGTATTCCTTGGTTTTCACATATCATATCTGATCACTGGATCAGGCATTCTTCCAGCACTCCTGGGGCAGTGGTTGGGGGCCCAGAAGTCATATGGTTACTCTGCCAGCCACAAGATCTAGCCTACTCAATGAAAAAATTTCATAGAAGCTTTGTTGTTATTTTTGGTCCAGTCCCCAGGGGAGATCACCTGAATTCATCATACACTGGGCAGACGTAAATACATTCCAAAGAGGCGGCTGGTTTTCTACATGCTATTGCTTTTTAGCAACTGAAACTTTATCATGAGAGACTGCTCCCATTTCAATCCCACTCTGCTTTTTTAATCCAATTCATAATGTGTGTATCTTTTTACAGTGGAACTATACACAAATGAGATATTTTGTGTGCTAGAGGAAGGTTTTGTACCAGTTACTCCTTTTCATATCAATCCCTTAGCACCCCTTGTTGCGCTAAGTCAACTGCAACTATAGACATACACAGAGCCAAAAGCTTCTCCCTCCAGACTCGTGGTGAAGCCTATGGCAAGACAGTATGCCACTTTTGAGGAGAACAACAAAAGAGAATGAGAGCCATGGACTCTATACACTATATCGGAGATGGGTCTACTTCCTGGGCTTATTGTGGAATACCTACATTAGGACCTGTCAGTGGCACCTGGAGTCAACTGAAATGATTGCTCTGCCTCATTAGCATACTAGATAATGCACTTCCCTCGCTAACAGTTCTCCAGTGTAATCCTCTAGCTAGAGATTATGTTAAATTTTGGTTCTCAGGCTTCCATGTCTGCCAATATCCAGAAAGTCTGTAGTATTATTACTCTTGTATGTTCCTCCACTAACCCCCCCCCCAAAAAAAAATACATTTAACTGCAAGCTCACAGTCATTGTTGTCAAGAATGACAATATTATTATATCTAGTGTTATTGTAAAGTGCCTCTAACTCGCATAGTAGAGTTCTGCAAGTTCTGCAAACCATTTAAGCATCTAGCATCTAGTTAAGATGAAGCACAAGCCAATATTTCACAAATCTGACCCACAACCATGAAAAAATGGGAAAAAAAATGTCATTTTAAACTCAAAAACGAAACGGTAATATAACAGGAACTAAAATTCAACAATTTACCACTATCTGCAGCCGTCACTAGCTACCTCTGCTCTTTCAGCTCCAGCTGGCTCTCCTCTTATATAGCTTTGATCATGGTAAGTAGAGACAGCTGGCGTGTCATCAATCAGCGCCAAATGTGTACAAGTTCACGAACAGGTCCGTTTGCAGCAAACCCCTCCCTTATTATTAGTCTAATCCCTCATGGACTCACACTAGCATGTTAGTTAGATCAGTTGTTAACACATACTCTTCATATGAAGTTCAAAGTGTATGGACATTACATGATATATATTGGTTAAATAAATATTCTTATAAACACTGAGAAAAGGCAGATGAGGTATTTTTTTTAAGATTTCATGCGTATCTAGAAGAACTACCACTTGTGATATTTCCACTACCAGCTGACTGGAAAAGCACAAGAAAATATGTAAAATAAACCTTTCTAGTTTTAAATAAACTTCACCGTGGTCCATTTACTATCATAACAAAGAACCTCTATTTTAAATCTCACTTGAAACTGTTTTTCTTCCATTGAAAATATCACAGCTAGTTGAAATTGTCAGATACTAATGGACATCTACTATTCTACCAGCATAATTTTAACAGATGGCTGTTATCAGATAGAAGGAAGGATGCAAGCTACAAGTATCTTTACAGGAATACCCTAAATGTCTGTTACATTTTACAGTTTTAAAAGTTCTATAATTTTATTTTATTCTATAGCAAATCATTGTACAATATTTTTTTAAATCAGTAACGGCATCTGTAACATAAAGGGCTTTGTTTTGACGATCTAACGCAAAGCATAAAGCGCAACTAAAATTTATAGGCATGTCCAAATCCATTTCGCTATTTTGACGGCGGAAAAACTAGACTTTTCGCTAGCGCAAGGCATAAAAAGGTTGTCATACATCCCTTAATTTTTCTGAGGGTTTTTTTGGGCATAACATGCAATGAACCAATTGGAATGGTGCGTCACCCCTTTAAAAGGCAGACATGATTTTGCTGCCTTAAAATAGCAACATGCTGACAATGCGCATGGCCAAGCATCATTAAAAAAACACCACTTCTACGAGCAGAAAGTGAGTGCAGAATCATTTACCATTCTGATGACATGCACGCATGGCATGAAAATGAGCAATGCGCTGGTACCTAACAAGCAAAGCCACTTTGTGTCGTGCTTTGCATGGATGTAAAATAGGGCCCCAAGTATTTTAGAACAATTGTTCTAACAGGTATTTTATACTGATATTTAAATATATGAAATAGGCCTACATGGTACATACAGTGTATTCCCTGTATGCATTAAAATGTCCATCAAATTCTCCAAGCTCACCAAAAACACACATTTTCACTCTTTTTCTGGGATTTATTTAAAAATATATAACTAAGGAGAAACAGTGTAATACACTAGAATTTGTCTCAGTTGCTTTGGGGCATTTCATGAAATGTTCTCATAAGAGCATTTCTCAAAACAGTTTATGCATATAGCACAACACTATGGTTAAGTTGCAAAAGGCATAAAACAATTAATGAATCACAAAAGAAAATTATTTTATCAATGAATATCTGCATCTTTAAAACTATGAGAGACAAAATGCTTAAATATATTTTTAGTAAGTCAGTATAAGCATGTTCCTGAGCTCCAAAACTCTGAATGATAGTTTTCCGCTCTTTCGGTGTCATTGACTAATCATTATTTTGTAGCACACTAATACTTAGATACCAGTTTCTATACTGCAAGGCTCTACATTACTATATCTAAAGTTCACTGGCAAGAGAAAGTATTCAAATGCAATTTGCAGATTTCAAGGCAGTAGGTTAATAGCAAACAAAAAAATCACACAGCACAATATAACATAAAACAGCAACACATGAACAAAAAATAGCAACAAAATCATGTACTGTGGGAACCAAAAATACAGCAGAGTTGTATCACTTCACTTACAAATCAGATCACTTACATGTATAGTTTTGAGAGTAATATTAAACAATGGGAAACTAGATAATCCATTCTGAAACTGCATAATCCATTTGGAAATTTGTGTGAAACAAATAAATGATGTTCTGCTGTGCAGAAGTGGCATGATCGAGATTACACTTGTTTTGCAAATGTTAATTATCATTGGGGGAAATCTGCCAAACTAATTGAGAAAATCTGTACTATAGATTATCGAACTTATTTTGTTTGCATTAAAGCTCAGGGCCTTTGTAGCAATAGTTAACCTTCATCCAGTATAGTAATTGTTTTGGTTACATTTGGATTAGTTTAAAGTTTTTGCAATTTATTAAACTATGACATACCAACAAGACAATAAGGTAAATATGGAACTTAAAAGGAGCTATGGATTTGTGTTAATAATGCCAATAGAAAATGGTATAGCATACACTGGTTTGTTACAATTATAATTTTAATTTCATTGAATATTGGTCTTAAAGAACCAACACTGCTGCGGGTTGAGGTTAATTCATGTAATTACATTTTAATAGAATAATTCTGGAAAATTAATATGATGTGAATATAATTATTTCTATAATAATTTTATATGATTAGGGCAGCATGGTAGCACAGTAGTTACTACTGTTGCCTCACACCTCTGGGCTTAGGGTTTGAGTCTCCGCCATGTTCCCATTATTGTTATTAAGTTTTGCATGTTCTTGCCATGTCATTGTGGAGTTTCCTTGATGTTCAAATACTGCATGTCTCCACAATATGAAAAAAAATATTTTGACCAAAAAAATGTCCCCACAAGGGGAAACTTCTATAAAAGAAAAAAAAACAAATAATAATAAAATCTGTGTGTCACACCCACCCCAGCAGGGCTATGCACCAGCAGGTGAACACCAGTGGTTCGCCGGGTTATTTAAGCTCAACCATACCGATTGAGGGTGCGAAGTATTATTGCCATTCCTGTAATGAGCTTTGCTGAGTATTTTCTATGTCCCTTGTTCTCCCGGTTTGTCTTGCCTGCTGTCTCCTTTCTGCCTGTCCGGTTCGTCCCGTCCGCATCTCCAATCTGTCTGTTCCTGCCTGCCCTGCCTGCCTGCCCCGTTTTACCCCGCTGCCTCGTCGCCCCGGCTCCTCCCTTCCCATCGTTTCCTCGTCCTGTCCCTCGGTGTAGGACTGATCTTCCTGGTTCCCGACCTTCGCCAGTGACCCAACCAAGTCTCCGGATTGTTCCCTTGATTTTGGCAATAAACCTGCCTGTCTCCACATTCTGGGGTCTGCCTCGTCCCTCCTAGCTTGGCGTCACACTGTGAATGCAAATAAAAAATGCCAAAAGTCTTGTATTTTGATTAGTTACTTATGGTTAAGGTTAGGACATGGTAGGGGGTTAATGTCATAAGTGGGATAAGGGTTGTGCCCATAGAAATGAATGGAGAGTCCACAAAGACATGAGATATGAATGTGTTTGTTTGTGCGTATTTTGTTTTGTACCTAGGAGAGTGAATAGGTCTTATGAATGTATTAAGTAATCTGAATCTCCTCATCAGATTCACAAGGTATGTGCATTTTTTGCCATTCCTCCAGCATTGTCCATGTTTTCTCTGCACTGTATGTTTTAGTGATAACGAAAAAGCAATGTGTTTTTTTTCCTCATAGTGTGTTCCAGCTGAAAGACCTCAAGAGGTAGATAGCAGGACGAGTAGCAGATGTGGATGCTGCCAGCAGTCAACAGAAAGCAGTAGAAAAAGAATGAGAGAACTGGGTCCAATACAGGAACAGGAGTGACATCATCGGGAGCTGCACTGTGAGATATTAACAACAGGCAGCTTTAAATGCTCATGAAACTTTGGAAGTGAGTGCTGAAAAATATATTAGTGTCAGTTGAATTTGCAATGCACAGTGTGTAATATTGAACTCATCTAGGAGATTCACTGCACTGAGAAATAATAAGTTCTTTTGAAGAAATGGCTATTTCAGTTTCCTTAAAAATCAAGGATTTTGTGCTTTTGAAAAAAGTACTAGTGCCAGTTCCTATTTTAATTTCATCAAACATGTTAAGTGGAAATTCTACATTAGATCATTTTTCTGTAATATAAATTTAACCTAATATAACTGAGCCTTTTTAAATAGTATTTGCAAGTTATTGAGGGAATGTTAGGCTTACATTTCCTAATAAATTATAACTATTCTCAAATGCTTTGCACATTTCTCAAAAGAAAATTAACATTTGCAAAACTGTGAGTGTAATTCCCACACCAGGATGTCACTTGTACACATTAGAACATAATTTTTCATTTTTTTCTCACAAAGTTCCAAATGTTTTAGTACATGTATGTGGTCGGTCTAATACAATTGCCATCATTAGTACCATCCCTGAGTCCAATTAATCATGTTCTGGACCACCTCTACAAGTGTGCCAAGGTATGATTAACCATCCCATAGCCAGACATGGTCACACTAATCAAACAAACTGGTCAAATGTGCTTGAGCACTGTATGGATCAGCTAGTTTAAATACATCGTTAGACATCCCAGGTGGGTTGGCAATATACTACTGGAAGTTGCAGAGAGGAAAATTCTGTTATTTGTGAATACGCACTGAACAGCAATTCAAAATAGCCATTCTTCTTAGAGAAAATTGGGTAGATGCTTGTTATGTTCCCAAGCTAGCACAGAGTAAAGGGAGCAAACATTGCACTAGATGGAGAAACATGAGGAGACTGTCTGGGTCAGTTTGAAATTGTTTATTATTGCCAGGGTGTTTCAAAGTAAGCATAAATTAACTTCAGGGAGAGCCATGGCCAAAACAAAACAGCCATAAGTTGTAACAAAAATTGCCATCAACTAACTTAGACAAAAGAAAACATACAAACTCACAACTGAACTCCCTAACAATTCAAGGAAAAACAAGAGAAAAATGTGGTAGTCAAAATAAAATGGCAGCTCTTCCCTACAAGCTTTCTCTGGCAGAGGTGACAGAAAACCAGAGAAACAAAGGGTGAATCAGTCTGAGTGACAACCAGCTATAGGAAACACATGAAACCTGGCCTAACCAGTAGCTTACCACAAGGCATACCCTGACAGACAGCTCTCAAAAACACATGGTGCTTTGATAATAATTAGAATGACCAAAGGGCCTGAAGTGCAGCTTCAAACCATTTATATAGCACATGGAGGGCACTCGTTGGTTGCAGGAGCTCAGACCTCAGCCAATGACACAAAGGACAGGAACACCAATAGGCAGTAAGGAACAAGAGGAGGGACCCCAAAGGCCAGGATCTGAAAGCAGCACAAAAGACTTTAACCCTTCACCGTCTTTACATTATGTTAGGGTAATGTAATGGTGCTCAATAGGTTACCTATTATTTCAATGCATATGATGGTGATATCTGAAAGGGGCTTGGCTGGGAAGAATGATACCCTGGATCAAATGCTGAAAAGTAACCTATTGTTACTTTTCTATGCAAGCTGTGTATTGTGCATAATAAGTACCATGTTTGAATGAAGAGACGAGTGTACCTAGTACTACAACATCTTAGGCTAAAGGTATTGATCAGCCCAGTTGTGCAAACTGAGCTGAAGCTATGTGTTTTGGACACTCATGAAGAAAGGGGTGGAACAATAAAGAGAAGGGCAGTACAATAAACTGCTCAGTGATGAGACTTGGCGCATGAAGAAGAGACCAGATGGGCTATGAAGACCCAGACGAGTAGTCAGAGTCTGCTGAAAATGTGAGATGAATTCAACTCAAACCTCCAGAAAAATATCTTCCATGTGCAGACAGAAGCCAGGAACACAGAGTCTGAATAAACTCAAGACTTCAATTGTTACAGCAGATACAAGGAACCATAGGTAGAACTCAGTCAATCCCAATGACCGGCTGGTGAACACCAGTAGGGGGAGATGCGGTCAAATTGAGGGAGGCCAATGCTTGCACAGGGGATACCTGTAATAGCAGACAGGTACCAACAAGCTGAAAGGACTGCCACAAAGGCAGCTGGAGGTGAAAGCCTATGCATGGAAGGAGTTTGGAGAGGCTATGGAGAGAGATGATTGGGTGGCTGAAAGATGTTTTAGAAATCTGCTTGATGCCTCAGGATGGGGAGGGAGGCCTTTGCTCAATCTGAGTTCAGCAGGAGTGGGACAGGACTGAACAACAATGGGGAAATATTCAAGCAGTACAAGCAGCGCTTTTTATGAACTCCTTAACCTTGTGGATGGATATGCCTACTCAGCAAGAGGAATTTTTCTGGTGGATCAGAATCTATCACTGCAGCAGAAGTTGCTATGATGGTCAAAGGCCTCTGTTATGAAATGGCTGCAGGGGTAGATAAAATCCATCCAGAAGTTTTAAAGGCACTGGATGTTGTTGAAGTGACATGGTTTATACACTGGTTTGTTGTTGCATTGAAGGGCAGCATGTTCAGGGTACAGATGTGTTTCCGCTAGAGAGAATGTACCTTTCAGCATCCCTGGGACATCCTATGCCAGAGTGATAGACAGGACTGTGCTGGCCTACTCAAGCGAAACAATGTAGAGTCTAGCCTGGAAATGAAGCAGTGAACCAACAGTTCCTTCTCACAGTTGTTTGAGCGTTTTTTGGAACATGCTAACACAGTTAGGGACGTAGGAAATGGGGGGTAATAGGGCATATGTACTCTCTAATTAGAGACCCAAGTAGCATACCTGTGGGAATCATATTGCTTCCTTTCGAATTAGTAGGGGTCCAAGAAGCATTGCTGTGGGAACCCTATTGATTTTCTTAAGATTATTCTTATTATCATTACTAGGAATCCAAGCAGTGAAGCTGCAGGAACATTATTGATTTCATTCGGATTATTCTTCCTATTACTATTAGGGGACTAAACAGCAGGAATGATATTGCTTTTATTCAGGTTATTAGGGTTTCAAGCAATGAAGCTGCGGGAACCATATTGCTTTCATTCAGTTTATTAGGCTTCCAAGCAGTATAGCTATGGGAAACATCAATTTCATTCAGATTATTCTTATTGCTATTATTAGGATTCCAAGCAGTGTAGCTATTTTCATATAGATGAATGGAGATGATTCTAATGATTATACAAAAAATAATCACGGAGCTGGATGAGACAGAACCATCATACTTCTATTACTATTTCCACATCATTTTCTACCACGTAATGTTTGACATCTCACTGCATTTTTGAACCACCTGCTCTGTTTGTACCTTGCACGTCTGCGCATACGCAGACTTTTAGGTAATATTGTAGACCAAAAACTGTAAATAGACAACCAGAGTGAACTCTTAAAATGACAAGTGAAGAAAATAGATAGTTTTTTTTTAAGTCAACAGAATCATTAACATGAGGGCTCTATATCATGATTTCTTGCTTAGCCGGATAACTTGTCAGATGTAAGGTACCCTATAGTTTAAATTCAATTTAGATTTAAAATCTTCATTCACTTATATTTTCTACAGACTATCTTAAGTCCAATAAGTTATTTGGCTTAGCTTGCTGTAAATGTAGACTATATGATTTGCCGTGAAATTGCAGGACCAGGCAAATTGGGCAGGTGGTATGGATTGGGAAGAGACAACAGCAACTGTTTCTTATTTGATAATGTCATATCAGGGTTCTACAATTTTTGTTTACAAAGCTTACAAGGCAAATGCATTTTTATTTACATATTCCAAATATTCAATATTTAGTTATTTATAAGGTGTATATGTAACATTCAACAATTATTAGGTTAACTCTAGGCTGATAGTGATATACGTAAAATGAACAGGAAAAATCTAATCGTCAAATCGCAATTATTTGTAGGACAAGTAATCTAAAATTTCATGATCATGAGAGCCCTATGTGTTTGGAAAAACAAACTTTAAATAAAAGTTCTCTCTATCTCTAGGGACATGGAATGTCACCTCTCTGATGGGGAAGGAGCCTGAACTGGTGTGCGAGGTTGTGAAGTTCCGGTTAGATATAGTCAGGCTCACCTCGACGCATGGCTTGGGCTCTGGAACCAGTCTCCTTGAGGGGGGTTGGTCCCTCTTCCACTCTGGACTTGCCCGCTGGGAGAGGCGCCGAGCGTGGGTGGGCATACTTATTGCCCCCTGGCTGGGCGCCTGTACATTGGGGTTTACCGCAGTGGACGAGAGGGTAGCCTCCCTACCCCTTCGGGTGGGGGAACAGGTCCTGACTGCTGTTTGCGCTTATGTGCCAAGCGGCAGTTCAGAATACCCACCCTTTCTGGAGTCCTTGGAAGGGGTGTTGGAGAGCACTCCTCCTGAGGACTCTCCTGTTCTGCTGGGGGATTTCAGTGCTCATGTGGGCAATGACAGTGAGACCTGGAGTGGCGTGATTGGCCCCCCCGATCTGGACCCGAGTGGTGCTTTGTTATTGGACTTCTGTGCTCATCACAGATTGTCCATAATGAACACCATGTTCAGGAATAAGGGTGTCCATATGTGCACTTGGCACCAGGCCGCAGTTCGATAATCGACTTTGTAGTCGTGTCATCGGACTTGCGGCCACATGTCTTGGACACTCGGGTGAAGAGAGGGGAGGAGCTGTCAACTGATCACTACCTAGTGGTGCGTTGGCTCTGCTGGTGGGGGAGTTAGCCGGCCAGGCCTGGCAGGCACAAACATATATTGATGGTTTGCTGGGAACGTCTGGCGGAATCCCCTGTCAGGAGGAGTTTCAACTCCTACCTCCAGCAGAACTTCTCCCATATCCCGGGGGAGGCGGGGAACATTGAGTCTGAATGGGCCATGTTCTGTGCCTCCATTGTGGAGGCAGTTGACCGGAGCTATAGCCATAAGGTGGTCGGTGCCTGTCACGGCGGCAATCCCTGAACCTGCTGGTGGACACCGGTGGTGAGGGATGCCGTCAAGCTGAAGAAGGAGTCCTCCAGAGGCAGCTGATGGCTACCAGAAGGCCAAGCAGGATGCGACTTTGGTGGTTGCTGAGGCAAAAACTTGGGTGTGGGAGGGGTTTGGCGAGGGCATGGAAAATGACTTCCAGACGGCTTCGAGGAGATTCTGGTCCACCATCCGGCGGCTCAGGGCGGGAAAGCGGTGCAACATCAACACTGTTTATGGTGGGGATGGTGCGCTGCTGACCTCAACTCGGGATGTTTTGGGTCGGTGGAGGGAGTACTTCGAAGACCTCCTCAATCCCACCGACACACCTTCCAATGTGGAAGCAGAGTGTGGGGACTTGGGTGTGGACTCCCCTATCTTTGGGGCAGAGGTGGTTAAAAATCTCCACAGCGGCCGGGCCCCGGGGGTGGATGAGTTCCGCCCGGAGTTCCTTAAGGCTATGGATGATGTGGCGCTGTCCCGGTTGACATGCATCTGCAGCATCGCGTGGAAATTGGGGACAGTGCCTCTGGACTGGGAAACTGGGGTGGTGGTCCCCCTCTTTAAGAAGGGGGACTGGAGCGTGTGCTCCAACTATAGGGGGATTACACTCCTCAGCTTCCTTGGTAAGGTCTATTCGGGGGTTCTAGAGAGGAGGGTCCGCCGGATTGTTGAACCTCGGATTCAGAAGGAGCAGTGTGGTTTTCGCCGTGGAACAGTGGACCAGCTCTATACTCTCCGCAGGGTTTTGGAGAGTTCATGGGAGTTTGCCCAACCAGTCTACATGTGTTTTGTGGACTTGGAGAAGGCATTCGACCGTGTCCCTCGAGGAGTCCT